>CAWUFW010014782.1:0-396710 GCA_963921515.1 Calotriton arnoldi
TGTACTTAGATTTCAGTTGTATTGCTTGGCACTTGTTGTTTGCCCTGTCATGTGATTTTCAGTTCGTGTTATCTTTAAGTTATTGTGACACGTTGTGTGTGTGACTGCTGGCACTCCTCAGGGTCCGGGCTGCGATGTTGGTTGTTGTCTATGTGTGTTCTTTGTGGGTGACCTTGGCTTCTTCATTGGTGTGTGACTGTGGCTGGGATCCCATTGGTTGGTGTGGTATCGCCGTCATGTCCATGTACAGCGTAGTGTGCAGTGTGTCAGACATTCAGGAGTCTTGTTGAGTGGCCATGTGTGATGTGTTTCTGCACCTTGGTTCCCACCCACCACCCTCGGAATAGTCATGGGTGCATGTGCAATGTCACCAGTGCATGTGTACTTCACTGCTGCACATTGTTGGAGGTCGAGGAGTGTGGTCTTGAGTGTGTGCAGATGGGAGTTGTTGCCCAGCTAGACCCCTGCCTCCATGTTGGCCTTGGCTTACTGGCCATGCTGATTGATTTGTGCTTGTGTCGGTGTGATGGTAGTTTGTTGCTCAGGACACATGACTGTGGTTCACAGTGTGAACCACATTCAGCTTTGTCATCAGAGTGGGATTTTTATGCAGCCAAGGGTCACCATATTGTGGGGGCCCTGGGGGTGGTGCTGTGGTGTGTCTGTGTCTTGCTGTGTCAGTTGTTGTTCCTACGTTCCTGTGTGACATGTGTGTTTTGTGCTCCCTCTCATCTGACAATGCCTGCTTGCCCACCTAGGGGATTTGGATCCATGAGTTACCTTAGTGTGGCAGTGTATGCACATCTGTATGATTGGTATTCAGCTCTCCTCATGTGTTGTGTGGTTACCTGGGGACACTGGCCCCCCCTCACCTGCTGTGTATGATGACAGTGTTGGTCTGCCTGTTTGTGTTTGTGCATCTGCACCACTGCATTGGCATATCTTGGGTGTGCCATTGGCTGTATGTTGTTTGGTGTGTTTCCCCTGCTGTCCCTGGGACTCCTAGGTCATCGGTCAGCACAGTGATCATGGTTTGTGTGTCCCATTGCTGCCATGGTATGGTATCTGTTCACCTCACATCTGCTGTCTCCACAGGATATCTGCATTTGTGTGCCCATTGGTGCAAATATGTGGTTCTGCATTCTGATGGTCACTTCTGTCATTGTGTCATTGATGAATGTTGACGGTGTCAGCCCCCATGGGTGTTGTTTGTCTGCACATGGCGAAAGGAATGTCTCATTTGCACTGCAGTATTTGGCTCACCCAATTTATGTTGCAATGGGACACATACACTACTTTGCCACAGATGAGTTTTTGGTTCTGTGACCAGGAATGATCCATGCAGTTTGGCAGTTGCAGCTCTTTCTTTGTCAACACTTACCTTTTGGTCACTGTGATGATGGGGGTTTAGACCCCATTGCCACAATGGTCAAAATGTGCTTCAGCTATGGACCCCACACTTGCCTTTTGGTCACTGTGATGATGGGGGTTTAGACCCCATTGCCACAATGGTCAAAATGTGCTTCAGCTATGGACCCCACACTTGCCTTTTGGTCACTGTGATGATGGGGGTTTAGACCCCATTGCCACAATGGTCAAAATGTGCTTCAGCTATGGACCCCACACTTGCCTTTTGGTCACTGTGATGATGGGGGTTTAGACCCCATTGCCACAATGGTCAAAATGTAGCTTCAGCTATGGACCCCACACTTGCCTTTTGGTCACTGTGATGATGGGAGTTTAGACCCCATTGCCACAATGGTCAAAATGTGCTTCAGCTATGGACCCCACACTTGCCTTTTGGTCACTGTGATGATGGGGGTTTAGACCCCATTGCCACAATGGTCAAAATGTGCTTCAGCTATGGACCCCACACTTACCTTTTGGTCACTGTGATGATGGGGGTTTAGGCCCCATTGCCACAATGGTCATGGGCTGCTTGCATTGTGGGTGCCACACACATATATGTGTGGCACATGTGCTAGGGGGTCACATTGTATGTTCAAAGTCATGTTCGGTGTTGTAGGCATTTGACACAGCCTACACACGCTTGTCATGGTGGTGGGGGATGTCTTTATCTTGCATTCCCTAGGTTGTGGTGTGCTGGTTGTGTCATGCATTGTCCATCCTATGAGTGGGGGTGGTAGTAGTGGTAGGCATCCTGCCCCCTGGGTGAGGGTGGTAGTGGTGGTAGGCATCCAGCCCCCTGGGTGAGGGTGGTAGTAGTGGTAGGCATCCAGCCCCCTGGGTGAGGGTGGTAGTAGTGGTAGGCATCCAGCCCCCTGGGTGAGGGTGCTAGTAGTGGTAGGCATCCAGCCCCCCTGGGTGAGGGTGGTAGTAGTGGTAGGCATCCAGCCCCCCTGGGTGAGGGTGCTAGTAGTGGTAGGCATCCAGCCCCCCTGGCTAAGGGTGGTAGTAGTGGTAGGCATCCAGCCCCCCTGGCTAAGGGTGGTAGTAGTGGTAGGCATCCAGCCCCCCTGGCTAAGGGTGGTAGTAGTGGTAGGCATCCAGCCCCCTGGCTGAGGGTGGTAGTAGTGGTAGGGCATCCAGCCCCCCTGGGTGAGGGTGCTAGTAGTGGTAGGCATCCAGCCCCCTGGCTAAGGGTGGTAGTAGTGGTAGGCATCCAGCCCCCCTGGCTAAGGGTGGTAGTAGTGGTAGGCATCCAGCCCCCCTGGCTAAGGGTGGTAGTAGTGGTAGGCATCCAGCCCCCTGGCTAAGGGTGGTAGTAGTGGTAGGCATCCAGCCCCCTGGGTGAGGGTGGTAGTAGTGGTAGGCATCCTGCCCCCTGGGTGAGGGTGGTAGTGGTGGTAGGCATCCAGCCCCCTGGGTGAGGGTGGTAGTAGTGGTAGGCATCCAGCCCCCTGGGTGAGGGTGGTAGTAGTGGTAGGCATCCTGCCCCCTGGGTGAGGGTGGTAGTGGTGGTAGGCATCCAGCCCCTGGGTGAGGGTGGTAGTAGTGGTAGGCATCCAGCCCCCCTGGCTAAGGGTGGTAGTAGTGGTAGGCATCCAGCCCCCTGGCTGAGGGTGGTAGTAGTGGTAGGCATCCAGCCCCCTGGCTAAGGGTGGTAGTAGTGGTAGGCATCCAGCCCCCTGGGTGAGGGTGCTAGTAGTGGTAGGCATCCAGCCCCCCTGGCTAAGGGTGGTAGTAGTGGTAGGCATCCAGCCCCCTGGCTAAGGGTGGTAGTAGTGGTAGGCATCCAGCCCCCTGGCTGAGGATGGTAGTAGTGGTAGGCATCCTGCCCCCCTGGGTGAGGGTGGTAGTGGTAGGCATCCAGCCCCCTGGGTGAGGGTGGTAGTAGTGGTAGGCATCCAGCCCCCCGGGTGAGGGTGGTAGTAGTAGTGGTAGGCATCCTGCCCCCCTGGGTGAGGGTGGTAGTGGTGGTAGGCATCCAGCCCCCTGGGTGAGGGTGGTAGTAGTGGTAGGCATCCAGCCCCCTGGGTGAGGGTGGTAGTAGTGGTAGGCATCCTGCCCCCCTGGGTGAGGGTGGTAGTGGTGGTAGGCATCCAGCCCCCCCTGGGTGAGGGTGGTAGTAGTGGTAGGCATCCAGCCCCCCCTGGGTGAGGGTGGTAGTAGTGGTAGGCATCCTGCCCCCCCTGGGTGAGGGTGGTAGTGGTGGTGAGGCATCCAGCCCCCCTGGGTGAGGGTGGTAGTAGTGGTAGGCATCCAGCCCCCTGGCTAAGGGTGGTAGTAGTGGTAGGCATCCAGCCCCCCTGGCTAAGGGTGGTAGTAGTGGTAGGCATCCAGCCCCCCTGGCTAAGGGTGGTAGTAGTGGTAGGCATCCAGCCCCCTGGGTGAGGGTGCTAGTAGTGGTAGGCATCCAGCCCCCTGGCTAAGGGTGGTAGTAGTGGTAGGCATCCAGCCCCCTGGCTAAGGGTGGTAGTAGTGGTAGGCATCCAGCCCCCTGGCTAAGGATGGTAGTAGTGGTAGGCATCCAGCCCCTGGCTAAGGGTGGTAGTAGTGGTAGGCATCCAGCCCCCTGGGTGAGGGTGGTAGTAGTGGTAGGCATCCAGCCCCCTGGGTGAGGGTGGTAGTAGTGGTAGGCATCCAGCCCCCCTGGGTGAGGGTGGTAGTAGTGGTAGGCATCCAGCCCCCTGGCTGAGGGTGGTAGTAGTGGTAGGCATCCAGCCCCCCTGGGTGAGGGTGGTAGTGGTGGTAGGCATCCTGCCCCCTGGGTGAGGGTGGTAGTGGTGGTAGGCATCCAGCCCCCTGGGTGAGGGTGGTAGTAGTGGTAGGCATCCAGCCCCCCTGGGTAGGGGTGGTGGTGCGCATTCAGGCCCCTGTGTGCATATGTGGCATTGGTGATGGGCATCCCGCCCCTATGGTGCTGCTGTTGCTGGTGTAAGTATATTCAGCATCCCGTGTGTGTGTGTGATGTGTCATGTACGTGTTGTATGTGTTTTGTGGTTGGTGTCTGACTTACCTTCTGCGCCGTACGCGTCCGTGCCTGTTCCGGTAGTAAATGTAGAATATTGGTATGATCGGGACGAAGGGATTCATGGTTGGTTCGTGTCGTTCGTCCTTCTCGTTGCTTCGCGTCGTCCTCGTCGCTTCGCCTCGTCCTCGTCGCTCGCGTCGTCCTCGTCGGTGCCGTGTTCGCCTCGGAGCCGTGGATCGTGTTGTGGCGCGAATCGGAGCTTATGTGCGCCTCTCCCGGATGCTTTGACGTGCCGTGCGTAGCGACGGGTTCGGAGCGTGCGGAAAGCGCATCGTACTTGTCCGGCCGGACGGGGCTGCATTTTCCCTTCCGTGCGACTCGATTCGGCGTTTCCGGATTCGCCTCGGTCGGAGAACAGGACCTGGTTTGGGTGAGTACGGCTCGGCCGGATTTTTTGCTGTTGTGCGCATCGTACTAGCTCGTTCGGTGTACTGTACGGATCGGTCGGGAAACAGGCTTTCGCATGGCTTTTTTCCCGACCGAATGGTATTGGGTGCCCCTCCGACCGAGATCGGAATCGGCCCCTGAGTAATTTGTTTTAACGAAAATCCTCTCACCAGTATTCCACACGCACATGTTAAGACTCGTAGGACAATCATTTTTGTGTGTGGGCTCTTTACTCGCCAGCATTATGTTAGGTGCAAAAACACAACACATATAATACAAAAATACAAGACACCATTGCAAACAAATAAAGATTGTACATAAATAAAAAAAGACTTAGAACAACGGAGACCACTACTAAATCATACATTGACTTGAAGGTATGCTGCAGATTCAAGGGTTTTCAAATCAATGTTTTTGATTTGGTGTTACAACTGTAGGAAGTGATAGTGACCGGCTTTAGCGCTGGTGGAGTCTTGTGCGACAATGTTTGTTGGTGCACCCAATGACCACCTCTGCCATGGATTCCCTCACTACCACTCTTTAACAGTGCCCCTCAAGTCTCCATAACTACACTCTCTCTCAGATGCATTTCATTTGATTTACAGCGCCGCTCATACCAGTGTACGGTGTCAGAGCACTTTATATCACACACATTACACAGAAACAAGCAATCATACCTGTGTAAAGCACTGTATAGGAAATGTTACATAAGACAAAGGACTACAATGTGTAGGAGTCACATAACAATCATACTAGTAGGCAGTATAGTTTAATAGTGATTGGTCTGGAGAAACACAAACTCTGAATTTAGAAGATAATACCATGGTTGGGGGTTCTCTTTAATAACCAGAATTGATTTCTATCTAAAAGAACCCTTTTTGCAACATTAGGATAATCAAAGACTGGGGAAAAAAATCTAATGCTCTAATTTACACCTTGCAGTTTGCATGCACCTCTAAGATGACAGCTAGTAGCTCACTGTTCTAAGGGCATATCAGTGGAATGCGGGACCGTCCGCAAGGGGTGCGGCGGTCCCGCACATGCTATTAGGATGCCACCGCCACTGTGGCGGTGGCAAGCCCTATTCACAGCATTGTGGCGGGCGGTGCTCACCGCACCACCCGCCACAATGCTGTGAATGCACGTCGTGCATGTGCATGTACAACGTGACAGGCACCGCGCGGTGCCTGCTGCCTTGTGCATACATATGCAGGGGGGTACCATAGGTACCCCCCATGTGCACCCCCGCCCCCTCAACACCGTGGGGGCCCGCAACGGGCCCCCACATACAAAGACCATATGCCTTTCCATGGCGGCAACGCCGCCATGGAAAGGCTGCACTCCGCAGTCATCATAATATGGATGGCGGTGTCTTGGAGACACTGCCACCATATTATCCTTGTTTTCCGCCGGTCGACAAGTCGACCGGCGTGCGCAGCGGACGGTCTTTCCGTCCGCCGCGGACCCCCAGCCATCATAATATGGCGGGGGGTCTTTGCTGTCCAGGATGGCGGGCGGATCGCCCCTGCCGGGCCGGGCGGTGACTACCGCCGGCCCGGCGGAGCGATCCGCCCGCCATCATAATGACCCCTATGTTAGGATTTTGACTTATAAACTGCAAGTAACAAAAGGATCTCACTGACAAAATCAGTAACCCAGTGACCTATTTACATTATGTGCACTTTGTGATCTGCATGGTACATGTCCTTTGCAGCAGGCACATTAACCCTCTGTGCTACCTTTTCACGAGTCAAAACTTCCACCAGACAAACTCCATCTCTTTCTAGGGAGAACATCAATCACCGGAGTTATCATGACATTTTTATTGTTGCCGAAAATTGCTGGAGGCCAGGAAGGAGGCAACAAGTGCTTTTAAAAACATAATATACTTGCAATCATGACGCCCCCACCCGAAGTCAGCGCTCGGTGCAATCTCACCTGTCGCACGACCCTAGAGCCTCCCTGTTCAAGGGTCCTGTGCCCTCAGTGACAGAGTCACTGTCGCTCTAGGGTGTGCTGCTTCATAGGCCTGCCCGCAAGACTGGAGATGAACTTCAGTATGGATTGTGGTGGACAGGCCTTCAAGGTTAACCCACACTTGCCACCACTAGGGTCCACCTGCTGGTGCTAAGACACCAGGGCTTCTAAAGTCTTGCGGGACCTTCCAAGGTCTAGCATGGGAATGTGCTCCCTCAGAAGAGTAGTCAGGTGGGCTGATCGTGGTTCCCCAGTCCCAAATTCGTCAGCTCTGACGATGGTGCTACATCCTACTGAGAGAAACTCGCACTGCCTTCAAATACAACCCAATTGTGCCCCGCTATAAACACCTGGATGCGACTCAGTTCAAATTACGCACTAGGCAAGAGTAATATGCTGCCTAAAAAAAAAAGCATCCTAGAAAAAGCAAACACTCAAGGGAATGCAAGATTAAGTAACGCATGTTAAATGTTAGAAGGAGCAACATGGTTATTTTAATGCTTTTGCACTTATTATTCAGAAATTAGTGAGTGCTTTTGCCTGAAAAGTTAAGGACATGACTACAGGGCCCAGAAGGGACCCGTTTCAATGTCCATTCCTTATATCCTTACAAAATGTAAGCAGTATGGTTTAAAAAGACCGCACTCGTGAACACAGAGCCACGGTACGCCTTTTATTTTCCAATCCACCCATCAACCAGGTATTGCAGTACATCCAGGAATGGTTCACTTCCCCACCCTGGGAAATACTGTTGTTCAAAGAAAGACGAGATAACAAAAGTAGCGCTTTACTGGTAACCTCTGTAAAGTGGCGCTAATGTGTTTTGGGTGTGAATAAAATCAATCTGGCCACTTTGCGACCCACTCTGTCTTGCTTTATTTAGTTATTTTTATTTCTCTTCATCCCAAGGCTGCACTTTGGAATAGAAAAATGTCTACAAAAGACATTTCCAGTAAAAGTGTTTTTCTTTTTTGGATCAATTCCATGAGGAACAAATAAACTAAAGGAGAGGAAAGAGGGAGTAATGGCTACAAGGCCCAGGGAAGGGGGCACCCCACACCTGGACCTTGCAGCTTGCTCCAGTGCTTCGAGGCCCAGGGAAGGGGGGCCTCTCCCCTGGGCCTCGAAGCAGTAACAAGGCCTTTAGCAAAACACTGCCCTACCACAGGCAGGCAGTTCTACATACATTTGAAATGCAGATTCACATGGGTGATGCAAAGGTTAACAAAAGCCAGTTGATCTGCCTGCTCCCATTTGTAATGCGATTGTGTGGGGCAGGGGGCCCTGGAGGAGCAGGTGGGCTAACTGTGAAAGTGTGGCCTTTCACAGTGAAGCGGGGGCCCCCTGTTTCTTAGCTGAGCGCGAGGCCCAGGGCAGCTGCCCACACTGCTCATGCCTAGCGCCGGCCCTGCCAATCAACATCCATGATTAATGCTTGCTGCTAACGTCTGCTGTGATCAAGTTAAGATGTATTCCAATCCCGGCAAGACCAATCCGACTTTTCATCCTTCTAGTGACTACAAATTCAATACCAATACAATGCGTAATAGTAAAATTGTAATTTTAGTAAGAATCAATTTTTTAAGAGGCTAATCTGAGGCTCGGGCTTTCTCATGCATATCTCCTACATATGAAAAGTGCCTTGTGACCTGCTGGCTGCTCTAATATGGCGTCCAATCCCAAGATGCAAAACATAGGGGTATATTTACTAGGAAATAACGCAGTGCGGCGCTGCTAGCAATTTTGCAGCACTGCACTGTATCATTTAAAAAATGCAAGCCTACCACAACAAATGCTAAGGAAGCCTGCGTGGCAGCAGTTGACACAGGGGGGGCACCCACGAACTGGAAAAGTGCCACAACTTGGGCATCAACATCCAACAGAGCTCTTAATGCCCCAGGGTGGGAAATAAGCCAACAAAGAAGTCCCATCAACAATGAAAGCTCAACAGAACAGCCTTATCGGGCCGACACTGGCTTCAGGAAAACAGAACCCACAAGACCAGCCCAAGTGACCGAAGCTTGCAACCAGACGACCTGCAAGATCTACAAAGCACTCATACACATGTCGACAGAACTCCACCAACACGGAGGCCCCCTCACAACGATTCCAGCCTCAAGCCAGACATCTTAGCTCTAGGGGGGGGGGGCAACCATCAAAGATGATCATGACTCCGCTATAAACATCAAAAGGCAACATAGACATTCTCAACAGACCAAATATCCTGAAACTTCTACAACACATTCAGCCACTGTCACACATCACCAGTAGGGACATTGTCAGGGTGCAATATGTCTCTTTGACCTCGCAGCCAAGGAAGGAACAAACCATTATAACTTGGGGCAACTCCAGCACAGCACCAAGAGTGTTCGAAGAAAAAGACTAATTCGTAGAATGGGGGATCGACATCCGGATGATCGAAAATGAAAAGTATCCATTCATTTTACACGCACCCGCCAAGAACACCCTCCCCAAATTCGTCTTTTTGATGCTGGGTCACCTCCAACTTGGCCGACAAAATTCAGTCCCACCCCTTACAAGGAGCCCTTCCATCACAGCAGCACAGCAGGAAGCATCCAAACTTTAAACATCATGGCATGGAACGTTTCAGGCATGCATAAGAGTTTGCAAACCTCGACGCCGACCACACTCCTCAAAGGGGCAGATCTCATCTGCGTACAAGAAACGTGGGCAACTACACCCAATCCCTTAGCAGGCTACGCAGAATTTTTCAAACCAGCAACCAAACTCAATCTATTTGGGAGACCCTCTGGTGGCATTTCCATGTACATCAAGCACATCCTAAAGCTGTGCTTTACAGAGATAAAAAAAACACCTCCGACATGGTCCTAGCCGGAATTCTGAAAGGCCTCAAGTCTGTGGACGGACCACTACCCATACTTTTAACTAATGTATACTACAACCCCCACGGCCATGGACCCAAGGACAAGCTCACTTGGCTGATCAAGCAGATCGAAATTCTGCTAACACAACATGCATCCTTGGAAATTATTATCCTCGGGGACTTTAATACGCACCTTCTAGGGGAATGGGACTCCGATGTCAGCACCTTTGGGAGTACAGGGAGACTCAACACCCTCCTTCAGCGAACAACTTGGAAACAGCGAGCTTCTCATCCACAGTGTCTGAGCCAGGAATAGCCCATGCACCTACTTATAACAACCAGACAGCTATAGACTATATCCTATTGAGCGAGCGGCTATGAAAAAATATGTTACGTTATGCAGTGCTCCCAAGGAGCGAAAGCGATCATGCTGCCTTGCTGCTGGAATGACCACAGCGGGAAGTCGTCATATCTTCTGCCCCCTCAGAAAGTCCATTGGTGAAGAACAACATAGACTGGCTGACCGTCTGGGCTTAATAAGCCGGCCATTATAGGCGAATGGGAAAACTTGCACACAAATTGGGCACGCTGCTCCGAGGGAGCACCATCCACAGTAAAACAAGCATGGTAACCCAGACCTTAGGGCCAGCTCCACTGATTAAGAAAAGCCTGCAGCAATTAAAAACAAAACAAAGGGCACACATAAAAATAAGAACGGAAGTCTCCAAAAAACAGCTGAAATCAACAGCAAAGATTCACACTAATCGCGTCTTAAAATTAAAACGGGAAGATACCGAGGCAAAATAGATAGAGATCTTCGAGTTGCTCGCGCCCTGCAAGAACCAACAATTTTGGCAATACTTAATCTAATTCATGGGTCCTCCAATAGAGGGAACTCGGTCTCTGCGGAGACCTGGGTAGCTCATGTGAAGCCTCTGTACACCGACGACCAGAAATCTATTTGCGTAAATGGGTACGCCTCACCGATCAAGTTGGAAAACATCAGAGCTGAGCCTCCTGGGCCACTGGCAGAATCCATAGTTCCAAGCGAGGCAGTAGTCCGCACCGTTTTAAAAAGGATCCGGAAAAATGGAGCCCCAGGCCCCAATGGCCTGCCCGGCTCCCTTTTCAGGAAGGACATACATTTCTGGTCTTCAAACCTTTTATTGCTATACTCAGAATGCAGGCTTCTGGAGGATGATCCGGATTCCAGGAGGGGCTCACTGCTGCAACCAATTTTTTAAAAAGGCGTAAACACCGATCCAAAGAACTATCGGATGATCACCCTGTTGGACATCCTGGGAAAGGCTTACGCAAGCATACTCTTGCAGGAATTAGCAGACTGGGGACATACTGAAGGTCTTCTGCCATTCTAAAAGACTGGGTTTAGACCAGGGGGCTCAACTGTGGACAACATCACAGACCTGTCATATTTAGCCCAACAAGCAGTAGCCCAACGCTCTCCCCCGCTCTTCGCCTGCTTTATCGACTTCTACTCAGCAGCCTTCAATGGGATAGTCCGCATTACCCTCTGGCGGAAACCGGCAGGGCGGAACATCTGCCCGAAATTATTACAAGCCATCAGATCTCTGTACTCGGGAACCTGGGTAAGGATTAAACTCTCCAGGGAGTTCGCTTCGGATAAAATTGCCACAGATCAGGGGCTAAAGCACGGATGTGTCCTGACACCACTTCTATTTAATTTGTACACTGCCGACTTGGGCCTGGTCCTGTACGGGGCCTCTCTCACTACTCCAAAAATCGGAAATACAAAAATCCACCTGATGTAGTATGCCGACGACCTTGTTCTTTTGAACCATACTAAAATAGGCCTCCAAAAAGCCCTCACCGGCCTGTCTGAATATAACACCAAGAACGAGCTGGTAGCTAATGCGAGCAAATCCAAAATTGTGATCTTTGGCTCCTACCCAAAGAAAAAACTCACTAAGTGGCGCCTGACCTTGACCCTGGACTGTGTACAAAGTTATAATTATCTTGGTGCTTGGCTAACTAAGACCTGCCGCCCATCGCTCCATCTACAAAAAAATGTGGCTGAAAGGGAAGATGGTCACACAAGCCCTCTGCAAATTATATGCCACCTCAGATAGCCCAACAACCATGGCAATTCAAAGGGTATTGGGGGCTAAACTATTACCGTCACTCAATTATACGCAACAGGCATTTCCGGGAATGCTCACAGAGGACATGTAAAAAATACATGGAGCAGCATACAAAAGAAATATTTTGTTGGCCCGCTTGCACAAGAAATATCTTGATCCGCCTCGAATTCGACCTCATCCAACAAAAACTAGAACTTTCTGCCGCACTGCCCTACGGCAAAAGAAAAGGGCAGGAATGCGCTGTATCTATGAGATATGGCGCATTCCTGTCTTTTTCCCCTGAGCCAGCGCACAATAGGCTGCCGTGTGCCAACGCAGGCACCATTGCACCATGGTGCAAGGGTGCCTGTGCTGAGGGGATGATTGTTTTTGTGCAGGAAGGGAAACCTTCCTGCACAAAAACAATCATAAGAGGCTTGTTCCTCTTTCTATGTGTGCTGCAGAATGCAGCACACATAGAAAAAGGAAAAACAAGGAGAAATAAAGATATTTTTCCTTGTTGTGCCTCCCTTATGCCTCCCCTGGGGAGGCATACGTTTTTGGCCCTGCCTTAGATTCACGATTTCTCGTAAATCTGGGGCAGTGTCAAAATGCCATGAATGTTGCTGGGAACGTCCCCAGCAACACCCATTGCACGCCCCTTTAACACAGAAATCTGCGTTAAAGGAGCCAATATTTAGGAGGCAGCATTAAGCCAAAAAAAGTGGCTAAGTGCTGCCTTTGGTATTGCTTTGCCTCGTAAATATGGAGCAGGCTCCTTCGCCACAGAACATCACAAAAAGTGACGTTCCGACGGCGCAAGGGGCATCATAAATGAGGCCCGATGTCTTCAGCACGAGTGTGAACTCTGACAGCTTGCGCTTGCACTGAGGAGAGTGGATTACTATAAGACAGGGCAATGGTTTTACAATGCTGCTCTGGCTTTCACTAGAGGTGGACAGGCCTCTGTTTTAATGAGGTGGTAAGGTACCCTCTCTGCAGGTGGATGTATTGCCTTGAGGAGGGTTCCTGGGATCTCTTCCCACCTTGAAATGGGTGCTGCCTGATCACATCTTTGCGACTGCGCCCATGTCTGTAAGACGGTGCAGACTCAATGGTAAATGAATAAGGGTTCCCTCATTTGCATAGAACCACACCTCATGCAAATGATGGAATGCCCCCATGATTGCACTGGTGTAAAATGTTCAGGTACATGATCCATATTTAAAAGGAGACCAGAAGCATCTGTAACCCTTTCTACAAGACTAAAATGGCCCCGGGCATGCAAGAAGTGGGCACAAACAGGCAGATGGGCACTATCTGTAATGTGACTCCAGATGTCTCTCCCACTTTCATCCAAACCATACCTGATGTTCTTACCCATTCTCAAAATGTAAATGATTCCTTGCTCCTGGATGAGCAATTTATAACACAGATGTGCATCCATATCTTCTTTTACAGATTCAAAGTGCATGCCTTAGGTGTCAGTGAATTACCCTGTAATAAGGTTGTTAAATGCAGATTGATATTACATAGTAACCTTTCACAATAGTTCTTGCTCTAAATGAACAGTCACATTGTTGAGCAACTCACGTGCCCCTGTAGAAAACATCCATGCGCTTTGAATTCACAACAGGGATTTCCATAGATATTTTGTTATTCCAAGAGATCTTGTTGTTGTTGTCTTCTTATCTTGCCACGGAAAGGAGAATCTTTACGGCCCGGACTTTCTGCAAATTAGAGTCTAACAAGACAGAGGAGGCACAGGATTTATGGTCACTCGGTTTTCCAAATAAAAGACGACGGTAGCGTCCAATCGACGAGACCTTTTCGATACAAAACGGAGGTCAAATAAACACGAAAGGAGCTATATATTAGAAATAAACAGTAACGTACCGGCTATCTAATCCTGGGGCAGAATATTAAGGCTATATGCATCGTATTAATCAGGATATCTGAATACAATGTATATATAAACAAAAGTTCATATTAAAGGAACCTATAGACGGTGGAATAATTATATGTACTACAAATAGACTGGTGGTATTGTTCTTAGGGAAAAGGCGCCCCAGGGTATATCCACTGTATGTGCACCTATGTTTCCTTTATCTGTACAGTGCTAAAAGGTAGAGAGAACCACCTGCCTCTCCAAATTCTGCGGCCTAAGCTGCGACTCCAATATTTACAAAATCCCTAGCACACGTAAAAGTTTTTGAAGTATAATTAAATGACAGTAGTAACTCCGTTTGTCAACACAAATATATACACATGTATGCACTGGTCACAGAGATTCTTCAATCTTTTATTCTTTATGTAGAACCTTCCCAAGTGTGAGTTCTTTTGACAGATCGAGAGCCAACACGTGTTTCGTCGCTTCTGTTACATATACACGCGACTTTTTCAAGGCTCAATCGTCTCGTACTCGAGGAAGCCGGCGTGAGGGGGATGCATGAATGACCGAGAAAATAAAGAAGAGTTTCATTAAACCGTATACTAGAGGGCGACGGATACTAATCGGACCCCATCGTAACAATTTCCCCACGCTGGAGGACTGTGTGGGTCGGAAATATCACCACACACTGACATATATTATTTGAAGACGATTGAGCCTTGAAAAAGTCGCGTGTATATGTACCAGAAGCGACGAAACACGTGTTGGCTCTCGATCTGTCAAAAGAACTCACACTTGGGAAGGTTCTACATAAAGAATAAAAGATTGAAGAATCTCCGTGACCAGTGCATACATGTGTATATATTTGTGTTGACAAACGGAGTTACTACTGTCATTTGATTGTACTTCGAAAACTTTTACGTGTGCTAGGGATTTTGTGAATGATTATATGTACTTAGAAGTTTTTTCACGAATAATAAGGTTTTTAACAGGGGCAAATATCACAAGGTTTTACAGAGAGACTTACAAAATGTTGTTGTCTTGAAAAAGATGGAATATTAACAAAAACCATCGAAACGCGTCGACGCACCAGTTACATAATCCATGGAAATAATTGGATCTGTAGATACCAAAAGAAACAGTGTATCCAGGCCTAGTTATTAAATTGTTCCATTGGATATGTTTTATGAATGACAAAATATATTGTCTAATTTTTCTCTCTTTTTATGTTTTGTAATGTTTTGTATTTTGATTGTACCATATGCATCGTGTGGTTTTTAAATAAAATATGTTTTATATGAATTCGGGGATATATAATATGTGTGATGATTTTTTACTGTAATGTGTACAAAGGATTTTTAAATAAAAAGAGACTTTTTGTGATAAATCTTTTGAGTGTCAGAATATAAATGGTAAAAACGTTTTGTGGGAGTCTATTGTATAGGCTGTAGTACTGTATTTTTCTAAAGGTATGACTCAGATGTGAGTTGAGCTTTGTGTCTTTGGCTCTTCGCATAATCCAAGGGATTATTTGTTTTTTACTTGTCTTCTTATCACTGCCATTTGAAGTGTTTGCCCATTGTGCGTGCAGAACTACAAGATTTAGAATGTAAAGGGAAATGCAGACTTGGAACGGCTGCACACACCAGACATCGGACAACTTTACTTGTCTATTTTGTATCTTGTTACAGTCCACTGACCTCTACAGCGTGCTCAGTTAAATAACACAATTCATGTCAAAGAATGAAGTGGCTGCAAAGAGTTAGATCCAGCTGGATGCGAGGAGTGAACCCCTGTCCAACATTCCTCAGTAACTCCCCTTGACTTGGCTGATGCTCAGTCGAACACCTGTCTGAACTGCTCAGTCTTCAGTACTCTTAAAAGAGGCCAGCTGGGTTCAGCCAGAGGTGCAGGTTCAGGTTGGTCCAGAGTCTGGGTCTATGAAACCCTGGGATCTGCCTGTTTGCATTGATCTCTTGAAGATTTAATGGTGGATCAGATGGGGGGAGGTTGAACATAACTTCCTGGCAGGGTTGTAGAGATCCAAGCACTGTAGGTAGCCCAGCTTTTTTGTCTGATGAGGATTTGTGTGTGTTAGACCTGGCACCATTGGCGTGGGTCTCCCTTCCATTTTTTTTGCTGTTGCCTCCTATGTTTTTGCTGTGTTTTTGCTGGTCTAGATGCTTGGGGCACTTTGCCACTGCTGTTCAGTGCCAAAGTGCAAGTGCTCCCTATTGTAAATTGTTGTGATGGATTAGTGACTCCATGATTGGCTTATTTGATTTACTTGTCAGACCCTAGTACAGTGCACCATGAGTGCCCAGGGCCTGTAAATCAAATGCTGTTGGTGGGCTTGCAGCACTGATTGTGCCACCCACAGAAGCAGCTTGTAGAGGTATGGCTCAGGCCTGCCATTGCAGAGCCTGTGTGCAGTCTGGGACTGCCATGTCGACTTGGCAAGTGCACCCACTTGCCAGTCCCTAAACCTTCCCTTTTCTACATGTTAGTCACCCCTAAGGTATGCCCAAGGTACCCCTATGGGCAGGGTGCATTGTATGTGAAAGGTAGGACATGCCCTGATGTGTGTGGCATGTCCTGATGGTCAATTACAGCCAATTTCGTTTTTCACTATTGCAAGGCTATCTGTTCCCATAGGCCAGAATGGGCAGTTTGATTATAACATCTTATAAGCATAACTGACCCAAGGAACAAGATAGGAAAATAAAGTTTAGTATGCCTGAACTCAGAATGTTAAAATACATCTTTTAGTGTGGGTGATTTTTACATTCTGTGTTTGAAAATACCACTTTTATAAAGTAGGTATTTTCTTGCCTAACCATCCAGTATGCCTCTGCTAGGTTTGTGTATTCCATGTCTGGTTTGTGAGTGACAGGGGGCTGGAGAGGGCTTTGGCCCCAGCAGTCTGATGAGTCAGAGCTGGGCTGAATGGAGACTACATAGAATAGAGAGTAGGGGGGGGGAGGAGATTTCCTTTTACTTGCCTGAGCCTACATAGAATAGAGAGTAGGGGGAGGAGATTTCCTTTTGACTTGCCTGAGCCTACATAGAATAGAGAGTAGGGGGAGGAGATTTCTTTTCAGCTACCTGGGCCAGGTCTGCTTTCAACAAAACTGTCTCCACCTCCTGCCAGGAAGCTGCACCAGGGAGGACAGAACTGATTTGGGCTAGGTACAGACACTCTCTGCCTTCAGAGAACAAAGGATTTTGGAGTATAAATATTGGGGCCCAGACCCCAGAACTTTAGACCACTTCTGGGAATCAAGACAAACCTTTGCCAAGGAGAGAATCCAAGGAAGCTGAAGGAGGAGACTGCCCCTGTGCTGTTTGCTGTTGGCCTGCAGTGGTTACTTATTGCCAAGGAAAGGAGAAAAGGAACTTTGTGTGTACTTTAATCATCTTGAGGAAGATCTCCAAGGGCTTGAAGCTGAGCTTGCCTCCTGTTCTGAAGTCTCAGGGATACAAAGACTTCACCACCAGCTCCCCTGAATTTCCTTGCTGGGAATTCTACCTGCAGAGAGGTGCCTGCTGTTGTTTTGGGCCCTCTGGAGACTGCGTGTCGCTGGGAGCTGGAAGCGCGACGCAACGAGGAAGAAGCGTGTCGCCACCGCAGCTGTTGCTGTCGCATCACCGAAGAAGCGTGTCACCGCCGCAGTTTGCCGTCGCATCACCGAAGAAGCGCTTCGCATCACTGGAGAAGCGTGCCGCCGCCACAGAGGTCGCCGTCGCATCACCGGAGAAGCGCGTCGCAGGGCCTGTCGCGGCTCAAGAAACCATCAAGTTCGCCGCACGGCCGCCGGGTTTGCACGCATCGCACACAAGTTATCGCATTGCATCAAAGACGCCATTTTGTCGCATCGCACCGGATCGTCGCATCGCATCGAGGCGCCATCTTGTCGCATCGCACCGGATCACAGTAAGAAACAGACGCTTCGCCTCCTCTCCGGTAAGGAACAGATGCATCGCCTCCCCTGCGCTGCAGTAAGGAACAGGTGTGCCGCCTCCCCCAAAGCAAGGAACTGATGCATCGCCTTCCCTGCGACCCTTTTGTTTATGTTGCGTTACGCATCCAAGGTACTTTGAGAGTAAAGTGTCGCATTTACCATCTACATTGAACTAAGCTATTTCTACCATTTGAAAGTCATATTTTTGAATACTGTATTGTGGATTTTTCTCGTTTGGTCTTTTGTTAAGTCTAGATAAAGATTACTTATTTTTCTAAACTGGTGTGGTGTCCATTTGTAGTGTTTTCACTGTATTACTGTATGTGTTCACAAATGCTTTTACACACTGCCTCTGAGATAAGCCTGCCTGCTCGTGCCAATCTACCAAGGGGGTGACAGGGGTTATTTTAGGAGTGTAGCTCCCTTACCCTGACTAGAAGCAAGGGCCCCTACTTGGTCAAAGGTACCTACCTCTGCCAACTAGAGACCCCCATTTCTAACAGTGTGTGATTTCTGACTCTACTGAGAGGAAGTGACTTCAGCGCTGACCTCTCATAATCATATCTAGGTAGGTTCTGACACATTCTGGATCCCTGCTTCGGCCATCATTGCACATTGCTAGTGAGGAGACCAATGTTGCTTATATTACAAGAGTCAAGCCAAGCTTTCACGAGGGCCTGTGTCTGTTCTTCACCATGCTTAAGTGGGAGAGCCTTTTGCAGCATGGACAGTTCAAAATTGACAATTTTTATTAAGGGTGCAAAAGTGAGATCTGAAAGAATGTGATGTTTTTTCACTCTAGCTCGTAGCCTCCTTCATTTAATAACTTTACAGAGTTATCATAGAAAAACTGCAAAGCGGACGAATTAATTAACATCTTGCTAATAAATGCAGTTATTAATCTTCATTATTAAAGAAATACACATCTGGGTCCTGCTCTGCCTGTATTGCAGTTGAACAAAATCCATGCAATATAAAATGATGTTCCACAGAAGAAAAATAAGTTGGATGAGAAAGAAAAATGTGGTGAGTTTCACAAATTAATTTCCCCCCATCTATCCCACCATAGGAGTTCACAGTTTGTATTTTTCTAATGCCAGGGCCATTGGGACGTAGTCTGTGAAAGGAGCTGGATTAGGGGAGGAGTGATCATTAGATGTTTGCCGAGCTCGTCTGCTTTACAGTTCTGTAGTCCTGGAAGGTGAATGGCTCTCAGAGAAATGTTTCTTGCATGGGCCCAGTGCCATATTAAAGAGCTTGTTGCATTTGTATTTAATAAAGTAAACTGCTAGGCTGTGCGCCTGGCTCTCGTCCCATCCCCGACACCAGTCTTGTGGGCATGCATGTCACATAGAAAGAGCTCAATGTGACACAGGATAGACAAGTTGGCTCCCAGCATTGCCGACCCCTAGTACTCCACTTTTGATCTAGTCTGTGTGCAGGGGACTAATGCCTTTATATAGACTTTCGAGTTTCATAAGGCTCCCATGAGTGATGAGGGTGAATGAGAGGGGACATGTTGACATTTTCACATCCCGTCCCTTTATGTAGAGAGCTCAAGACAGCCAGTACATACTCAGCATCAGGATAGCGCCTTGAGCTGTAGTACACATGGAGGACTGGTCGTGAATTGTGAACAGGAATCGAGTAGAATGTTAAACTGGTATTTCCAATGATGCACAGAAGTCATGTAATTGTGCAAAGAAATAGCTAACGTCTATGGTTGATAACACGGAAAAGACAATATGTGCATGTCATTTTGACATTGGCTCCGACTTATTGATTCATAACAGTGAATAATAAAGACCATCTTGTTCCCAATGCGGCGGCTTTATATCCACACTCTTATAAATAATGATATATTGGGATCTATTAGCTACGGGGATGCAGAATTAGTGGGGATTCTGGATTGAACCTCCTTGAGAAATAGGGAATTACCTGGGGAAATACAATTCCAGATCCAATCCTCCCTTTAATTCCTCATTTCCCCTTGCAGTTTCTTCCAAACATTTGGGGTGCTGTAAGTAGTCAAAATATCTGAGAAACATGAGGCCCGAGGGAACACCAGGACCTCATAATTCATGATGCAAGTGACAACACGTTTACCGGCCGCACTGTGAATTACGGTACTCAGGTAATGAGAGCCTTTGTGGTTAAAAGAAATTGCAAGTGCCAAAAGGGAACTGCTTAAACACAAGGAGCGCAATACATAACAGTGTTTCTGGGACTTACACCTGAATTCCAAAAGTTACACCATCTGATGTGAAAAGCATTGTGAACCTGGCCTTGGGAAACCCGAGAGGAAATTCTGAGATGATCCGCGATGAGAAGCCCTTGAGGCATTTACAGGACTGGGAATCGTATTTGTCATATCCTGTCTTGCTGCGTATGTGGCGAGTGTGTGCCAGTGGTACTTATTCCCAATGCATGAACTGGTCTGACGTAGCTAGCGATCTACAGCTAAGGAATGATAGCGCTAGAGGTTTGGAGATAGGAGTGAGGGGACAAGCAGCGAGGACAACCAGTTTCGGACGAGGTGTGTTGGTAAATGTAACTTTACAAGTAACTCGTTCAATCACTTCATCTCCCCGTGCCTAACAAAACAAAAAAAAATGAATGTGTCTGTCTGTAACGCAACTGGTGCTCATGTAATGCGCTCTGATACCCTCGTCTAGTTTGCGCTGAATAAAACAAACAAAAAAAGATTTGAAGATAATACGACAAATCAAAATCATATCTCTATTAAATTGACAGGTGGGTATAGTGTGCAGCATTATGGGCCCGATGCTCAATGACGCTGATGACAGCAGTGTGCTGCATTGAGCTACAATAAGCCTCAGCAGTGTGGTGCATTGAGCTACAATAAGCCTCAGCAGTGTGGTGCATAGAGCTACAATAAGCCTCAGCAGTGTGGTGCATTGAGCTACAATAAGCCTCAGCAGTGTGGTGCATTGAGCTACAATAAGCCTCAGCAGTGTGGTGCATTGAGCTACAATAAGCCTCAGCAGTGTGGTGCATTGAGCTACAATAAGCCTCAGCAGTGTGGTGCATAGAGCTACAATAAGCCCTCAGCAGTGTGGTGCATTGAGCCACAATAAGCCTCAGCAGTGTGGTGCATTGAGCTACAATTAGCCTCAGCAGTGTGGTGCATTGAGCTACAATAAGCCTCAGAAGTGTGGTGCATTGAGCTACAATAAGCCTCAGCAGTGTGGTGCATTGAGCTACAATAAGCCTCAGCAGTGTGGTGCATAGAGCTACAATAAGCCTCAGCAGTGTGGTGCATTGAGCTACAATAAGCCTCAGCAGTGTGGTGCATTGAGCTACAATAAGCCTCAGCAGTGTGGTGCATTGAGCTACACTAAGCCTCAGCAGTGTGGTGCATTGAGCTACAATAAGCCTCAGCAGTGTGGTGCATAGAGCTACAATAAGCCTCAGCAGTGTGGTGCATTGAGCTGCAATAAGCCTCAGCAGTGTGGTGCATTGAGCTACAATAAGCCTCAGCAGTGTGGTGCATTGAGATACAATAAGCCTCAGCAGTGTGGTGCATAGAGCTACAATAAGCCTCAGCAGTGTGGTGCATTGAGCTACAATAAGCCTCAGCAGTGTGGTGCATTGAGCTACAATAAGCCTCAGCAGTGTGGTGCATTGAGCTACAATAAGCCTCAGCAGTGTGGTGCATTGAGCTACAATAAGCCTCAGCAGTGTGGTGCATAGAGCTGCAATAAGCCTCAGCAGTGTGGTGCATTGAGCTACAATAAGCCTCAGCAGTGTGGTGCATTGAGCTACAATTAGCCTCAGCAGTGTGGTGCATTGAGCTACAATAAGCCTCAGCAGTGTGGTGCATTGAGCTACAATAAGCCTCAGCAGTGTGGTGCATTGAGCTACAATAAGCCTCAGCAGTGTGGTGCATTGAGCTACAATAAGCCTCAGCAGTGTGGTGCATAGAGCTGCCAATAAGCCTCAGCAGTGTGGTGCATTGAGCTACAATAAGCCTCAGCAGTGTGGTGCATTGAGCTACAATAAGCCTCAGCAGTGTGGTGCATTGAGCTACAATAAGCCTCAACAGTGTGGTGCATTGAGCTACAATAAGCCTCAGCAGTGTGGTGCATTGAGCTACAATAAGCGGTGCACAGACATAATATCGAGTTTTTATTTCGACCTACATTAATATCGAGTTTTAAATATCATAGGGACAGAATATCGACATCAAGAATATCGGTGACCAGAATATCGACCTGAAGGTAAGAAATATCGTTTTTGTTAATATCGAAGTTAGTAATATCGATAGCAAAAATATCGATGTTAATAATATCGATGTTTATGTTAGTGTTATGTATTTTAGTATGTATTTTATATGTATGTGTTCCACATGTTTTGTTATGTTTTGTATTTTTTTTAAATATATGTATTATTTGTTTAGAAGTTAGTCATTTTTTTAAAGTAAATTTTGCGTTTTAGTACCGTAGCGGGTTGTGGGTTTATAGGGAATAGGGTGGGAAGTAATTTAATTATAGTAAATTAAATCATAATTTTTAGAAATTAATAATTATTTTTAAATAAATGTTGCATTTTAGTACTGTAGCGGGTTGTGGGTTTATAGGGGAATAGGATGGGAAGTAATTTAATTGTAATTAAATAATTATTAATTTTAATTTATTGGCATTGATAATTAATTTATTGTTAATTAATTATTAATTGGTAATTCATTTTTATTAATTGATTAATTGATAATTGTGTTAATTTTTATTGGAGTGTGTTGTGGGTTTATAGGGGAATAGGGTGGGAAGTAAATTAATTATAAAAAAATTAATTATTTTTATTTTTTGGTATTGATAATTAATTTATTGTTTATTAATTAATAATTGGTAATTAATTTCTATTAATTAATAAATTGATAAATATATTAATTGTGTTAATTTAGTTTAAGAGCGGGTTGTGTGTTTATAGGGGAATAGGGTGGGAAGTAATTTATTATAATTAAGTAATTATTTATTAATATTTATTGGTATTGATAATTAATTTATTGTTAATTAATTATTAATTGGTCATTAATGTTTATTAATTATTATTAATTGGTATTGATAATTAATTTATTGTTTATTAATTATTAATTGGTAATTAATTTTTATTAATAAATTAATTGATAAATATATTAATTGTGTTAATTTAGTTTAGGAGCGGGTTGTGTGTTTATAGGGGAATAGGGTGGGAGGTAATTTATTATAATTAAGTAATTATTTATTAATATTTATTGGTATTGATAATTAATTTATTGTTTATTAATCATTAATTGGTAATTGATTTTTATTAATTGATTGATTGATAATTATATTAATTGTGTTAAATTTTATGCAGTGGGTTGTGTGTTTATTGGGGAATAGTGTGGGAAGTAATTTAATGCTATTAAAGTAATTATTCATTTTAATTTATTGGTATTTATAATTAATTTATTGTTAATTTATTAATAAATCATTATTTAATTTAAATAATTATTTAATTGATAAGTATGTTATTTTTAACCCCTATGCTATCCAACACTTTCCCTACTGTTGCACTCTCTGGAGTTGGAATAGCAATTATAACCCCTACGCTATCCAACACTTTCCCTACTGTTGCACTCTTTGGAGTGGGAATAGTAATTTTTACCCCTACGCTATCCAACACTTTCCCTACTGTTGCACGCTCTGGAGTTGGAATAGTAATTTTTACCCCTACTCTATCCAACACTTTCCCTACTGTTGCACTCACTGGAGTGGGAATAGTAATTTTAACCCTTTCGCTATCCAACACTTTCCCTACTGTTGCATTCTCTGGGATGGGAATAGTAATTTTTACCCCTACGCTATCCAACACTTTCCCTACTGTTGCACTCTGTGGAGTGGGAATAGTAATTTTTACCCCTACGCTATCCAACACTTTCCCTACTGTTGCACTCTCTGGAGTTGGAATAGTAATTTTTACCCCTACGCTATCCAACACTTTCCCTACTGTTGCACTCTCTGGAGTGGGAATAGTAATTTTTGCCCCTATGCTATCCAACACTTTCCTTACTGTTGCACTCTCTGGAGTTGGAATAGTAATTTTTACCCCTACTCTATCCAACACTTTCCCTACTGTTGCACTTTCTGGAGTTGGAATAGCAATTATAACCCCTACGCTATCCAACACTTTCCCTACTGTTGCACTCTCTGGAGTGGGAATAGTAATTTTTACCTCTACGCTATCCAACACTTTCCCTACTGTTGCACTCACTGGAGTGGAAATAGTAATTTTTACCCCTACGCTATCCAACACTTTCCCTACTGTTGCACTCTCTGGAGTTGGAATAGTAATTTTAACCCCTACGCTATCCAACACTTTCCCTACTGTTGCACTCTTTGGAGTGGGAATAGTAATTTTTACCCCTACGCTATCCAACCCTTTCCCTACTGTTGCACTCACTGGAGTGGGAATAGTAATTTTAACCCTTTCGCTATCCAACACTTTCCCTACTGTTGCACTCTCTGGAGTGGGAATAGTAATTTTTACCCCTACGCTATCCAACACTTTCCCTACTGTTGCACTCTTTGGAGTGGGAATAGTAATTTTTACCCCTACGCTATCCAACACTTTCCCTACTGTTGCACTCTTTGGAGTGGAAATAGTAATTTATTTCCCTCCGCTATCCAATATTTTTCTGTATTGTTTTAGTTAATGTTGTGTATAATTTATTTTTAAAACATTAAAAATATTGTAGTTTTTTAATTTGTTATATATATTTTTTAATTTTATTTATATTATTTTTGTATGTGTATATATGTATTTATAATTTCTAAAATGTTTTTAACAATTTATAAGTTATTAAAATAATTATTTATGAATATTATTAAGTAAGTAAATGTATTATATTTTATATGTATATGTTTAATTTATTTTAACATTATATGTATTAGTTATTTTTAAACATTTTTAAATATTTTTAACTATGTTTCTTTTAACTATATGTATTATTTATTTTATTTTACATTATTTTTTTAACATTTAAAAAAACGATATTTTTACAACGATATTTTTGACATCGATATTTTTTCTCAATATTTTTGTACTTACCATGATGTAGATAGGATGTCGATATTCTTGACTTCGATATTTTTGTCACGATATTTTTGTACCTCGATATTGTTGTAGTCGATATTTTGTCAGTGATTCACAATAAGCCTCAACAGTGTGGTGCATTGAGCTACAATAAGCCTCAGCAGTGTGGTGCATTGAGCTACAATAAGCCTCAGCATTGTGGTGCATTGAGCTACAACAAGCCTCAACAGTGTGGTGCATTGTGCTACAATATGCCTCAGCAGTGTGGTGCATAGAGCTACAATAAGCCTCAGCAGTGTGGTGCATTGAGCTACAATAAGCCTCAGCAGTGTGGTGCATAGAGCTACATTAAGCCTCAGCAGTGTGGTGCATTGAGCTACAATAAGCCTCAGCAGTGTGGTGCATTGAGCTACAATAAGACTCAGCAGTGTGGTGCATTGAGCTACAATAAGCCTGAGCAATGTGGTGCATTGAGCTACAACAAGCCTCAACAGTGTGGTGCATTGAGTTACAATAAGCCTCAGCAGTGTGGTGCATTGAGCTACAATAAGCCTCAGCAGTGTGGTGCATTGAGCTTCAGTAAGCCTCAGCAGTGTGGTGCATTGAGCTACAATAAGCCTCAGCAGTGTGGTGCATTGAGCTACAATAAGCCTCAGCAGTGTGGTGCATTGAGCTACAATAAGCCTCAGCAGTGTGGTGCATTGAGTTACAATAAGCCTCAGCAGTGTGGTGCATTGAGCTACAATAAGCCTCAGCAGTGTGGTGCATTGAGCTACAATAAGCCTCAGCAGTGTGGTGCATTGAGTTACAATAAGCCTCAGCAGTGTGGTGCATTGAGCTACAATAAGCCTCAGCAGTGTGGTGCATTGAGCTACAATAAGCCTCAGCAGTGTGGTGCATTGAGCTACAATAAGCCTCAGCAGTGTGGTGCATTGAGCTACAATAAGCCTCAGCAGTGTGGTGCATTGAGTTACAATAAGCCTCAGCAGTGTGGTGCATTGAGCTACAATAAGCCTCAGCAGTGTGGTGCATTGAGCTACAATAAGCCTCAGCAGTGTGGTGCATTGAGCTACAATAAGCCTCAGCAGTGTGGTGCATTGAGCTACAATAAGCCTCAGCAGTGTGGTGCATTGAGCTACAATAAGCCTCAGCAGTGTGGTGCATTGTGCTACAATATGCCTCAGCAGTGTGGTGCATAGAGCTACAATAAGCCTCAGCAGTGTGGTGCATTGAGCTACAATAAGCCTCAGCAGTGTGGTGCATAGAGCTACAATAAGCCTCAGCAGTGTGGTGCATTGAGCAACAATAAGCCTCAGCAGTGTGGTGCATTGAGCTACAATAAGCCTCAGCAGTGTGGTGCATTGAGCTACAATAAGCCTCAGCAGTGTGGTGCATTGAGTTACAATAAGCCTCAGCAGTGTGGTGCATAGAGCTACAATAAGCCTCAGCAGTGTGGTGCATTGAGCTACAATAAGCCTCACCCGTTTGCAGTGAGAAGCTTATCAAATCCCTCTCAGCTTGAAAGGAACTTGTCACAATAAGTCACAAACAGCAGTCTCATTAATATTAAATAGACGGAACTGGCTTGATGCTCAAGAGCAAAAGCAGCAAATACTGGGACAAAGGGTCTTTACATTGGCAATGACAGTTACACTTTCATTTTATGAATTCAAAATCTGTGGAGCACTTAGCCCTAAGAGTAATCCTATTGTAAACATGGAAAAACAAAAGAGGAAATGATTCTTGCTTTCCCTCAATTTTTTCTTTGCTCTTTCACCACTCCACCACCACCAACTTCACTGGTTGGTTATTAGAAGCAACAATGCAATTCCTTGTTTTTGGAGAGTTCTGCATGAAGAATTCTTGCTTATTTGTGTATTTATTTTTGCTCCCTTCAATATGTGTTTATCTTAGTGCGTATAAATTGCAGCAACCATGATTAGATATTCCTAATAAAGTCTTCAAATAAATAAAAATAAATAAACACGCCTACACTCCAAATGACTCAGATAGTCAGACACAACCCATGTGCAGCTCCCTCTCAAGATTAAACCTTGTTCATCCCCCTCAGCAGCAGCAGACATGTGTGTGCCTGAATCCCAGTGCTATTCACTGCAGAGTAGGCCAGTAGGGCTACGGTCCCACATTACATGGCCTGGGAAATGGACTGCTATTTCTTCACCCCAGAGTTGCACATATCAGGCGTACTAATGACTCCAATCTTGGGGAAAATCCAGCCCGTGACCAGCTGGATCCAGAAGGTCCACTAACATGATAAATTAGCTGTCTAATTCACCTGGTAATTCTTTTTGGTGCAGGATTTCACCCAAAACCTGGCACTGCTTTCAGCAATGGAAATCTCCAGGTGGACGTAAACAAATTTGTTGTTATCCTGTGGAACTCATAATTCCAATGGGACCGGTAACTGATGTTACTGGCCCCATCAGAATAAAGTGGCCACTTGTAATGAAGGCCTAGGTGGTACTGTTGTAGCTGACGTAGTCTTTCTGGGTGAAATACACCGTGACTTATCACTCTGCTATCCTGCAAGTAGGGCTTAATTTGTGCCGGTGGTTACAGTTGGTGGGTACCTGCACTCATCTCGGTGGCCAGGGCGTGTTTTACATGTAAGACTTTGACCCAGAGCAAGAGGGAGAAGGGTAGAAAATGGAGAAAGAAGGAGCGAGACAAAGATATGAAAACAGTGACCAGGAGAAAGCAGGTATGAACAAGCACTTGCAAGGGTGATATAAACAGACAGGAAATGTAGTGTGATGGAAGAAAGAGGCATGAGTTAGAATTAAGCCTAGGCAGCCTTGGTGAATTAACTCCTGTCTGCATGTCAGTGAACCCTTATCACTAAGGCAGAAGGAACTCCTATAACTCCTGTAAGATCCCCTGTTGAACTGATTCTTTATGACAAGAATATCCCATGATGCTATTCACCATCAAGCTACATATGATGAGTGAATCAGACGCTTGTCATGAAGCACTCCTTATTATCCTGTCACAAGGAGGGTAGGACTAGCGCTCCTTCAGTGACACGTGGGAACAGCTGACCAGTGGGTGACACCACACCCTGAGGCCTGCGTTGAATGCGCTGGGCTCTGAACTAGAAGCAACTGCAAAGCTACGCTCTCATATTGGTACGAATACAGGTGAAAGGGTAAAGGCAGAGCTTCAAGTGGGATGAAAAAACTGAACTGGACGGTCTCTCAAAGGTGCCTGTCCGATGTAATTAAGGGCGTGGCTTAAAAACACTATAGCTAAAAATCTGTGTTTAGCATAGTGTGCCGCCCGACTGGTATTGTGCTGATGGCGTCATTGCATCAGCCGGGCCCGTGCAGGTATGAACGGGTGGGCGGTGGCACCGCTGCATTGCATCCAGATATATAATACAGCAAGTAACATTAATCCTACACTAAGCCAGGACTATTGGCATTGTCAATGGTTGTTAATTGCATAAGATAAATAAGCATCAGCCTCGTTGTATAGAAATAATACTGAAAGTGCTTCAGTGCTGAAATGATGAGACTGAAAGAACTATAACGAGTCTCTTTGAAGTTACATCAAAGGCAGTGAAGGGCGTTACTGCTGCAGAATTAAGATTTTTTTTTCACCCTGAGGATGAGGGCAGAAATGGAGAGCCCGGTAGAGACCCGTCTCAGCACCTGCTTTTAGAACAGCCGGTGCTGAGCACCGGCAGGACCCAGCACACTTAAAGCCCTGGGTAAAAGTGAAAGGAACTAGTGCTGCCCTGCTGCATCAGCTCCTCGAGGGTTAATCAAGCCCCCCCACCTCCTTTCTATGCCAGGACCTATGGGTCCGATCCGAGCACTGTAGAAGAGTGGGGCCAAGGGTCGCCTGGTGTTTATGTTTCATATCGTACGTTATAGCTTCGTTTTACGGCTCGTAGCTGCCGCGCACATGCTCTGGCAGTCTTTAAACGTGTTGGCAGCGTTGACCTCTCGATTTTTCACAATCAGCAAATAATTCCCCACAAGAATTCAGCGTGAGTTTCCACAGCTGAGCCCGTGACACGTAGAGTCTCTCCCGCCGCCATTCTTCTGGGGCCGCTGCCATGTTCTATAATTAACAAGTTATGTGCCCCAGCCTCGCTCCCAGCATACCCCGGCCTCCTGCCATACTCCCCTGCCACAGGCCTTCATCCCCGGCCAAGTGTGAGTAGTGAGGGAGGCAGCGTTGGCATCACCTATATGGCCCGTGATTAACGTCTGGCGGGCATGGGTGACCCTGCCATGCAATGTCTCCGAACTCCCTCCACTCAGCGGGGGCCTCGGGGTGATCTGGGGGAAGAGAACGAGAAAAAGAGCCAGAGAGAGGGGAAGACAGAGGTGGAAAAATGGAGTGGGGGAGTCAGACTGAGATGGAAAGAGAGAAGAGACAGAAAGATTTAGTGTGACAGAGGGACTGAGTGAAAGAGATGAAAGAGAGAAGGAGTGAGTGCAGGCGTGTGAGAGAGAGCACACACAAGAGTGTGAGAACGGATGGAGAAGACTGCGGTAGTAAGGTCTGGTGCGAGTGAGAAGAACTGGGTGTGAGAGAGATGGACAGTGAAAGGAGTTAAAGAAATGCTAAAAAAGAGAGTACGAGAGAAGGGGAGAGAGCGAGTTTGGATAGGGAAAGCAGAAAAGAGAGAACACATAGAAGAGAGCAGGCGAGAGAAACACTTTGGGCCTCATTTATGGGTTTTTTGCCGTAGGGCAGCGCAGCAGGCCTTTCTGGTGTGCTTCCCTACGGCAAAAGAAAAGGGCAGGAATGTGCCGTATCTATGTGATACTCCGCATTCCTGTCCTTTTCCCCTTTGCCGGCGCACAATGGGCTGCAGTGCCGGACTGGGAACGCAAACCGGCCCTGGCAATTGAGTCCGTCCGGCCGCGGGGGAGAGGCGGGGGGTGTAAAACACTGCAGCTGCTTTTGTTACAAGGTGCTGATATTGCAGCTATGCTGCAAAACCAGCCCCCGGTAACAACAAGCATTTGCAATGCTATAGGTCTCGCATTTACGCAAGTTTGAGCTATTGACATTGCAAATAACAATGCTTTTTATTTTTGTTTTCGTTTTTAAAACATAAATAAAAGGCATTGTCATTTACAAAGCCAATAGCTTAAACTCGCGTAAATGCGAGACCTATTGCATTGCAAATGCTTTTTTTTTAACCATTTGACCCTGTTTATTCATTAAACAACCTCGGCCCCCACCTCTGACTTTTCCCTTTGACTCTGGGCTTGTGTTCCCTATTTAGCGATTTAAATTAAGTGACCAGTACTAATTTGTATTATGGGACTTGTAGTTTCACTTTTAATACGATAAAAGGTCTCAAAGTCTCAGCATCGAAAGTATTGTTTGCTAAAAACCCAGGGTTGGCTGAAGATGCAACTTGTGACACGGAGCCACACAGCAGCTATGTTTATAAGGCTCAGACACCTCAGGTTTGTCCGTGTCAGAACATGATCAAACCCACTCCATTAGATGTGCATTTTGTTTTACGGCGTTGACAAGTTGTTATGCCGAGCGGGTTCAGCGCTCCCACAAGGCAAGTAAGGCAGTAGCCTCAGGGCGCCATCTAGTGGTAGCACTGAATGATTGCATAAGCACTTGTATGGGGAGCGCTCCAACAGGCAAATTTCATTTCGCTTAGAGGACTGAAAATTGTTGCAGCTTTGATATGCTATTGGTTCTATAAATCTATACAAAAGTGGATAGCAGACATCTCAGAAAAGAGGGTTTAGGTGCTGATGGAACTGGCAGAACGAGGTTTTGATATTTTTAGCCACATAATTTATACAAAAGTGGATAGCAGTCATCTCAGAAAAGAGGGTTTAGGTGCTGATGGAACTGGCAGAACGAGGTTTTGATATTTTTAGCCACATAATTTCAATTACTTTCACAGAGAGTGACTTCTTCCACCGCAAAATCGCCGACATCCACGACAGCTTCAACACCACAACCGCCCCGGCAACCACCGAGACCACTGCCCCCACAACCACCAACCGCCTGCTCTCCTGGACCAACATCAACGACGAGGACACCAGCGAGATCATGAACACCATCCACTCCGGTTCACCGCTAGACCCGTGCCCTCACCACATCTTCAACAAAGCCAGTACAGCCATCGCGCCCCATCTCCGGAAAATAATCAACATCTCCTTCGAGACAGCAACCTTCCCGGAAAGCTGGAAGCACGCCGAGATCACCGCCTTACTCAAGAAACCCAAGGCAGACCCCAAGGACCTCAAGAACTTCCGACCAATCTCTCTGCTCCCGTTCCCCGCGAAGGTCACAGAGAAAATCGTCAACAAACAACTGACCCGCTACCTCGAGGAGAACAACATCCTGGACCCTTCCCAGTCCGGCTTCCGCAGCAACCACAGCACCGAAACCGCCCTCATCGCCGCCAACGATGACATCAGGACCCTGCTAGACAACGGAGAAACAGCAGCCCTCATCCTCCTGGACCTATCAGCCGCCTTCGACACGGTCTGCCACCACACACTACGAACACGCCTTCACGACGCCGGGATCCAAGAGAAGGCCCTGGACTGGACCACATCCTTCCTTTCCGGCAGAACACAAAGCGTCCGCCTCGCCCCTTCCGATCCAAGGCCACCAAGATCATCTGCAGCGTACCCCAAGGCTCCTCCCTCAGCCCAACGCTGTTCAACATCTACATGGCACCCCTCACCCACGTCGCCCGACAGCACAACCTCAACATCATCTCCTACGCCGACGACACCCAGCTGATCCTCTCCCTCACCAAAGACCCTCACACCGCCAAAGCCCACCTCCACGAAGGAATGAAGGCCGTCGCCGAATGGATGAGGACCAGCCGCCTGAAGCTGAACTCGGACAAGACGGAGGTCCTCATCCTTGGTTCCAACCCTTCAGCCTGGGACGACTCCTGGTGGCCAACATCACTGGGAACAGCCCCGCCACCCACCGACCACGTACGCAACCTAGGGGTCATCCTCGACCCCACCCTCTCCATGACTAAGCAGGTCAACGCCGTTTCCTCATCCTGCTTCAACATCCTCCGAATGCTCCGCAGGATCTTCAAGTGGATCCCCACCGAAACAAGAAAACAGTCACCCAGGCCCTCGTCACCAGCAGGCTGGACTACGGAAACGCCCTCTACGCAGGAACGACGGCTAAGCTCCTGAGACGGCTGCAACGCATCCAGAACGCCTCTGCACGTCTTATCCTCGACATCCCCGACGCAGCCACATCACACCCCACCTGAGAGACCTGCACTGGCTCCCGGTCAACAAGAGGATAACCTTCAAGCTCCTCACCCACGCACACAAAGCACTCCACAACTCCGGACCAGCCTACCTCAACAGACGACTCCGCTTCTACACCCCCACCCGCCAGCTCCGCTCGACCAGCCTCGCCCTCGCCACAGTCCCCGCATCCGGAAAACGACCGCCGGCGGCAGATCCTTCTCCCACCTCGCCGCCAAGACCTGGAACACCCTCCCCACCAACCTCCGACAGACCCAACACCTACTGGCCTTCAGAAGACTCCTCAAGACCTGGCTCTTCGATCAGTAGCAGCACCACCCCCCTCTTCCCACAGCGCCTTGAGACCCTCGCGGGTATGTAGTGCGCTTTATAAGTGACATGATTGATTGATTGATTGATTGAGTGAACAAAGGTCTTCGCACAAAGACGGCCACTGAGCAACCTTTATTGAGGCGAAGAGGTGGCTGAAGGCCGTCCGTGAACACGCTGCAAGGGCTCAATGGGAGAGGGAGCGGTGGTGGTCGGGTTGGGGGGGAGAGGGATAGGCCCTCTGGGGCCGCCGACCCGCGTTGGGCCCGCTATAGAGCGTCAACCCACGGAGAGATGAGTCACCTTTGAAGCCACGACTTGCCCCGATGCGGTTAAGCACGAACAATTTCCCGTGTCAGGTGAAGCAGAGCTTGTTTGCGTGATCTCTCGTCCACCCAAAATTCGGAGTGTCCCTCCCGCGACAGATGGCCGCGGTACAGCAGTTTTTAATTAAACTGAAACAAATGAACGCTTTCAAGTAAAACAGTGCGGGGTGCCCCTGGGGCCAGAGGTGATTTCGTTTTTAGCATGGCCCGGGTACATTTTCCAAACAATATTTTACCTCCCTCTTCTCTTCACCTCACAGGCGAACAGTCGCATACACTGGGTGCCACTCCGCCCTCTCGTAGGAAACGAGACTTAGCTGCGCTTGCTTAATATGTCTGTTGACTTTAAACTGTATGTTGGTTCTGTCAAGATGACGTGGGCCTCCAGTGTTCAACTGCAGGGGCTTCTAAGAAGGTGTCGTCATTGCAGATATGAGGGACAATTTGTTTTTCTGTCCATGAAAATATAAATAAATAAAGTGAGCGCGGTGTCCCTAGCGGGCGCTGCGCTCATTAAAGTAATTAAAAAAACATACAATTTAGAGCTCATAGCGCTGCAGCATCGCGCTTCGCGGCCGAATGACAAAAAGAAAGTGCCTACCAACTAATTAAAGGAGACAGTATAACGCCGCAAGCAAAAGATCCAGTCCGGATGGGCCGTCCCAGAAGGAGACAGGGCGGTAACAAGGAGGGACTAAGAAGCCTCATTTACAATCAAAAGCCAGTGTTTAGCATGAACGATTACGCAAGCCAATCAAAAAGATGGGCGGGGCTTCCACTCCACTTCTAAAATCTCCTCTACTACAATATGCCTCGCAGAGCGAGCAGCGCATGCGCGCTGCAACGCTAGGCGATACCTAAAAACGGCCCCCCAGGGGTACAAAACCGTCCCCCACCCTGGTGGCACACCGGGGAAACGCCCGGTGCCCATTACGGCCAGTCCAAACCCTGATGGGCTGCCGTGCGCCAACGCAGGCACCTTTGCACCATGGTGCAAGGGTACCTGCTATTTTTTTATTTTATTTATTTTTATTTTAGAAGTTTTATATAGCGCTGGCTAGACCCGTGGGTATCAGAGCGCTTTACAACATGAATGAATAGAGTAGTGAAAAACATGGTATAGGATACAAGATGAGGTATGCATAACAAAATAAACATTTTGAGACAATACATTGGAGGGGTGAGTCAAGAGGTGGCTTAGGTAGGTGAAACTGTCTGACAAACCATCAGTCCTTGACTGTCAAGGTAGTAAGGATAGTCAACTGGGTAGTCAGAGCCTGGTTCAGTTGGCTTTGTCGGTAAAGTATTTGTCGAGGAGATGGAGTTTCAGGTCCTTTTTGAAGCAGGAGAAGGAGGGGTTGCATCTGAGTTCAATAGGGAGAGCGTTCCACAGGCTGGGTACATTACCCGAAAAGGATCGAGATGGGTGGATTTCTTTTTCAATTTCGGAGGGATGAGAAGAAGAGAATTAGAGCTTCTCATAGTTCTGGCGCGTCCTGCTTTCACGAGTCTGCTGTTTAGGTAGTTGTGGGGATGGGTGTGAAGGGTTTTGTGCGTGATACATGCCGACTTGTAGATGTATCTACCTTCAATAGGAAGCCAGCTGAGTGATTTAAGAGTTGGTGTGATGTGTTCAAACCGTTTCATGCCTGTGACTAGTCGGGCTGCCATGTTGAGGACTGACCTTACTGAGGCTAGGTGGGATTTTGGTGTCCCTGTTAGGGTGGCGTTCCCATAGTCCAGTCTAGAGAGGACTAGGGATTGAACTATTGTAATGAAATCATCTTGGGGGATGAAAGGTTTAATTTTCTTGAGGTGTTTTAGGGAGTACAGTTCACCTTTAGCAGATTGTTTGATGTGATCTTTCATTGACAAGTTCTTGTCCAGGGTAATGCCTAGTGATTTTACCGAATCGGAGAGGATGAGGGAGCAATTTAGAGCATCCAGCTTCTTGAGCCAATCTTGTATTGGTAGGTGGTTATTTTTCGGTGAGAACAATATTAATTCAGTCTTGTCCGGGTTCAGTTTTAGGTGGTTTGAGCAAAACCATGAGGTGTCGGATGTCACTGGGAGATTTGATTTTGTAGTAGAGTTGTGTGTCATCTGCATATAGGTGATATTTAACTCTAGTTTGCTTTAGTATGCTTGTGATTGGTTCCATGAAGAGATTGAAGCGGGTCGGGGAGAGGATTGAGCCTTTGGGGACACCAAGAGTGACTCATGAAGGCTTAGAGAGGCATGAGTTAATTTTAATTTGTTGTGACCTGTGTTGAAGGTAGGAAGTGAACCATTTTAGTACTGTTCCGTTAATGCCAGATCGTCTTTTTAGAGTCTCAAGTAACACTGTATGATCTATAGTGTCGAATGCCGCAGATAGGTCAATAAGGATGAGAAGACACGCTTCACCTTCATCTAAGGCTTTGTGGATATCATCGGAGATGTTGAGCATGGCTGTTTCAGTGCTACAGCCCTTTCTGAAACCTGATTGAAAGGAATCAAGGAGGCTGAAATCGTCAATATGTTTGTTGAGTTGTTGGAGTACGCATTTCTCTAGGGTTTTAGCTAGGAACGGGAGATTAGAGATAGGTCTGAGGTTGTTTAGATCGTTAGGGTCAGCCCCTGTTTTTTTTAGAATAGGTGTGATTTGTCCAAGTTGGAGGGAGTCAGGTACACAGCCTGAGGTGAGAGAGGAGTTAATGATTTTTGTCCAAAAAGGGGCGATGATGTGGTTGAGATTTTGTACTATTGTGGAAGGGAGGGGGTCAGTGGTGTGGAAAGTGGGCTTCAGGCTCGCAATTATGTTGAAGTCTTCTATTTCGGACTTGGTTTTGAATTCCGACCAGTTGGCATCATTTTTCGTATGGGTGTGTGTCGGGTTATCCTTGGAATGAGTTGGATCAGTTTGGTCAGAGTCGAGCACGGTGGGGCAGGATCGAGGGGGAGGTAAGTTCGGGCTTTGGAGGAAGGATTGATCAATTTTTGTGATCTTCTCTGTGAAGAAGCTGGCGATTTCTTCACAGTGTTCATTGGTAGCTATTAGTTCCTGCAAAGGTGCGCTGTTAGTTTGTCTTTTAACAATGATGAAGAGTTCTCTGGGTCTCTTAGCCTGGTCAAGCTGTTAAAAGCAAAATGACAATTATGAACATTACCTGCGCCATCTTGTCTGGTGGAATTCTATGTGCACATAAGTTGCAGTCATTTTAATCTATCACAGCCATTTTGTACTCTGTTGGTCACCTTTGTTTCACCCTGCCCTTACTAGCATCCCTCTGACCCTCTGACCGACCTGGTATGTGTGCTGGGGGCTATAAACTCTATTGCCACAACAAACCTCAGCGCCACTTGCTGCCACAAACTCGTTTTTCCTCTCATCCCTGTTTTCAGACAAGCCTTTGGACGCTCTACCCTTCACTACACCTAGTTACACAAACAGGTTCCAAACACCAAAAAGACTCTTGCAAAATGATTTATTGCACTGCAAACAGCAAGACTTGTTGTTACCAACAATGGGACCTGTTTTTATCAACAGAACGGACTCTTAGATCTGACCGGTCTCACATGTTTTAGACCCTGAAGCAAGGTCCAGCTGCAAGATAATATTGTCTGTTTGACCTGGGTGGGAAGAGAATTACTGTTGGGCTTGTGTGACAACCTGCCCGGGGCGGGGACCCCAAGCTTTTGTAACCTTGTTGATCAAACAAATGCATTGTGTCAAACCTGTATAAAAGGAAGAGCCAAGGGAGTTGTCAGTAGAACACTTCCCTTAGACATCCCGGTGTCTCAGTTGACGTGATCTCCTCATGAGAAATAAACCATTTTCTTCTCTTCCAGTTTCCAGCGCTTTCCTCATTATTTTGATAGCGAACCCAAAGTGAATTAGAGGTGGAACCCTGCACCAGGCAGCATTGAGGGTCTTAGAAGACTCGCTGCCTTTCACAAATTGGCGCCCAAGCGTAGGGGCCCATCAGCGACGCGTGGGTCCGGTAGAGAGGTCCTAACGACGGAGTGAACGACTAAACGATTGGGGTATACCTGCCTGAGAAGACCCTTGTCTGGCTGCCGATCGACTGAACTTCACCGGTTCCGAACGGACCTCTCTCGAGTGACCTGCGGTCCTGACTTGGACCTTAGAGGAACGCCGCATTGATTGTTGGAGTGAGAGGACAACCAGGCGCTGGAAGGGGAAGACGAAGAACTGTCCATCGGTCCGGGTAAGGTCGTGAAAAAAAACGACTTAAATTGATTGATTGATTGAATAGTTTGATTGAAATACTAGTATTCCTTTTTTGATATCGAGTTATTTACGACATTTCCCTGCTTGCAAACAACAAAGAATAGGAATATTCTCTCTCTTGCAGGCAGCGAAGGACAGGTAGTGCAGACTTTTTGTCTAAATTGATTGATTGAGATATTCATTTTGACCGATAAATACGTCATGCCTGTTTTCTCTAGATTGTTTGATTGTAATTGTTTTGGACCAGACCGTTCGTTAGAGGTCAGTCAGCCGGCACCGCCGGAAGGCACCCCTAACAAGGACATGTACGTAAAGTATGGATTAGCCAGCGTAGCTTATAGCAAACTATGGCATAAATACACTAGGAAGGACCGGGTAAATCAGTGGCCACTGATGGGATCTTTCGATCCCGCTAAAATAGAAACGTTAGAATTAGCTCTCCACAAAAAAAAAACTAGACCAGCCATGTTTGACAGTTTTGGCTTATGGCGAAAAGAGGCAGCTCAAAGAAAGAAAAGGGACGAAACTAGACAAGATAAAGAAACGCGAAAATCAGCTTACCAAGCCTGTAAAAGATTAGAAGAAAAACTAAAAGAAAAGGAAATCGATAAAAAGGAACAGGAATCAAAAATATCAGATCAATGCCCTGTTAGAACGCCCTCGACTCTTTACCCCAAGTTACCAGCAAAACAAAGGGTAGATGATGATTTATTGTTAGGTCCCCCAATCATATACATGCCACCCCCTTACGCCCCTACTCATCCCGTAGTACAACGACAGGACCACCAAAGTATAGCCGGAGATGGCACGATCGCCTCAGTCTCCACCGCCTCTGCTCCCACCGAGTCACCCACACCAAATGCCTCATCAAAGGATACAGTAGTAGAGGTAGGATCAAAAGAAACAGGAGCGCCCAGGGTCCCGCGATTAAGTAAAAATGAGCGAGCAGGCATTGATAAAGTAGTTAAATCCCTCATAGATAGTAAGGAGACAGAAGAGCATGTAACTGACATATGCAACTCCTATGTTGAAAACCGCAAATGATACTTTATTGTACGTCTCTGTTACCACACTCTTACTGCATATGAAGAGAAGTACCAAGATGTAGGGCCCGAGCGACTAGTGGCTCTCTATAGGAAGGTAGACACCGGAGATGAAGGCGACAACGATGTTACAGAACTCTTTTCATCCACACTGGAGGTATTCCGTCACCTCGTGGAACAAGGACGGATAGATAAGGACAGGACATCTAAGATAGCAGGACCCCCGGTGGAAAAACCAGATAGCATGATGCCGATAAAAGAAGCTGCCCCTTATTGGGTACCTCCTAGAGGACAAGGGGCTCATGACGATATGAACCATCAAGATGCTAGAGGAAGGGTGGTCTACAATTGGGTGTATCAACCATGGGACAGACAGGACATTTTGACGTTCCGTAAATCTTTACCGGATTTACGAAAGAACCCCACCGCCTTTTTCACCGAGCTAGGTACCGCTCTGGGATCAACAATAATGACACTTGCCGACATAGACTTGTTCTTCGGGTTATGTTTGCCAGCAGATGTGTGGAAACAGATTAGGAAAATAGACCATACCGAACTGCTTGGTCATACCTGGGAACAACTCAACACACTAGATAAACAGCGGAACCCTGGTCAAAAACCGGTTAAAGCAATATTGGATCTCCCTGACAAAATAGTGCAGAAAGTGAAAACGCTGATCCCAGAGAAAAGATAGACTGGTCCATAGTAACCGCGTGCCGCCAGAAACCACAAGAGGATGTCTCAGAGTATTTCTCCAGATTTGAAACGGTGTTCTCCGATTACAGTGGACAAGACATGTCCACCGCAACCGGACACCACTTATTTGTGCAGAACTATGTCAAAGGACTACTGCCAGATGTATCCCAGAAATTACAAGCCAGCGAAAGTAGTTGGGCAACATCTAAACCGGCGGCCATTCTCCAAATGGCCCAATACTATGAGCATCAGAGAAACGAAAATGACAGGGCTACAGAAAGGAAAAAGAAGGTCTTGAAGGAAAGGGTAATGGTAGCACAACTCCAGGGGGCGAATACAGGAAGGGAGCAATATAGGGGAGGATACCAGCAGAATACCCCTAGAGTACAGCCACCTAGTAACAATTCATCGACATCATATGTAGGACGGCAAGACCTAGGACAGGATCAATGTGCATTTTGCAAAGAATATGGACACTGGAAAACCCAATGCCTGGCTTTTTTTTTTTGGAGCTGGTAGGGGCAGAGGGGCGAGGGAAATAGCAAGTGGACAGAGAGGAAGAGGACGTGGGAGAGGGTACGCGAGTGAAGCAAGCGTGGAAAGGCCAGGAAGAGTGAACACATTTGACCATCCCAAACAGAATCAGTACCAACAGACAGATTATGACAATACGTACGACTTTGCATAGGACAGCCAGGGGCAAGGGAGGGATCCAGTCGAGCTCTATGTTGATCAGCAAGGCCCTTATGTTACCGCTGAGGTCCTGGGCACAAAGTCGCCATTTCTGGTAGACACGGGAGCAACACGTAGTGCACTATCCAAACGACTGATTTCAAGGGCACCCTTGTCAGGCTCACATGTGACCTCAATAGAATTTGATGGTACGCCCTCCACCAACCCTTTGTCCCGACCGATCTTAGCGACTGACACAACAGTTAACATATACACCGACAGCCAATATGCCTTCGGGGTGGTTCACCATTTTGGGATCTTATGGAAAGAAAGAGGGTTCCTGACTTCACACGGTACACCCATCCTGCATGGAGAATTAGTCTCCGCCTTGACGCAAGCAGTCCTCCTCCCCAAGAAGTTAGCAGTGATAAAATGCCAAGCACATAGGAAAGTGACTGATCTCATTGGACAGGGAAATGCACTAGCAGACGTTACTGCCCGAGCCACGGCAGGAGACAGAACTACGACACGAATGTATGTGACCAGGTCACAAGCTGAACGATGGAATGATTCTAGGACCACTGTAAGGGACATACAGACTACAGGCACACAAGACGAATTGACCGAGTGGGAAAAGGTGGGACTAAAAGACGAGGAAGATTGCTGGAGAACTAAAGACGGAAATAAATGGCTGTTACCCAATGCCTACCTCATCCCCATATTGACCATGGCACATTTACCAGCACACATAGGCTCCACCCCCATGATTGAACTAATCACCAGAGTATGGCATAACGTCAAGATAGCAGAATCTGCAAAACGCCTAGTACAACAATGTATAGTCTGCCTACAACACAACCCAGGGAAGGGGACAGTAGTACAACGGGGAGGGTTTGGAGTCCCTGACCACCCCTTTGAAATCCTTCAAATGGATTACATTCAACTAGAGAGATGCCTTGGTCTAAAGTATGTCCTGGTGGTTGTGTGCGCTTTTAGCAAATGGGTGGAGGCCTATCCCACCCGCGACAATACCGCCTTAGCCACTGCAAAAGTATTGCTGAAAGAATTCTTCCCCGATACGGCCTTTGCAGAATTTTATGGAGCAACGACGGCCCCCACTTCGTAGCCGAGGTGATACAGAACATACTGAGAGGGGTGGGGGTAAAACAAAAGTTCCATGCCGTCTTCCACCCCCAATCAGCGGGCCTGGTAGAGAGACAATGCAACGTTGAAACTAAAACTAGCCAAAATAGTTGCCACGACCGGGTTGAAATGGCCCGACGCCCTCCCATTGGCATTGTTATCGATGCGCTCCACCCCAACCAAACACCGACTGACCCCGTATGAGGTGGTCTTCGGCAGGCCTATGAGCATTTGGGCGGCACCAAGACCCACCTCCATTAACGATGTCCCGAACTTATTAATGTCGGATTACTTGCATAAATTGACAAACGAGCTAACAATTATCCACCAACAGGTGCAGCAAGCCTTGCCTGACGTATCCAGGGGCCCGGGACATGAAATAAAGCCAGGCGACCATATATTAATTCGCAACTTCCAAAGAACGAAGAATCTGGAGCCTAGGTGGACGGGCCCCTGGCAAGTCCTGATCACCACCCGAACTGCCCTCCGAGTGCAAGGAAAACGAAACTGACTACATGCCCATCACTGCAAACGAGTCCCTCCAACCCTGGCAACCTGTGAAGGGGTGGAGGTGCAAGAGGAAGTACTCGCGAGAGACCGACCAGCTCTGAGTTGCTACCCACAAGAAGACATCCTCGAACTATCAGAATTTCCCGACCCCACGGTGCCATCCAGGAAAGGGTACAACCTAAGATCGACGAAAGGAGGGAGCTCCAACGACCAGGCCACTAACTGAGTCAAGGTCTCAGATCGGTAGCACAGTCAAACAACGCTACCAGGAAAGCGCCAGACAAAAGTCTGTGGTCCTAACAGTTGTTGAGCTCCTCGAAGATGATGGAAGAAACTGAACACCTGCAAAACCACCGCAAAGACACCAAGACTGCTAACCTGCACAGCACAAAGACAATTGCACTTGTAGCCGCATTTCTCACCTGTCTCCTGCTAATGGTCGCACTCTGGATCATTGAAGAGAATGACAGAACATTGTCACCCACCATGCAACCAACCACCAAGAAAGAACACTACCTGGTATCACTACCGCCACATCTCCGAGAACGACGCAAAGAATTCTGGAATAATTCTTTCGTGCAGATGTTGCACCAACACAATCTTGCCACCAATGCTACCAACTGTTGGGTCTGTGGGCTGTTACCACATGCCACTGAACATTCCATCCCTTTCATCCCTTCGCCCTTTTCTATTCACGGATCTTGCCTTGCCTGGATGATGCTCCTACAAGAAAGTTACAAAGACAATGCCACTTCCGACGGAACAATCGCCCAGTTCTACAACGATTTCTGGCGAAACAAAACAGGAAGGACAGCCGCCCCTTCTGCCCTCACACCTTCAATGCGACATTCCAGATTAATGTCCCCTCCAAAGAACGAGTGGAAATGCAAGTGTTCAATAATCCTAACAGAGCCACATTTTCCTACCTGAAGAAAAGAACTGCTGCAACACTGACAGTGGCCCTATCTGTGGTGAACGTCTCTGGCCTTGTATGCATTGAAGGCCGTGGGACTGAGAATGTGGGTCACAGCACCTGTAGCATTGTGGGGACTTTGAACACTGCCAACCCCCAGCGCTTGTTGCATCACCCAATATGTACTTTGTTTGTGGAACCAAAGCCTACACCTGGCTCCCAGGAAACTGGGGGGGCACGTGCTACATTGCCTTTGTTCTACCACCAACCTACACAGCCCCTGCAGAGCATCATCGAGAAAAGCGTTCTAAAGACATTCATCAAACAGACTCTGCCTCATCACAGTTCCTCGACGAAGCCTGATAATTTACCTTCTGTCTATGAAGCAATCGAACATCTCCATAGACTATCTTCAGAAATTCATCAAGGATCAGAGACTTGGACAATTGGAAGTTGGCTTTGGGGCATCTTGAAGGAGTGGGGTTGGAAAATATCAATGATTCTCTTGGTCCCAGTATTGACAATATGTGGTTGTTGTTTGGGTATACACTGTATACCACCTTTGTGTTATCTTTGCATAACTACCTTGCACCCTAAGACTATGGACACTCAGCTAACAAAAATGAGAGTAATGTATGATCAAGAGATACAGGACATTATAGAGATCGAAATAGACTGACAAGCTGGCTAGTTATGTTCAAAGGGGCCACTGTTAAAAGCAAAATGACAATTATGAACATTACCTGCGCCATCTTGTCTGGTGGAATTCTATGTGCACATAAGTTGCAGTCATTTTAATCTATCACAGCCATTTTGTACTCTGTTGGTCACCTTTGTTTCACCCTGCCCTTACTAGCATCCCTCTGACCCTCTGACCGACCTGGTATGTGTGCTGGGGGCTATAAACTCTATTGCCACAACAAACCTCAGCGCCACTTGCTGCCACAAACTCGTTTTTCCTCTCATCCCTGTTTTCAGACAAGCCTTTGGACGCTCTACCCTTCACTACACCTAGTTACACAAACAGGTTCCAAACACCAAAAAGACTCTTGCAAAATGATTTATTGCACTGCAAACAGCAAGACTTGTTGTTACCAACAATGGGACCTGTTTTTATCAACAGAACGGACTCTTAGATCTGACCGGTCTCACATGTTTTAGACCCTGAAGCAAGGTCCAGCTGCAAGATAAGATTGACTGTTTGACCTGGGTGGGAAGAGAATTACTGTTGGGCTTGTGTGACAACCTGCCCGGGGCGGGGACCCCAAGCTTTTGTAACCATGTTGATCAAACAAATGCATTGTGTCAAACCTGTATAAAAGGAAGAGCCAAGGGAGTTGTCAGCAGAACACTTCCCTCAGACATCCCGGTGTCTCAGTTGACGTGATCTCCTCATGAGAAATAAACCATTTTCTTCTCTTCCAGTTTCCAGCGCTTGCCTCATTATTTTGATAGCGAACCCAAAGTGAATTAGAGGTGGAACCCTGCACCGGGCAGCATTGAGGGTCTTAGAAGACTCGCTGCCTTTCACAAAGCTGGCTGTGAAAAAAGGATGCCTTTTCTCTGAAGATGTGTTTTTTATATGCCATCCGAGTGGCTCTAAGTAGATCGAGGTGTATAGTCGAGGGGTTTTGTCTCCAAGACCTTTCTGCCTGCCTGAGTTGTCGTCCTTCATTATTGAGATCCTCATTGAACCAAGAGTTAGATTTGTTTGAGTTTGAGTGGAGCAACTTGATCTAACACTTTAGTCATTGTTGTGTTAAAATGCGCAGTGAGGTCCGCGGCTGTGTGGGTAGGGGTGTGGAGTTGTAGTTGGGCATGAATCTTGGATTCTAGTTCCGTGATGGGGACTTTTTTGATGTTCCTGGTCCAGTGTTTAGGATTGGCAGATCGTGTTGGCTTGATTCTAGCGTGTGAATCGATATTAAATAATGTGAGGTGGTGATTGGACCAGTCAATGGGAGAAATCGATCTTAGAGATACCAGCTCATTTTTGGTGATGATCGCATCTAGAGTGACTCCTTTGACGTGGGTTGGTTCATTGCAAAGTTTTTTAAGGTCATTGATTTCGAGCAAGTTGGAGAGGTTCTGGGCTGTGGTGTCTTCTGGGTTATTCCAGTGAATATTGAAGTCCCCCAGAAATACGTCTTTTGTATCCGTTAGTGTGAAACGTGTTATAAGGTTGGTTAGTTCTTCGGCGAAGTGGGCCCGCTCACCTGGAGGGTGGTAGATGGTGTGGAATGTGATGGGCGCGGAGCCTTTGGTTGTAAGTTCAACACCAAGGTATTCAAGCGTCAGGTATTCTGTATTTTTTATTGTGGCAAGTTGTATACCTTCTTTGTGAATGATAGCTAGTCCACCACCTGTTCTAATCGGTCTGTCCTGTCTGATGATATTGTAGCCTGGTGGGGTGAGTATATCTAGTATGGGGGAAAAGTGGTCGTTGAGCCAGGATTCGGTGAGGAAAGCTATATCAATTTTTTCACTGAGTATAACTTCAGCAATATCTGTGGCGTGTAGTACTGCTGATCTGCAGTTGAGAAGCATGCATGATAAAGTACAGGGAGACTCATTGCTGGAATTTACAGTAAGGATAGTAGTGTATTGAGCTGGTAGTCTGGGGAAATCAACAGTTCTGGGGGTTCTGTTTGTGCCGAGTATTTCTGGGATTGAGGAGGGAGCTGTGATCTGGCTCATTGGTAGGTACAAATTGTTGCTATCATCTGTTTTCGTCATAGAGCAGGGATGGAGCGCACAGGGGGGACATTGAGCTTGGTCCTCCAAGGACGTAGGGAGATGTGTGGAGTCTTGTGGTGAATAAACAAAAGTGGGCTGCCCCTTGAATCAATTCCTATGTTTATCTACAGAGTTCTATAGAAATGCACTACCAGTGGGGGCATCTCATAAAAAGTTACGGACTGGCCTCACACACCGCCCGGTGTCATGCTTCATCATCGGCTGTCCTTGCCCTCTAAAAACTTGGTTTGATAGAGGGCGGGCATACACCTGGAGACAGGGATGCACTTCTAAATCTAAGTGATGGCCGTGGGGAGTGATAAGTGATTTAAAAACCATTACATTAGTCCATGTGCTATGCTTTATTCAAATGGTAAATATATGGTGGTTAAAAACTAAGTGAACGGTGGTATGGGATATTATTCTCCCTTCACCGTATGAAATGCGGTCGACATGTTTCTGCTGAGGTGTCCCAGAAGGGTACGTAGCATTCTTCAGGACCTAAAAAAAGGGGGGGGGGGAAAGGGGCGGGTTATATACCCTATGTGTTCACTTCCTTTTAACTAGTGAAAAATGGAAGGAAAATCCTGTCGCTAGATCAGGGGAGGGGGTTAAAAAAACACTATGTAGGAGGATACTTCCCTCTTGGTATAGTACCACTGAGAGTAACTCTGTAGAGAAAGGAAAAACAAAAACAAAACATACAAACCAAACCGTGTGAGTATGTAAACAAATAGTTTATAAACATCATCCATCCCGCGTCATACCTATAGCGCGCGTGGTGGTGTGAAGTGGTCTTTATGAGACACGTGGCAGGTGCAACGTGTACTCACACCGTTAAAAAGTGGTTGTAAACCAACTCTTACCCTGTATTTCTACCCTAAACGCTCCATGGGAGGGCTGAGGTGGAAGGACCTACTTAGACTTTCTGTAGGAAAAAACACATAAAATCACTACTGGTAGTTAAGGGTTAGTCACCAGTATTCACAAAAAACCAGGACCAAGGTTCCTAGTTAAAGCAAACATAACAAGGTGAAATCCAGAACTAATGGACCACCTATTCATTCAAGTTCACACCAGCATTCCTTCAGGCATACTCTTACTGTCTAGTTTCAGTGCTTCCAGCCGTTCTTCCCGGAGGCGTCCTCTCTGTCTCCCCGCTGATGGTAAATGGTGAGATTCAGAAGGTTTTTATACTAAAGAGCTGTGACTAATTAGTGAGCTAATCAGTGTTAATTGGGCCCGTTAAGTGAGTTTCCTGTGTCCCTCTACGGGACTGCCTGACCGCCTGGTGGGAGGCGTAACTGTAAATCGCCCCACCCGATTGGTCAAAACATGCCTCCAACACTACGAAGGCCATTAAGATAGTAAACAATGGGCTTGTGAGGTTTGTTTCCTGTGTCCCTCTTGCGTGAGCCTGACCGCCTGGTTGAGGGTGTGTATTCAATGAAGGTTTCGTTCGGCATTGGTCAAAACATGCCTCCAACACTATGAAGGCCATTTTAGATAGTTAAAAATGGGATTATGAGGTTTGTTTCCTGTGTCCCTCTTGCGTGAGCCTGACCGCCTGGTAGAGGGTGTGTATTCAAAAAAGGTTACGTTCGGCATTGGTCAAACGACGCCGATACCGATGTTATGGTCCTTCCCCTTCCTGCGGGAAAACAAATGCAGTTACGAGGTCATTAGCTCCCATGTTTGTGAGGACGCCCATGTTCATTACCGGGTCTGATCAGTCTCCCGGTATTTGAGCATGCGCTGAAGTAGTGGGAAACCCGCTACCGCGCATGCGCCTAGGTGTATTCCGTGAGACGCTTGCCCTGCTATGGCTCCTATGCTTGCGCACTGATAACTACCAGCGTGGATTACAGCAGGGGCCGCTCGAGATCCCCGTAAAGTGAGGGGATACCCCAAGAGTTCTAAACACTGTGAGAAAAATAAAGCAACATTACTCTGTTCATAATGGGATTACGGGCCAATGGTACCTCACTTGTTATATGTGTGATCGTAATCCACGCTGGTAGTTATCAGTGCTGGTAGTTATCAGTGCGCAAGCATAGGAGCCATAGCAGGGCAAGCGTCTCACGGAATACACCTAGGCGCATGCGCGGTAGCGGGTTTCCCACTACTTCAGCGCATGCTCAAATACCGGGAGACTGATCAGACCCGGTAATGAACATGGGCGTCCTCACAAACATGGGAGCTAATGACCTCGTAACTGCATTTGTTTTCCCGCAGGAAGGGGAAGGACCATAACATCGGTATCGGCGCCGTTTGACCAATGCCGAACGTAACCTTTTTTGAATACACATCCTCTACCAGGCGGTCAGGCTCACTCAAGAGGGACACAGGAAACAAACCTCACAAGCCCATTTTTAACTATCTAAAATGGCCTTGATAGTGTTGGAGGCATGTTTTGACCAATGCCGAACGAAACCTTCATTGAATACACACCCTCAACCAGGCAGTCAGGCTCACGCAAGAGGGACACAGGAAACAAACCTCACAAGCCCATTGCTTACTATCTTAATGGCCTTGGTAGTGTTGGAGGCATGTTTTGACCAATCGGGTGGGGCGATTTACAGTTACGCCTCCCACCAGGCGGTCAGGCAGTCCCGTAGAGGGACACAGGAAACTCACTTAACGGGCCCAATTAACACTGATTAGCTCACTAATTAGTCACAGCTCTTTAGTATAAAAACCTTCTGAATCTCACCATTTACCATCAGCGGGGAGACAGAGAGGACGCCTCCGGGAAGAACGGCTGGAAGCACTGAAACTAGACAGTAAGAGTATGCCTGAAGGAATGCTGGTGTGAACTTGAATGAATAGGTGGTCCATTAGTTCTGGATTTCACCTTGTTATGTTTGCTTTAACTAGGAACCTTGGTCCTGGTTTTTTGTGAATACTGGTGACTAACCCTTAACTACCAGTAGTGATTTTATGTGCTTTTTCCCTACAGAAAGTCTAAGTAGGTCCTTCCACCTCAGCCCTCCCATGGAGCGTTTAGGGTAGAAATACAGGGTAAGAGTTGGTTTACAACCACTTTTTAACGGTGTGAGTACACGTTGCACCTGCCACGTGTCTCATAAAGACCACTTCACACCACCACGCGCGCTATAGGTATGACGCAGGATGGATGATGTTTATAAACTATTTGTTTACATACTCACACGGTTTGGTTTGTATGTTTTGTTTTTGTTTTTCCTTTCTCTACAGAGTTACTCTCAGTGGTACTATACCAAGAGGGAAGTATCCACCTACATAGTGTTTTTTTAACCCTCTCCTGATCTAGCGACAGGATTTTCCTTCCATTTTTCACTAGTTAAAAGGAAGTGAACACATAGGGTATATAACCCCCCTTTCCCCCCCTTTTTAGGTCCTGAAGAATGCTACGTACCCTTCGGGGACACCTCAGCAGAAACATGTCGACCGCATTTCATACGGTGAAGGGAGAATAATATCCCATACCACCGTTCACTTCGTTTTTAACCACCATACATTTACCATTTGAATAAAGCATAGCACATGGACTAATGTAATGGTTTTTAAATAACTTATCACTCCCCCACGGCCATCACTTAGATTTAGAAGTGCATCCCTGTCTCCAGGTGTATGCCCGCCCTCTATCAAACCAAGTTTTTAGAGGGCGAGGACAGCCGATGATGAAGCATGACACCGGGCGGTGTGTGAGGCCAGTCCGTAACTTTTTATGAGATGCCCCCACTGGAAGTGCATTTCTATAGAACTCTGTAGATAAACATAGGAATTGATACAAGGGGCAGCCCACTTTTGTGTATTCATGAGATAGTGGAGGCTGGCTCGCCCTTTGGCCCCGTGCCTCTGGTTCCCACCCTCAGCAACATTGCTGGGGTTAGTGTGTGTGGACTGTTGTGCAGCTTTCGAGCTGTGGGAACGTACTGGGGCTCTACACGTGGTCACAAAGGACCAGAGGGTCAGGTTAAGCCTTTACCGACCCTCGCAAATTACGCTAAAAAACAGGTGGGCTAAGACAACATCTCACCCGGTCTAATCACCCTGATATTTCGACCATGGAGACTGAACTGGCTTTCGATGAAAGCACATATGCAGACATACTGAGGACCCCATCAATTCTGGCGGAGGCGGTAGTCTCACAAACTATCAAGAACTCAGATGAATGGGAGGCTTTATCAGCAAAGAAGAAAGAACAAATCCGCACGGCTCTACATGGAGCATTTATGATGGAATATTTGAGAAAGAACACGGCACCACGGGGACTCGTGGTCACAAATGAACCCCGGCTGTTCCTAAATAACAAGGAATTTACGATTAATTGGTCGAGCATAGCATGGAAATGCACCAAGGACTGGCTGGTGTTGATCATCAGCACAGCCAGACAACTAGCAGATGCTCTGCTAGTTGAGATATAGCAGAGTGAGAGTAATTTGAAAACATCAGTTCACATTACCGTCTTCAAAAAAAAGCTTGAAGAGATAAACAGTGACCAGTCAGCATACAGGGAATATCTTACCCAATCTAAAATAACCAAACTACAGAAGGATGTCCAGAAGTTCAAGCGGGAGACGGTGTACCCCTACACAACGGACGAATACTATGACAAACCCCAACAAACACCTGCACCTAGACGTCAGCCACGCTTCAGACCTACACCTCAAAACTGGACTTACAGCTCAGGGGAAGAGAGAAGCTACAGCAGCAGCGATGAGAGCACAGGAGGGCAGCAGACACGGAGATACCGGAACCCTAACTTACCAATGTTTGCGCCACCGATGCAGCCATTCGGCTTCTGGCCACAGCAATTTTACCCCCCAGGGTTCGGGCCCCACCAAGGACAGCAGCCTTTTTTATTCCGAGGCCGAGGCAGAGGAAGAGGCAGACAGAAACCGAGGAGGACAACGAGGATCCAATGGGAAGACGAAGCGTCAACCAGCGGCGCAGTGACACGGAGCAGGGGCAGAGGGTCAACAATAACAACGACCAGGGAATAACCAATGTTGTAAACCTGAGTACGCATAGCCTCAGCATAGAAGAAGAAGCGGTTCTAGCGAAAGGCTTGGGTTTTGTCCCCACCCCAAATAACGACCCTTTCTTCCTCATCACTGAATTAGCTCAGTTCTTCAGAAAGATCAAGCTGAAAGATTATTTTGGCGAAAACGAAACACTGGACAGTGACCGGACCAGCACTGGACTACGGAAGAAGTCCACTTTCTCTCGCCCGAACCAGAACATATCCTGCAATGTCCTGGCATTTGAACAAGCGGTCCTCACAGAAGTGGAAAGAATCGACTTCAACAATATGAGGGGATTCCAGAATATGACCAAAGGAGAGAGAACGGCTCTGGAGCAATTGAAGAACAACCATGACATAATCATCAAACCGGCAGATAAGGGGGTGCCATAGTCCTGATGGACTATACTATGTACAAAGAGGAATGCTTACGCCTGCTATCCGACACCTCGAGCTATGAGGTACACCAGGAAGATCCAACACCCCGCATCATGACCAGCATCAAGAACATGGTCAACGAAGCAGAAACCCAGGACTGGATTACCAAGCATGAGGCTGAGTTTTTAGTGAATTTGGAACCAAGGATTCCTAGGTTCTATACCCTTCCTAAAATTCACAAAAACAAAACACCCCCACCGGGCAGAACGATAGTGTCGGGTATTGGGTCAGCTCTGGAACCATTTTCCCAGTTCTGCGACTGGTTCTTGAAGCCGATTGTACAGAAATCTCGATCTTACCTTAGAGACACCAAAGATGTACTTTGCCATCTTCGAGACCTGGACATAGATGCAAGCGAAGACATGTTCATAACCATGGACATTGAAGCGCTCTATACGAGCATCCCCCAGAGGCGTACTCTGGAGGTGGTGGAACAGATTCTACTGGACCAGGATTGGACATATGTGACACCCACGCATTTCATCATGGAGTGTGCGGAACTAGCACTTACGGAGAATTTCTTCGAGTTTGAGGACACCCTGTACCATCAAGTGGGCGGCACATCCATGGGCAGCACCTTCGCGCCGAGCATGACGTGTCTGTACGTACACCGCTTTGAGGAGGACCACATCTTTAACCCCTCGAACCCCTTCACACCTCGAATGAAGACATGGAAACGGTACATTGATGACATTTTTGTCATCTGGCGAGGTACCAAGGATGAGGCAACACGCTTCGTGGAGTGGGTCAACGGCATTGACCCCCACCTCAGGTTCACACATACCATCGACAAAAATCAGGCTGTTTTCTTGGATCTGGATATAACCTTAACATCAGAAGGAATATCCACAAAAGTCCACACTAAACCAACAGACAAGAACAGTTTATTAATGTATGACAGCTACCACCCGAGGGCCCTCCGTGAGAACCTTCCTGTAGGCCAATTCCTGAGGATTCGAAGGAACTGTTCTGAGATAGATACATTCCAGATACAGGCAGAACAACTAGAGACAAAACTCCTGGAGAGACATTACCCCAAGAAGATGGTTAAACGGGCAAGGAAAAGGGCGAGGAATAATAACCGGGATGCCCTTTTGGAGACAACACATAAAGAAAAGAAAGACCGCCTGGTCTGCGTTACAACATACACGCCCGTGTCAAACAGAATCCAGAACATTATAAAGAAAAAATGGGCCATCTTAAACAGCGGGAACAAGAAGTGGGAACCCCCACTATTCGCATACAAACGGAGTAGGAACTTGAGGGACACCTTGGTACACTCCAAAACTCCCAGTGATCAAATTGAGAATCAGATGACTCTGTGGAGCCAACCGAGACCAACAGGCCACTACCCATGCGGCAACTGTGTGTGCTGCCGGCTGACCACCACAACAAAAGAAGTCGACATAGGTACAGAGAGACCCTGGAAGCTAAAACATTTCAGCAACTGCAATACAGAAGGTGTGGTGTACCACCTATCCTGTCCATGTAACCTGAAGTATGTTGGGATGACCACCAGGAAGGTGAAGACGCGGATCAGCGAACACCGGAGTACGATTAGGTGCAGGAAGACCAACACCAAACTGACGAAACATTTCACGGAGAAAGACCACAACGACCTGGACCTCAGATGGGTGGTGCTTGAGGTTATGAATAAACAAAAGACTGATATCTCTAGACAACTCCATATGCGAGAACAGCGCTGGGTATACAGGCTTCGCAGCGATGATAAAGGCTTAAATGATGTGATACCATGGCTGCAACTTGCGAAATAGAAAATGTATAGAATTGACCATGCACACCTTCTTTAGTCAACAACCAACTCCAAGAAAGCTGGCCTAATAGAGTAGGGACTATTCTCTACTGCTACCCCTCTACTTTATTTTAAGTAGTTCACTAAGAGTGGGCCCATTGTTATGCTCGCAAATTCAAACAGATCAAGCTGGCATGGGGAACACATTGGTTTGTGTAAACCCATGTTATCAAACATAGATACCAGCTGTAGCAATTACCACCACTGACTATCATTAGTGTGTACTTCACACATATAACAAGTGAGGTACCATTGGCCCGTAATCCCATTATGAACAGAGTAATGTTGCTTTATTTTTCTCACAGTGTTTAGAACTCTTGGGGTATCCCCTCACTTTACGGGGATCTCGAGCGGCCCCTGCTGTAATCCACGCTGGTAGTTATCAGTGCGCAAGCATAGGAGCCATAGCAGGGCAAGCGTCTCACGGAATACACCTAGGCGCATGCGCGGTAGCGGGTTTCCCACTACTTCAGCGCATGCTCAAATACCGGGAGACTGATCAGACCCGGTAAAGAACATGGGCGTCCTCACAAACATGGGAGCTAATGACCTCGTAACTGCATTTGTTTTCCCGCAGGAAGGGGAAGGACCATAACATAGGTATCGGCGCCGTTTGACCAATGGCGAACGTAACCTTTTTTGAATACACACCCTCTACCAGGCAGTCAGGCTCACGCAAGAGGGACACAGGAAACAAACCTCACAAGCCCATTTTTAACTATCTAAAATGGCCTTGATAGTGTTGGAGGCATGTTTTGACCAATGCCGAACGAAACCTTCATTGAATACACACCCTCAACCAGGCGGTCAGGCTCACGCAAGAGGGACACAAGAAACAAACCTCACAAGCCCATTGTTTACTATCTTAATGGCCTTGGTAGTGTTGGAGGCATGTTTTGACCAATCGGGTGGGGCGATTTACAGTTACGCCTCCCACCAGGCGGTCAGGCAGTCCCGTAGAGGGACACAGGAAACTCACTTAACGGGCCCAATTAACACTGATTAGCTCACTAATTAGTCACAGCTCTTTAGTATAAAAACCCTCTGAATCTCACCATTTACCATCAGCGGGGAGACAGAGAGGACGCCTCCGGGAAGAACGGCTGGAAGCACTGAAACTAGACAGTAAGAGTATGCCTGAAGGAATGCTGGTATGAACTTGAATGAATAGGTGGTCCATTAGTTCTGGATTTCACCTTGTTATGTTTGCTTTAACTAGGAACCTTGGTCCTGGTTTTTTGTGAATACTGGTGACTAACCCTTAACTACCAGTAGTGATTTTATGTGTTTTTTCCCTACAGAAAGTCTAAGTAGGTCCTTCCACCTCAGCCCTCCCATGGAGCGTTTAGGGTAGAAATACAGGGTAAGAGTTGGTTTACAACCACTTTTTAATGGTGTGAGTACACGTTGCACCTGCCACGTGTCTCATAAAGACCACTTCACACCACCACGCGCGCTATCGGTATGACGCGGGATGGATGATGTTTATAAACTCTTTGTTTACATACTCACACGGTTTGGTTTGTATGTTTTGTTTTTGTTTTTCCTTTCTCTACAGAGTTACTCTCAGTGGTACTATACCAAGAGGGAAGTATCCACCTACATAGTGTTTTTTTTAACCCCTCCCCTGATCTAGCGACAGGATTTTCCTTCCATTTTTCACTAGTTAAAAGGAAGTGAACACATAGGGTATATAAACCCCCCTTTACCCCCTCCCCTTTTTTAGGTCCTGAAGAATGCTACGTACCCTTCGGGGACACCTCAGCAGAAACATGTCGACCGCATTTCATACGGTGAAGGGAGAATAATATCCCATACCACCGTTCACTTAGTTTTTAACCACCATACATTTACCATTTGAATAAAGCATAGCACATGGACTAATGTAATGGTTTTTAAATCACTTATCACTCCCCCACGGCCATCACTTAGATTTAGAAGTGCATCCCTGTCTCCAGGTGTATGCCCGCCCTCTATCAAACCAAGTTTTGAGAGGGCGAGGACAGCCGATGATGAAGCATGACACCGGGCGGTGTGTGAGGCCAGTCCGTAACTTTTTATGAGATGCCCCCACTGGTAGTGCATTTCTATAGAACTCTGTAGATAAACATAGGAATTGATTCAAGGGGCAGCCCACTTTTGTGTATTCATGAGATAGTGGAGGCTGGCTCGCCCTTTGGCCCCGTGCCTCTGGTTCCCACCCTCAGCAACATTGCTGGGGTTAGTGTGTGTGGAGTCTTGTGGTGCCACGGGGGAGTCAGTGTAGGGGGGCGGTGTGTAGCGTCCCCTGCGTTGCGGGATGATTATTTTTGTGCAAGAAGGGAAACCTTCCTGCACAAAGACAATCAGAAGAAGCTTTTTCCTCTTTCTATTCACATAGAAAGAGGAAAGATGAGGAGAAATAAAGACATTTCTCCTCGTTGTGCCTCCCTTATGCCTACCCTGGGGTAGCGTAAGTTTTTGGTGCTGCCTCAGACTTACGATTTCTCGTAAATCTGGGGCAGTGTCAAAAAGCCATGGATGTTGCTGGGAACGCCCCAGCAACACTAATGGAACGCCCCTTTCACACAGTTTTCTGCGTGAAATGGGCTCATATTTATAAGGCCATGAAAAGCCATGTAACGTGGCTTTACGTGGCCTTATGAATATGCCAGTGGCACATTGCGCCACTGGAACGTCAAAAAAGTGACGTTCCGGCGGTGTAAAAGTGCCAGTAGGGCCTCATAAATGAGGCCCTGAGTGAGCAAGAGACAGAGTGATGACACAATAATTGCTATTGAGCCAATTACTTGCAATTTCACTACTCTGAGTTCTAGTCCTTACATTAGGAGGTTTCCCTTGTCACAAATGCAGGATTTACCTATTCTAGCTCCGACTAAAAACTTTAAATTCAATATTTTTACCTATTCCCTATCCTAGGCTCCACCGCTCCTTGGAAGCTGTAAATGAATATTATCACATTACCTCTTGTTCATGTTCCTTGTCTCTCGCATCCAAGTAGTGAACCTTGACCACTGAGAAGCCAGGAAAAAGGACAGCTTGAGATCACAACTGCTGGATAAACTGGTGCAGTGAAAACTTCCACTAAAACGAACAGACAACAGCACCCAGAACTGAGGAACTAAGCAATCAATCCTAGATAAAGACACTGTCCGCCTCTCCCGTCCATTGCATTGAAAAACGAAGGGCAACAGGAAAACCTAGGGGGCTGTATTGCCAAGTCTGATAGGTTAAACCTTCAGCAGAACCCAACAGAATCCTGCTGAACTTACTCCAGAAACACAAGCAGAAGACAGGCAAAGGAAGGAAACACCCTCCAGGATCAACCAACCCAAGGTATTGGACAGAGATTCCGAAAGATAAGGACAAATCTAGCTGGAGAAGGAAGCACCTTGAACTCATGTAAAAATGCAAGGGCACTGTCTCATGTAACCCAAACATTATAGCTATCAAGCGTTATCAACACCAGATAGATCAGGAACTCTCCTCAAGCTGAAGGAACTGAGATGAACCAGAGACTATCCATTGGTCAATGACAAGTCACCACACTCATAAGAGAACCTGCTGAAGAAGGCAGAAAGCCAAAGCTGACGCAGGCAGAGGGGCACCAAAACACATCAGTACGTGAACAAGACAGGAAAAAAATAGGAAGTGTGCCAGGGGAAGTCCTTCCTTAAGGCTCCAAAGGAGGAGATGGAGTTTAGAATATAAATTAGGTATAAGTATTGAATTTAAAGCTTTAGTTAGGGCTAGGATAGGTAGATTCTGTCTGTGTGATGAGGGAAACCTCATAATGGAATGACTGTGACGTGGACGACTAATGAAGATTACATGTAAGTAATTGACTCAATAGTAATTGGTGCATCAGTTCTGCCTGCATGAAGAGGGAAACCTCACCATCTAAAAACTGGTACCAGGAAGACACATGAGGAGGCAATGATTATAATTATGGAATTTATTGCTTTCGAATGGTGCATGAGGTTGCGAGTCTCTCAACTTGGTAACTCTTTTGTGCCATTAGGATAGTAAGATTCCTTTTGATCTTATAATTTTTCACGAATATAAAGTAGCAAATGCCATTGACTAAAATTACATGTTATTTAATTCTTCTGTAAAATCGTGCATCATGGGGACAGTAAGATTCCTTTAAATGTTATTAATGAAAACTATTGTCCCTTGTATCCTGTGCACAAGTAACTGTATGGCCATTTTGCCATGTAGTTACCTAAAGCTTTTGGGTTATACAATTGTCTATGTCTCCGCTGACCTAACTTATTGCCTCAAGTGAAAGTTTTCTTAACTTAGAAAAATAATAGACATTCCTGCAATTAAATGACATAATTACTGGGCCTTCTGCATTCTCTGCTCTATGGGCTTGTGTTTGACTGGCCAGGGTATGGTTTGTCATCCCGTTAGCACTTTCCCTTTTTTTAAATCTTGTTTGAAATTTGATTATTTGTTTGCTAGGTAGTTTTTTGCTGTTTGCATCTCTCAAATAATTATGATTGATTTTTGACATTTGTTGAGAACATTGCATTCCCCTTTTTTACACCTGTTTCCGGCCATCTCTGAGCACGCATGCTCACTTCAGAACAGGATAGTTGTCCCAGTAGTACCTGCGTGCCACACACTGAGGTTCTCAGTCTTGGACATAGCTACTCACCGTGCCACACCTATATCTCTGTGCTTAATTTACTATTAATCCCTTCTTGAGGTATTGTTTTGTTTATGACCAACAAATTCACACAGTATACATTTTCGCTCCCTGGTACTTTCAATAAATGAAAATAGCCAAGTAACTTTACACCATCAATGTGTCTCCTTTCTAGCTAACTGCATATATTCTATGCTTTCCTAAGCATCTTATGTTGTCTTATAGCACATTCACACCTGTGTGACACTGGTCTGCACTTCAATATTAGGCCAATTCACTGACGCTGATGTAAAAGCTTCCCCCTCCCCCCCCCGGGATGTTAGAGACAGATAGCCCTACTCAAAAATACTTTTTAGGTCGAGCCTCGAGTAGCGCGCAAGCGCTGCCCTGGCAAGACTTTAAGTTAGGGGTTTCAAAAAGCTGACCAGACGCTCGTGCGTCATGGCCTTTTCCCTGCGGTTACCCGCACGGGCGCCATCTGTTTGCAATTATCGTGCCCAGACGCGGGCACAATAATTGGAAACAGATCGCTCGCTGTGGCGCGCGCGCGCGCACCACTCGCGTCGCCCCCCCTCCTCCCCGCTCGTGCCTTCAAATGCTTGTTCTGTTTGGATTTGGCCCTCTCCTTGAGTGGCGAGGTCTGCTCCGGCTGGCTGCTGGGGCCCTTTTCAATCACACTGTTGCCAGTAGATTAAAGGGGCGCGCTCTTGTTTCTGTTTGGGTTGCGTCACTCTTTGAGAGCACAGGTCTGCGCCGGGTGGCTGCTGGGGCGCCATGCAGCCGCACTGTACTCCCTGCAGATTGAAGGGCACTTTTTAATTCCTTTTGGGTTGCTCCACTCCTCGAGTGCGCAGGTCTGCGCCGGATAGCTGCCGGGCCGCTTTGCAGCCGCATGTACAGGCAGTACATTGAATGGGCACTTTCTTAGGCGGGAGCTGATTATGTTAATCTGACCGCTGTGTACACAAACTCTGCCTATGTGTGTATGAATCCAGTGTGCAGGTAATTGGGTTTATTGCATTCATTATCCCATTTTATCTGGGCTGTAACAAGTCAGTAATTAAAGTAACAAAGTCGCCGAGGCTGAAGAGGGGCATTTAGGGCATTACTGTATTTACCGAGCTAAGTACTTTAATTCAGGGCTGCATGCTCGGAGACAGGAGTTGGGCAAACAAACTCCCACACACCCTAGCGAGCTTTCCTTTTGTAGGATGTTTTATTGCTTATTAAAACAAGCATTGGCATAGCCAATAGGTCTCGCTTTTGGGACCTTATAAGTATTTAGTTATGCAACTGTTGCATGGCTAAACACTTATAAGGTCCCAAAAGCGAGACCTATTGGCTATGTCAATGCTTGTTCTAAATGTTGCCTCTATAGATACGGGCCCATTTTGATCTTTACTCCACTTAAATTGTAGACTCATGGTAATAAAAAAGCCACGTGGCTCCCTTTTTAATGAATCCCCAGCCTGGTTCACATACAATTAAAACAATCTTTTTATGTCTCTTCTCAGAAAACGCGGTGCCTGTGTGTGTAATTGCCTCTTGTGACAATGACCTTCCTCTCACAGAGAGACCAAACGCTGCTGACGAGCTCGATTAAAAGAGCAATCTCTAATTAGTATACCTTGGGTAGACAGGCAGTGCTCAGCCAAGCTCTTTCTCACTCTTTACTATAACTATCTAGCGCTGTCTTTTTTATCTACCTACTCTTTTGATTGGCACTGCATGGTCACTCTTGTCACCCAGGACCATTGTTTTCTTGGTTTAATTATTATGTTATTGTTCTAATTATGCCTAAACAGAACCTAACCAGTACTTAACAGCAGTATGCTTTCTTCTGTTTGAGTTGTTTTTGTGAAATAAAATTATTTGAATTATGATTAATGAGTTCTGAATAAATATTTGAATTACAACTCCGTGAACCGTTGTTTCTTTTCTCCAGATAATTACTGTGGCTGCTGTAAAGTAATAGAGTAGTTCCTGGTTTATTAAATATACACGCATGTGAAAGAGGCAGAGAGTGCGTGTGTATTTGTAAGAAAGAGAGAGAGAGAGGTCGAGAGATGGGGAGATTGTGAAAGGAGAGATACAGAAATGAGATAAAAACAGAAATATGAACAACATTTAAAATTGTTCACAATTTATCATTATCCCACACACCCTTTATAAATGCAATGGGGCTTATTTGCAAGTCCCTTGCGCCACCAGTGTGTCACTTTTAACCAGTAGCGGCCCGTGGTGGGAGTGCTGCTGGGCGCTGACGTGGGGCGGGGGAGGGGCAGGGTGGGGGTAGTAAACTACGGATTACGGCCGATTAGAGGTAAGTAAACATATAAATAAATAAAACGAATTTCGTTGCGCGCGCTGCATCGCCAAATGCGATGCAGCGCGCTCAACGAAATTCGTTTTATTTATTTATATGTTTACTTACTTCTAATCGGCCGTAATCCGTAGTTTACTACCCCCCACCCTGCCCCTCCCCCGCCCCACGTCAGCGCCCGGCAGCACTCCCACCACGGGCCGCTACTGCTTTTAACATGGGAAAAAGTGACATACCGGTGGCGCATGGGGCTTGTAAATAAGCCCCAGTAACTTTAGAGCTAGCTTTAAAAAATTTAAATTCATCAATTTATAAATCCTGTTCTGCAAAACTCCTTTTAAAATGTCTTCAGATATTTTAACTATTGTTTGATATCCTAGATGGTTGAGAATCCAGGGTAGGAATAGGAAATTATAAACAGACCTAAACAACAATTTTCAGAGATATCTTTTATTAAAGTTCCATTTCTTGGCAATGTCAACAAGTGGTAGTTGTTCTAATCTAATTTAAACACAATTAATAGAAATTTAACCTCTGTGGTGGTGGAGTCGAACAAATAATTGTCATTTAAGCCACAATGAGATCAGTGTATATGTAATCAATGGAATGACAAGAATTAAAAATATGTTTTGTCTCCCCCAAAGTTCCAAGAAATCAATGCCTGCTTTCCCTAAAGTTACAACTCCACCTACTTGCCAATTCAGAATTACCCTATATTTCAAATATTTCCTTTGCTTGAATGCGTCCCAAAGATTGACTTCTGAAAATGTTAGGCCTAGTTCCAAGCATACCAGTTATTTCGATATAAATGTGTGAACACTCAGAAATTCTTTCCTTATTATAACCTCCATCCTTATAAAATTATACATATGTTAATTCCACCAAACCATCCGCAATATAGAAATTATTGTCATTTTTATGTTATCATATTGGTGTTTCCAATTTAACCTATTGTCAAAACTCAATACCTGAGTATCTCACTATATATATGTAGGACAATGAATGTTCATCTTTTGGATAGCATTGTATTACTTTTTTTTTCTCTGGAGAAAGTCATGCTGTCAGTTGTGTTGACATATATGATCCTATAATTACTGAAATGGCAACAGTTTTAAAGCTCCAGACTGCACTGCAGCCCATTCTGTGTATGAGTCACAAGTACTATGTTATATGCACAGTACATTGACGCCATAGTTCCTTGTCGAGGGTCTTGCATAGACCGTGATTTAAGCCTGCTAAGTATAAAATAAACAATATAGGCACAATTATGCAACCTTGCTTTACTCCTCTTTGAACAGGTACTCTTGATATATAACTCTTACTTACCTCTACCCACATTGCAACCCAATTATCTGACGAATGCGTTTGCTTGGCAGGCAATAGTCTGAGATCAGTTCCAAATCTATTCAAATTATTCAACAAAATCGGCCTCTTAGCTAAATCAAAAGTGGATTTAAAGTAAAAAAAAACAACAAAGGCTCTCAACTCTCTTTTCTGGAGCTGTGCACATGCTAAGGTGCTGTGTGTTAGTGGAATGTCTTGAGTCTGCTATTTATAACGCCGTCCCCTTTAAGAAGTTCCAGTGCCCTGGGCTCCTCGCCTAGAGTGCTTCCCTTTCATTCCTAATCAGCAATACTGACTTGCTTGCTCACTGGGGTCCTTAATGTGCGCCTCCTACTCTGATGCTTGTATGGCGATATCACCTGCCTGACATGCTGCTTATACAACAGGGCATTCCAGGGGCCCTATTACATATAGGCCGTACTTTCCCGGTTTGTGCCATGGCAAACAGGTGCGCTGTCATAAACGGGTAAAGTGAGCCCTATAAGGCTAAATGTGCTGCCCTCAGGGCAGCCGCAAACTTGTACTGCCCTAGGGACAGCGCATTCAATTGAAATATGGACAAACTTTGAAGCAGCCGCTCCGTGTTTTACTGTGCAGGTGGCAACCCACCAGCACTTTTGGGAGGGGAGAGAGATCCCCTTGCAGACAGGTGCAGTGTCCTTGACACCCTTTGGCGGGCTGCAATCAGGGGGTGCACTGACAGTGCACCACCTTTTTGTGGCGCACTGCCAGTTTGTCTTCTGATAGCTTCTTTGCACCCGCATCCATAATACGACACGGGCGCAGAAGCAAAGAGATTCCCTCATTTGCATGGGGCCATGCCCCCATGCAAATGAGAGAACGCCCTCTTGAGATAGCACTGGTGCTACATATGCACTAGCGCTATCTGTATACAGAAGGGACACAGAAGTTTCTGCGGCCCCTTCTGTAATACCACAGTGCCCCGGGGCACACAAAGTGGGCTCACATGCCCGTTGCGCTCCCGGGGCATTTTCTATAATACGGCCCCAAAAAGGTAAATACTTGACTCCACTTATCAACTATTAATCTCCCAATATGTCTGTGGTGCGTGCAGCACAGTGCGACATAGCTAAAGATGCAACTCATGGTGAGGGGGCGAGCAATGCATATGCACCAAAGAAAATCGGGGCATATTTACAAGGGCTTTATCTCCGCTTTTTTGGCTTTTAAAGCCAAAAAAGCTGAGATAAAACTATCGCCCTATTAACAAGAGGGTGCTAACATGCATTAGCGCATGTTAGCACCCTTTTACCCGACGCCTCCCTTTGCATCTCTAATGAGATGCAAAGTGGGCGTCACTGGGCAGTACAACCTTGTAAATATCGCTGATGTGCACATCGCGATATTTACAAGGCTGCCAACGCATTTTAGCAGACGTTAGTTTTGGGCGAAAACCACTGTTTTCGCCGAAAACTAACGTCTGCTAAAATGCAGACTTAAGCATACCTAATATGGGGGTGGATTGTGCTGATACGACCACAGGGTCGTATCAGCAAGGTTATCGCCGTTTTGCAGGGAACATCGCTGGAAAACCAGCGATGTTCCCTGCAAAACGACGATTTTCCCGCTATCGCTGGTAATTATATCGCCCTGGGGAAATGCGTTGTAAATAACGCGCTAACAGGGCGATTTAATCCAGCGATAGATGGCGATAAGTAGAAAAGCGCTAAGTGCGCTTTGCGTTTATTTATCGCAGTCCTTGTAGATGTGCCCCGACTTTCCTAGTATGTGGTGTTAAATCCTAAAATTAGGAGACCCTTCTACTGGAAACACTCTAACCACATCTAAATGCGCTGATGGAGGAAGCACATTATACTGTTTTCAACTCCCCGGACTCTAGAATAACATTGCCTTCACATAAAATCCTGCTCTTTGCTCGTATTTTCACGAAAACTCTCAATACGGTTTTATTTCTGTCATGGGTTGTCACATTGTTGTAAACACTTTAGTCCTCTCACTGTGTCTGCACCCTTGAGGCATTGTCCTTTGATGTAGTTTAAATTCCTTCTGAGGCTCCACATAATGCCAGAGGGCCTCCTATGGCCATATGTCAAGGACCTTACAAGGTCTGAGACCATTAACCACATCATGTTTCCACCGACTTTCACCAGGAAGTAGCTTTTTAAGGCCGAAAATATTACAAGTCCTGGTCAGTGCCCTGTTCTAATGGATCCTCCTGCCAACCTACCACCCACGGGCGCCTCTCATAAAGCTTACTTACACTGCCTGTCTTCGGTTATAGTTTTATTTTAAAGTTTAGGCATGTTTCTCTTTTCTACTCTGTTGCCATCCCTATTTTATTTGTGTTAATTAGTTGTCCTTTTCTTTCTTTTTGTCTGATTTTGTTTACTGTATATATGTCGCTTCCCTTATGTTGTTAGACAATTGTCATTGTTTTTTTCTTAGTACATAACTTTATTTTCCACTTATTGTCATTTCCAATATATCCAATGTTAAATCCTTTTCTTATTTCCTTTAATTATATTTCTTTCTGCCTCGCTCCCCCTTTTCTTTCTTCACTCATCACATTATCTCACCCTTGTCCATCCACTCCCTCTCTCTCATATCTGAGCTGGAGAGCTGCCCACATTCGTAGAATCCCGAACATATATTTAGTCCTCGGTAATTTGCTCTGCATTGTGTCATGCAGTGAACCGAACATGGAAATTCCACCTCGCGCCCAGAGGCCTCTGCAGGAGGCCGCCATTGCGTCATAGTAGCGCTGCATCCAGGGCTGAAAGGATGCCTGGCACCAGCGGGCACCTCACCGAGGCACAGGGTCTGGGTTGAGAAAAAGGGCATGATTTATCAGACACTTAGTAATTCTGCCGATAGAATTGGCCGGCAACCAGAGGAAACATTAGTCCCTAATTAACCAGAGATGCCAACACATCAACAGCACTAGAGGCCCTCTTACAGCACTCTTAGAGGCCTATTGTTGAGAGCACAGCCACATACAGGCAGCTTGAACAGGTCATCACAGGGACAGCAGGTTACAGGGAATGCCAGAATCCTCAACTCGTTGGCACAGGGTGAGTCTTTCACCTCTTGTTATTGGGGCTCTGCCGTATGTCAGAGGGTGTGCCTTTTTTGCCAGAGCCTCCTACTTTGGAAATGGGGAACCAGGTTCGAGTCCCAGCGTCGGCTCAACATCTTGTGATTCTGGGCAAATCACTTCATCTCCCCGTGGTTATTAAACAAATCTGACCTTGTGTAATATAACTGGTGCTCATGTAAAGCGCTCTAATCCCCTTGGGCGAGTTCGCGCTATGTAAACCTGAAAAAAAAATTCTCTAGTGCCCGAAGTCATCACTGGCTAACACCAACGTTTAAGGTGTCTGATCTGCAGAGAGCTATGGAGGCAGGTGCCCACTGACACCAGTATAAGAATATGCACGTTTGATGGTAGGGTCGTTGAGGGTTGGGTGGTCAAGAACTTGGATCTACCTAATTCCAATGCTCATACACTGAGATAGCTGGTTGGAACATAAACTACCTTAGAGAGGGAATACAAAGGAATTCCTCAGCACACGTCTGTTATGTCACAATATACATAAACATGCTTGATGTGAGCATAAGTAAAATACAAGTAGGTAAGTTCTTATTTCTTTTTCCTTTTTATTTTCCGATGTTCAGACAGCCGACACGTGTTTCGTCGCTTACATGGGAATTATTCCGCGACTTTATCAAGGCTATTGTCTTCCTATGTATAACCTTTATTAGTGGTGTTAATTCCAACCCACACTGGGATTCAATATCTCGCGACGTCTCACTTCTCAATGTTAAATCCAAGGGATCCCTGTATGTCCCAGAAGTCCAGAATCTTATTTCTTAATAGTTTGATCCCACACACGGACGTCGCTCCTCGTGTTGCCGAGTAGTGTGTGGGATCAAACTATTAAGAAATAAGATTCTGGACTTCTGGGACATACAGGGATCCCTTGGATTTAACATTGAGAAGTGAGACGTCGCGAGATATTGAATCCCAGTGTGGGTTGGAATTAACACCACTAATAAAGGTTATACATAGGAAGACAATAGCCTTGATAAAGTCGCGGGAATAATTCCCATGTAGCTGACGAAACACGTGTCGAGCTGTCTGAACATCGGAAAATAAAAAGGAAAAAGAAATAAGAACTTACCTACTTGTATTTTACTTATGCTCACATCAAGCATGTTTATGTATATTGTGACATAACAGACGTGTGCTGAGGAATTCCTTTGTATATCTGTCAATTGGCCAAGGCCATTTTGTGTTTTGGGGAGGTCAGTGGTTCTCTTCACCTTGCAGCACCGTGATTAATACAGCAAGTAAATATCAAATATTTGTGTTATCTCTCCCGAGTGGCGCCTTCATTTACCCAACTAAATACCACTGCTTATTAGGTGCTCATACCTTAGAGAGGGAACTACGAAGCATATGAAGATATATTTAACATAGATGCAGCTGGTTCAGTGTTCAGAGTTGTTTCAACCGAACATTTGTGACCCTAACACTGAAGTTTCCCTCAGTAATTGCTCCATCCTCAATACGAACTCACAGCACCACCTGGACATACCTGTTAATTAATTTGCAGACAAAGAACAAACACAAAAAACTGTCTGCCTACAACACGTGCAAAAGGAAAGCAGTGCAAATTTCACTTTCACAGTAAGAAAGCTTTAGCAAAGCCAATAGGTCTCGCCTATGCGAGAGCTATTGACTTTGCCAATGTGTTTTATCCATGTTGTACACCAGCATGGCTGCTGTTCATCATGGATAAAAGTTAGTGATGTAGAGGAAAGTGGCATGCAGTGGGGTGTCATAGAGTGGCGTGAAGAGCCATAGAGTGGAGTGGCGTTGAGTGGAGTAAAGTTATTTAATTAAACTTAAACTGTTCCAATTATCAAAAATGAGAACAGAATGTGGTAAAGTGGAGTGGGGTAGAGTGGCATAGACTGCGCATAGAGTGGAGTAGAGTGGTACAGAATGCAGTACAGTGGCGTAGGGCGGAGTAGAGTTGCGTAGAGTGGAGTGGTGTAGATTGGAGTGGAGTAGAGTGTCATAGAGTGGAGTGGATTGGAGTGGTGTAGAGTGGAGTAGTGTGTCGTAGAGAGGAGTAGAGCATTGGTAAGTGGAGTGGCATAGAGTTTTGTGGAGTGGAGTCCTGTAGAATAAAGCAGTGTAGAGTGAAGTGTCGTACAGTGGCGTAGAGTGGAGTAGAGTTGCGTAGAGTGGTGTAGAGTGAACTAGAGTGTTGTAGAGTGGAGTGGTATAGAGTGGAGTGGTGTAGAGTGGAGTACAATGGAGTGGTGTAGAATGGAGTGCTGTAGAGTGGCATAGAGTGGAGTAGAGTGTCAAAAGGTGGAGAGGTGTAGAGTGTAGGAGAGTCTTGTAGAGTGGAAAAGCATAGAGTGGTATACAGTGGAGTGGCGTAGAGTGGCATGCTGTAGATTGGAGAGTTGTAGAATGGCGTGTTGTAGTGAACAGTGGAGTAGAGTGGCGTAGAGTGGAGTGTCTTAGAGTGGAGTGGCGTAGAGTGAAGTAGAGTGGAGTGTCGTACAGTGGAGTGGAGTAGAGTAGAGTGGAGTAGAGTTGAGTGGCATAGTTGGAGTAGAGTGCCGTAGATTGGAGTGGCATAGAGTGGAGTGGCATAGGGTTGAGTCAAGTGTCTTAGAGTGGAGAGTTGTAGAGTGTTGTAGGGGGAGTGGCGTGGAGTAGCATGGAGTGGGGCAGAGTGGGGTAGAGTAGCGTAGAGTGGTGCTTAGTGGAGTAGAGAGGCATAGACAGTGCCTAATTTTAGCTGGTGGTTTCCGGTGCTCAGCACCAACACTTAACTGTCAACACTGGCACTGATGATAGTGTGCCACATGATGGTGCTGTTTGTGTATTTTAGAGAGGAGCACTCAGTAGTTGTTCCTTAATTCAATATATATTAAAAATGACTAATTCCTCCTGCTCTAGCAATTCTCATAGCTTTTGGAGCCTGGAATAGTCTGAATTGTCACACTTGTAGGAGTGTGATGGTTAGTAGTTAAATTGTTACTGTCATTGGCAGTGCTGACAGGGGCATTTGGTGGTGCAAGCTGCAGTGACCTCCTGATGAGAGACCTGGCACTTATTTTTCTACAAACTAAGCACTGGGCATAGAGTGGAGTAGAGTGGCACAGAGTGCAGCGGCAAAGGGTGGCATTGCGTGGAGTGGAGGAAATCAAAAAAAGATGAAACCAAAATCCTGGGTGTGGTTGTGTGTGTGTGTCGTAAGTGTGTGTGTGTTGTAATCTAAATAAGGCAGCAGTGCGAGCTTAATTTGTATATCATATATCTCAATACAATACGTCCAGATGTCCTCTAATTTGGAAATGCCAATGTAATCCCAGGATTGGAAGTCCTTCAAAGCCACAGTGTGCTTTTGCCAAGTGCCATGCCACATCGGGGTCCCAGCAGTTAAGACCTCTTTCCATTTAATCCAGCACAATGCTTGATAACAGCACCTCATTGTCATCGCTGTGGCCAGAGGGCATCCATCCAATGGACATGCCCCATTTAGCAGATCGAGCACACCGTATTTTTCAAGGTGGTATAGCTTCAGAGCAATGTATGGGTCATCAATGGTGGAAGGCTATTTAATTACCCATAAAATTGTGTATTCGCTGACTACAAGGAGTCGAAAAATGGTCATGGCTTCTCCAACGAGTAGCTCGTGAGCTACTGGTAGCTCTCCAGCTAACTGTAAGTAGCTCTCCTGTTTGCAGTCCAGTGAACTAGATTAGAAGCTGTTGCTTGGTTGAATTAATATATGTATACTGCTGAAAAGCATGTGTTCGAGATGAAAATGTGTGTGTATTTTAATAAGATGATGTTTGGGGAAAATTGGCTGAATTTCTAATATGTATTTAAAGCTGATATTTAAGTGATAAAAATCAAATGGTGTTTCCGAGCAAGGTTTTAACCCTTGGGTTTAGTCTCGTTTTGGAGCTTGGATTCCTGCCGTGGGCAAGGCAGCAGGCTGTATACATGAAATTCGAACTGCTGAGCTGGATTTTCAGGTGGCAAGAAAGCTCCGAGTAGGACCAACGTGATTTTCTTGCCAAATGAGGTTGCACTTTGGGAAGATTGACTTGTTTGGGTGGTCCCAGTTTCAGAGGTCGGGAAGTCCCAAATTTGTCTAAATCCCAACTTTGTGTAGATTGTTGTACAAGTCCAGCTGGGCACAGCCTAGGGTCCCTGTACCCTAGGGATAGCACTTAGAGGGTCAGAACCTTCCACAGCAGAGGCCGTAGTTGGGCAAGTCCAGGTCCCATTGCAACTGTTCAGATGGGAACTTCAGGAAAAAGGCCTATTGAAGATTGTTGTGTCCTTGTAGCCACACAGGAGGTGAGCCAAATGTTCATTGGAGTCAACAACTTTGTCTTGGAGGCAAGTGAGAGTAGGTCCAGCCCTTCAGGTTTCCACACAGGTCTCAAACAGCAGGTGCAGTCCTTCGTCTGTTCTTACGCAGGTCCAGAAATATTATATAGGCCCTCTAATGTCCCTCATAGGACGGTCAAATCCTTCTATAATGAAAATAGCTTTTGGGGGTTTTGTCAATGTGGGGGCACGTTTCCCGATTCACCGCCACGTTTCCCGATTCACCGCCACATTTCCTGATTCACCGAGTGCAGCGAGAGAGTAGGAGACAAGACGAGAACGCCGAGAAATGCCGCGGTCGGGTTTTGATTTCCCGCCCGGCCCTCACCCGGCTCCAAGCCTCGGCTCTGGCTTCATCTGAGGTCTCTTACCGGCCCAGTGAGCATTGGTTCGAGCTGCACCTTGCCGCGGAGTGCCGGCTGCGTGTGGCAGAGCTGAGTGGGCTCTCCAGGGTTCTCGTCAGCCTGCAGCTTTTCCCCGACGGTGTTGTGCTGCAGTCCTCCATTGTCTGCCCTCTGTGTGACCGCCGGGCCATCGGACTACCAGGACTACCAGGAGCGGAGGCGGGGCAGAGTCCTTCCGTCGCCGTGTTGGGAGAATCTGCCAGGAGTTTTGCCATCTATCCAGTCAGCAACCAGTCAGCAACCAGTCAGCAGCCGCAGAGAGGCAGGTGAGCGAGCTTGCGCTTGTGCTTGAGCGAGCAAGTGTGAGCTCAGCCCTCCATTTGGGAGGCTGTTAAGTGTGAGCTCGGTGACCCCGCAGAGGCGGCCCGGCCTGGTCCGAGTGCGGCTCGCGGTTTGCCTGATAGCCCCGCTCACCCTCTCGCCCCGCTCACGACTTCCAACCTCCTACAACTTCTACAAATCGTAAATTGTGTTTTCCAACTATTAATCAAGCACTTACAAGCATCCTTAGCAACCGCCAGCCTCTGTCAGCGTCATAATAGGATAGCCTTAGCTGGCAAAATACTGACAAGGCACACCTCCAGGAACACACAGAGGAAACGCAACCTAACACCATTTGTAAAGTGGACACGACAGCAGGAAGGGGGGCCATGAGGTCAGGCAGAGTGAGAAAGACTCCAACAAGACCAAGACCACAATATAAAACAACAAAAAGGAAAAACGAGAGTGAGAGTAGGTGCAGGGATAACGGCCCTCTCGGTTTTGGCCCGGACAGTCATAAAATAAAACGCGAAAAACTCAAAGGCACAAACGACATATCGATGGTCAACAAGATCTCTAGCCCCCCCAACAGACTGCCTTCTAACATCACAACTTACAACGGCTCTCAAAGCCAGCAGGACAAAAATTTATTAACGGAAACAGAAGCCGTAGCTCACTCGAGGCCGGGTTCGGAAGGTCAAGAATTAATAAGTATAGAGGGGTCACCCCAAAGGAGAAATCCCTGTTCCTTTCAGCCCTAGATATACACAAAACTTTCCTTCTTGAAAGATCCCTGAACAGCAATATTTTCCAAAAGCGGCACTATAAAAGGGTTGCAAACTCCTCTTCAACCAGGTAGATTCGATCTAACCTTACAACCCTCAACAAAACAAACTGTCATTCACTCAAATGAAAAATCTCATGATAAAATCAACGGAAACTTCAGTGCGGACCAGATAATTACTCGACAAAACCACGAAGTAATGCTAAAAGCTGAAGAATTTAACGGGTCATGCATAAACGTGGAACATGGCAGCGACCGTCACAACGCTCAACAGAGGGATAACGATAACGAGCGAATACAAGAACTACAGGATTGCCCTCAGGACGCTAACGCTCACAATTCCTTACAGCCTTCTCAATCTCTCAAGGCTATAAGTGAGAGTCTACCAGAGTTAGTCATCTTAAAATCCCACCAACAAGGGGGGTCAAAAACTGGCTCAGACCCCAAGCCTCATCAAGTCTCCTCCCAAGCAGTGGAGGCTCATCCTGCCATAGATACTCAAATCTCACCACAACAAGGGGGACCAGACACAGGGCTTGATTTCAAGCTCCATCATGCACTCTCTCCGGAATAAGCTCAGCGGGCAGAACAAAAATCAAGGGACCGAACATCGCAACCTAAAAACACCTCCCTTCAATACTTGCCAACTACTCAATTAGAAGACTTAATGGCCCGACGGCCTCCGGAATATCCTTGGAAAATTCATCATCAGGGCATAGTCTGCCGTCTCCCCATGAAGATCTTCATACTTCTAATGGCGACATGTCCTTTTTAGCCTCCCAAGAATGGGAGGAACTAGTTGCCTCGTATAGTCACGATCCCAAAGTCCCTTCAAATATTGCACGCTCAGAGAGAAGCGACATAGGCTACATAAATAAAGACTCAATCTGGGCAACAATACTAAGCACCATGCAATATTCAACTACGGCGTTACAATATCAATCCCACAAACTGGATCTTCAGCTTACAGTTCTCCAAACCCTAGCCGACTTCACCTCAGGGATTGACAGGAAGCTAGCCGATTTGAACGGACTAATAAAGAGAGGGCAAGAAGCTGCCCTTATAACCCAATCATCGCAACAAGAATGTACCTGCGCTCCAATAGTGGATAAACTACTTACGCTACCGTCAATATTAGGCGACCTATTATCCATTCTGAAACCAAAAGTCAAAACTCAGATCTCTACGAGTAGTGAAGCACTTACGGAGGAAAAAACAAATTCAGAACCCCAACCCATGGAGACGACATCAACAAACTGCGATTACCTATCAGCAGGAAGTGGGCCCTCGCAAAACACCAAAGTGGGATTACCTGATAAAAACACTCCACCAATAAAAACTCGTTGCAAACAGAAAAGGAAAGGAAGAAATAAGAAATTATCCGTCCAGGTTCAACACCCGGTTAGCCAGTTCCAGTCAAGTTCAACTGTACCAGATCCCAGTAGTAAGGACACTTTAAGTTCCCCAGTTCCAGCCGTGGAAGATAGTACAAAGGGACCGTCCATACGATCCAAAACTCCACAGGCACTGTCAGGGGGCCGCCACCCTCCATCAAGAGCAAAAAATAGTCAGGAAGGTTTCCACAAACATCTAGGAGGCCATCCATCAGCGAACTAACTCAAAGCTCTCTAACACAGGGCAATAACCTGGAGAGTGTCTACCTCATACAAGCGCCAGCCAAACCATTCCAAGTTTGTAGTGTATCTACCGAGGATGCCCAAATTGCAAGTTCAAAGTTGGGTAATTACCCGCAGAGCAGTCACAAAGAGTCACTGAAACCGCTGAAGATAATCCTCGAGCAAAGTACCAAAGCGCAAGACAAAACTTGGATACCAACTGATCTACTGTCAACTCCTCACAATAATGCTAAATGTGGAATAAATAACGTCAATAATGTCCACCCTAGGCTTCCTGCCCACTCAGTAATCAATAGCGACGGCACTCAGTCTCAAAATCAGGAATCACCAAAGGTAGAAGAGACCGGCACCATCATTTTCTCCCCTCAGTACAAATCACGAGGTCGAGTGGACATTTTAAATAGAGGGAACGTACTACGGCTCTTGTATTCCATCCCAAGCCTAGCTAACATCAATACCTCTGACCTACTTTCAATAGAATTTTTGTCAAATAATAACCTGCCAAGCTCCGAAGTGACCAAAACAAGATGGAAAACCTCTGAGATAGCATGCAGAATCATACAGGAAGAAAATAGATTTCAAAGCTGGGGGATAATCTTGAAACCAGTGCCAAAACCACTATACCCAACTCCTTTTTTAAGCACAGAAGTTAACAGTCAAAATAGAAAGACCACTTCAGTGCTAAAAGGAGCAAGGAGTAGAACTCTAGGTATCCGTACTGAAGCTAATCTGACAATCGCTTCGATTCCAACTCAAGGTCAACCTGACTTAACATATTCTTCATTAATTAATAACTGGATGCATATACAGCGAACAATAACATCAGCGAAATCAAATTGACAACGGTTGCCTAACTCTCCGGAACCCCTAGCGGAGCAACACAAAACCAACATATGTATTTGGAACATTAACGGCCTAGCCTCCAAAACCAGCGACCAAGAGGTCCTAAATTACTTAAAATCTTTTGATATGATCCTGCTCCAGGAGACTTGGGAAGACAAACCCTTCAAACTACAAGGTTACACCTCTCGCTTTATCCCGGCCACTAAGGGATCTGACTTTGGTCGCCGTTCGGGGGTCTATTGCTCCTAGCTTCAATAACAGAAATAGGTGAAATCTCTCCCCTAAAGATCCACATAGCACCTCCAAGCTGCATCCAGGCCATAATAGCAACGCTCAAGTTCTATCAGACCCCTCAGAAAGTAATAATAATAAATGTTTACGTGCATCCTAAACAAAAACTAAAAGCAGCGAAGGAGCTGGCAACGGAACTAAAAAGAGTAATGGAAGAAGAGGATACAGACTATATCATCTTGGCTGGTGATTTCAATATGCACCTCCTAGGGCACGACCAGGATGAGGAATCTACGCAAGATCTAACAGGCGCATGGGGAATTCCGGCACAAGGTCCCTCAAAAACCATCAAATCAGCGAGATGCTCGAAGTACCTGCTTCAGGAACTAGATCACCTAAACCTGAGAGCTTTAAATGGTCGTCTTAAGGGGGACAAACCACCAGCAGCTACATACCATTCAGCCAAAGTATCCTCCCATTTAGACTTTACCTTTACAACTCTAACCCTGTTCAACAAAATCGCCTTTTTTAAAATAGGCAACAACGAATTCAGTGACCACATGCCACAAGAACTGAGACTCAAAGCAAGTCCAATCCTATCACCAGAGGTCTGTAAAACCATTGTTACTGATGATACTGTAAACCTTAAACGAATAAGATGTAATTCTAGAAACATAGAGGAAATATCAACTACTGCTAAAGACTTATTTAATCAAGGAAAGGACAACCTAACCTAGCCATTGGAAAGTTGGGATAAGTACGTTACGTCCCTCGGGGATAAATTTACAACTAGGACAGGTCCGAAACAGAGGAAAACAGCAGCTATCCCAATGAAGATGGCAAAGAGTCCAGCCTCTAAAAAACTAAAGCAATCCACAAATCAAACTCTAAGGCAACTCCGCAAATCACCACACGACCTGAATCTGCAACGCACCCTCCGCGAATCAAAGGCATTAATAAAGCGAAAGAGTTGGAATAACAAAAGAACTAAGGACAATGAATTATGGGCGAAACTCCTCTATGATGCAAACCTGAACAATAGTGCCAAGTTTTGGCAATCAGTTAATAGACTACATCGGCCCAACCATCCCGGCATAAACTCTAACATAACTGAAGCGACCTGGGTTGATTATCTTTTTAACCACTTCAACGACGCAGAGCAAAAAACAGCTGCCCCCTCTGTCCATCCGGGGAATGAAAGCACCAGCAGCCCCATAAAGGAAGCAACAATCCAAAATCTTGCTATCGTTGAGGAAAGTAGTTACCCCGGGTTAACACAACAGCAACAGGAGATGGAACCATTACTAGGCCTAAACCGCCCACTTAGCACAACAGAGGAGCACAACGGTCCCGCAGCATTGCTGATAAGGAAACAAATAGCTAGGGGCAGACTGGCAGGAGCTCCCGGCCCCAACGGCATTCCGCCAATGCTGTACAAACATGACCCGGAATTCTGGAGTAATGCATTAGTACCAGTTTATAGATATGTGCTTAGAACGTCCATAACCCCAGAGTCATGGAAAGGCTCAATCATTAGCCCAATCTACAAACAAGGCGAGGGGTCCGCTCCGAACAACTACCGATTGATCGCCCTCATTGACACCGAGGCCAAATATTATGCGGGGATCATCTCAAACGAACTAGCTACTTGGGCTTCTGAGAATCATATAATTCCAACAACGCAAACAGGGTTCCGCCAAGGACAAGGCACCACAACTAACATTATGGCTTTAACCATGTTTATGGACGCTGCGAAGTAGAAAAAATACCCCCTATTCCTTTGTTTTATAGACTATACAGCAGCTTTCGACCACGTAGATTGAACTAAGCTCTAGCAAAAACTAGACAGCTGGGGGATACCCACTCCTCTCTTAGACCAACTCAGGTACTTACATACGATACTTGGATCAGGATAAAGCTAGGTGCCGGGACACACTTATCGAAAAGAATTCCAACTTCGAAGGGGTTAAAACAAGGGTGCGTCCTTGCCCCGTTGCTTTTTAACCTTTTTCTAGCGGATCTTCCGGGGGAACTGGACAGATGCACATCCCATGCCCCGAAGTTAGGAAATACGACACTGTCAAACTTACTATACGCCGATGATTTAGTCCTGATAAGCCGGACTCCTATCGGACTCCAACATCTTCTGGATGAGACTCACAGTTTTTCAAAACGGAATGCCTTAAAAATAAATTAAAAAAACAAAAATCATGGCAGTAAACTACCACAAGAAGAAGAACCTTAATTGGTTCCTGGACGGGTATCGCTTAGACCAAGCAACAAGTTATAAATATCTGGGAATACTTCTAGATCAAAACAACTCCTTTAAACCGCAGATGGAATCTCTACGGAGAAAGGGAGTTATGACTTACTTAGCCATAAAACCCTTGAAGAAGAAGTTACCAGACCTAACGCTTGACCCTCTGTTAAAGATCCTGCGAGCCAAACTACAGCCTTCAATAATTTACGGGAGTGAATCACTGAAAGGAAAAGATGCAACAGTCCTAGACAATATAATAGTAAACTCCTATCGAGCGATCTTTCAACTCCCCAAATATGTTTCCTCTGCCCAAATACGGCTGGAATTTGGGCTTCAAAAACAGTCGATTGAAAGAAGGGGAGCCTACGTAAAATGCTGGCATAAAATCAGAGGAGTCGAGGAAGGATCCTTGAATAACCATCTCTGGGCTGAGCTGTTTCGCCCTGGAAAATCGCCAGCCAGAGAGTATTTTCTGGAATCCATCAAGTTTCTAGGTCTGACTGATCTCTGGAATACCCCATGGTTCACTCCTCATTTAAAAAAATAGTTACAAAGGCAACTCGACTAATATCTGCCTTAGAGGACAAAAAAGCACTAGCCAAATGAGCTCATGGCTGGGTAGTACTTAACAACTACGAAGTCCTTAAATCCCATCCTTATTTTTTAAAATGGGAATAAAAACAGCCACTAAGGAAAAAGTCTTAAAGCTCCGCTTGGAATTCGGTCCGATCAACCCGTTTTTGCCCCTTTGGGAAAGAAGAGGTGGTGACCAGCTCTGCCGTTTATGCGGCCGTGGTGCGGAGGACCTCATCCATGTCATTTGTATTTGTAACAACTTAAGGGATATAAGGAATACCTTATTAAAACCAATATTCAGACAGCATGGAGTTAGGTCCTGCAGGCAGGCTGTAATGCTGTGCTTCAATCCAGTGTTAGCGCAGCTAAACTGCCACCTTACAACATTTTTCAATATTACTGCAAAGAGACTAAAAAATTTGTTCCCACTGGTTACGAATCAACCCATTACAACGGATCTGGGCACTACCTGAGTCAGTTCAGCTAAACCTTATTAAGAACACTTTACGGCGGCATCAGGACGTCAAAACAGGCGTTAATTGAAGTTTGTCACCCTAAGCTCAGGAAAAGCACTCCGTCGTGGTCTAGACACTATTTAATCAACCCATGTGCAACAAAAAGCTCTGTGGAGGGACCCTGGTGGGTTGACAGTCCAACTAACAACTTTTTATCAATTTCAAACTTTCAACTGTTTTAAGTAATCCATTGTGTTGAAGAATGTAATAACCATGAAACCATCGTTTAATGACCATTTTCAAATTGTTTTATTGCAGCACAATGTGGGTCTTCTTAATATCGCTTTAATTCATAGTATTTGAGCAAAGAATCTCTATTTTAATATGTTTTCAATGTATGCAATGGTTTTAATTAATCAAGCATAATAAAAATGTACTTACTTACTTACAATGTGGGGGCATAGCAACATTACATTTCTATGTGTCCTGGATTTTAATCTCCACAAGGGAACCTCATTTACAGATTCCACCAGGCTGCACTGCCACACCTTTGTTTTGAATCGAATGAATCAATTATTTCAATTATTTCTACTTTACTCTTATTTTTCATCGTGTTTAACCGTTTTTTAATCCGTTACTTTTTCTTTATGCTCAATTCATTTTACTCAAGTCTGTTTAAGACGTAGATCTCTCAGAAAAGCTCAGGAGTCAATGGTGGGTTCCACATGCCAAGATTTTTAATAAAACAACCCAATGCATTTCGGGAAGTAACTTCCCTTCTTCAGGGGCATCTACAATATACAAAAATAGGACATAATCAACTTTATGAAACACTTCATTGCATTTTACAAGCAACATTTATATTGATAAAAAACCAAAAGCATATTTTTAACCCATTTACACAATAATTCCACCCTCATTCGAGAACTACTGGCAGACTGTGACCATTTCACCTTAGTGCCCTAAATTCAACATGTTGTTTATCCAATCAATTCACCCCCGCAGTATGCTGCGCCATATGATAATTGCTTTCATAGATATATAAAAATGCATTACTCTACGCTTACCATAGCTTACTGGTCACCGCGTTTAAAAAAGAAAATTAAATCATTTCTTCCTTCCTTCTCAGCGTATAAAAACGCTTCTGATACAAGTTTAACCAGATACCTGCGAAAACATTCTGTTTTATGCTCACGACCGTATACTGGACGTCAAAACAGGCGTTAATTGAAGTTTGTCACCCTAAGCTCAGGAAAAGCACTCCGTCGTGGTCTAGACACTATTTACTCAACCCATGTGCAACAAAAAGCTCTGTGGAGGGACCCTGGTGGGTTGACAGTCAACTAACAACTTTTTATCAATTTCAAACTTTCAACTGTTTTAAGTAATCCATTGTGTTGAAGAATGTAATAACCATGAAACCATCGTTTAATGACCATTTTCAAATTGTTTTATTGCAGCACAATGTGGGTCTTCTTAATATCACTTTAATTCATAGTATTTGAGCAAAGAATCTCTATTTTAATATGTTTTCAATGTATGCAATGGTTTTAATTAATCAAGCATAATAAAAATGTACTTACTTACTTACAATGTGGGGGCATAGCAACATTAAATTTCTATGTGTCCTGGTTTTTAATGCCATGCACTGCAGCCTGCCTTGCAAGCTACAAGTCCTACGTAGGAGTGACTTATTAATATTTAAAAGGGAGGTTTTTCCAATTGGGTTACAGGTTTAAACTGCTGTAGTCAGGCTACATTGGTAGGCCTGAAGCCATGCTTTCCTTCTCACTCTAGCTGATGGTACAATAATTCCTGGCGTTGACAGGTGACATTTAATTTTCCATGCCATGGGTGTAGTTTCTACACCATATACTATGGTGTTATAAGGGAGTTAGATATGCCAATCATGGATTAAACATTTTGTACATGTTTTAGGTGTCATAGCAAACACACTCGGTACTGTGCAGTGGTGCCTCAGTGTGCAGAATCTACAAACCGGCAATAAAAGCCAGCAACACATAGGGGTGACCACGCAAGAAGTGGCATTTTGTCACACCTGCACAAGGCCTCTGGACTACAATAGAAGAGAGGCGCATATGCAGCTCATGGAATGAAGACATCTACACATTCTCAACAGATAAGAAACAGTCCACACATGAGCAAAGAAAATAACAAGGAAAACACAAGGCCTAAAAGAAGGAAGTGGCCCACATTCGACCAAGGAGCAAGCATGGTCAAGTTATGACCCAGGAGAACACGTGAGCTGAGAACAAAAGATGACCCACTTACTACTTGCTTGAGAAGAACAGATCCATATGCGGTCCAGGAGAAGAAGACCGCCCACACAGAGAGATGGTTAAGTCCTTCTATCTTCCAAAGGCCCTCCTAGGAAAGTGATTTGTCTCTCTATATCACCTCTATTGCTGTAACACAAAATCTTTGCCGCTATCTTCCTATTCTACCTCAGCCTCTGTCTCTTTCTACCCAGTGTCATTTTAAGAATTTTGGGGCTCCATATCCAAGGCGTGTTTTGTGTATTTTTGTGTGACTCTCTTTCTGATCATGTAATGTATTATATCGTGTGGGTCTGAATTGGCAAAAATGGTTATTAAAATACATGGCTCAGATTTGCTGCTGCGCAGAATGACACCACTTACATTGATAACATGCACAGCACAGACAGCAGCAATGCACGTTTCCTCACACATGCAATCAGAGCAAATAGAAGGGATACACAACATGCTGCATCTGGGTGGATCTGGTTGACTTCTAGGCTAGAAAACAGGCGAGGAATTCCAAAGCCAGCGGCACAGCTACGAGTTTTGGTGTGAATTCCTGACTTAATTCCAGTGCCAGGGGGTGGGAAGCAGCAGGTTCATCGTCAAGGCCAGAGGCAGGACGTTTTGTTTGTGTGAACCTGCCAGGGGTCACCCGAAGAGTGCACTGCACTATCTGTCTTGTCGTTATGAGTTGGCCTTGTTTTAGCATCTTTGTATACAATTTCGAGCATTTGTTTAAACACGTGCCCAGAACGTGGTTCTCACAGATCTGAGGGAGTGGCATGTGCTGCCACGGCGCCTCCTCCCCCTCTTTCCCACGTTCCCCAGAGTCCGCACCGCACACCAACTGGGCATGAAGGGCAGAGAGTGCGGAGCCTGGCAGAAATCACCAGTTGATGACGAATACTTGAGTACCCGGACCTGCGCTGACAGATGTCACTATTACTCATCTCAGCGGTACTCGTTTTTTTAGATCTCGAAATAGTGATGTAGTCATTTTAAGTAGACAATTTGGGATTATTGGACATTCACCAAGAAGCGACAGCTCCCACGCACATAGCAGGCATCGCTCTGTGTTTTGTCTTTGAACACAACTTTGAGGTATGAGACTTAGTAGGACAACTCCACTTTGGCTGTTTATTCGCTGAGCACTTTCCAAGTCAAGGGCGTGACTCCTGACCTGAACCCCATAACAATCAATCAATGCCGGCATTGTTCAGACCGAGCAATAAAAAAACAAGCAATGGCAAAACCAATAGGTCTTGCCTATGCAAGAATTATTGTCTTAGCCAATGTGTTTTATCCATGATGTACACCAGCGTGGCTGCTGTTCAGCATGGCTGAAGGATAGTGGCATAGAGGAGAGTGGCATGGCATGTCGTAGAGAGGAGTGGATTAGAGTGCCGAGTATTGGAGTGGCATAGAGTGGAGTCAAGTAGAGTTGTGTACAGTGGCGTATAGTAGAGTGAACTGGATGTAGAGTGCATTGGCATAGAGTATTTCAGAATATAGTGGCACAGAGTGCAGTGGCATAGAGTGTAGCGGCATAGAATTCAGTGACTGACATTGCAGCATCGTAGAATGCAGTGGGTAGATTAGAGTGTTGCATAATGGAGTGTAGTGGCACAGAGTGGAGTGGCGTGGTGTTCAGTAAAGCAGAGTGGAATGGTGCAGAGTAGGGTACAGTTGCGTAGAGTACAGTGATGTACAGTGCAGTGGTGTAGAGTAGAGTAGAGTGGAATAGAGTCCAGTGGCGAAGTGTGGAGTGCTGCAGAATGCAGTGGCATAGAGTGGAGTGATGCAGAGTAGGGTGGCGTAGAGTGCATTGGCATAGTATTCAGTAGTGCAGAGTTAAGTGGCATAGAGATCAGTGGCATAGAGTGCAGTATTGCAGAGTAGAGATGTAATAACGGAGGAGGCGTGAAGAAGTAGAGGTAAGTTTTAATGTAAAAATACAAGTTCCCACAGACCGGCGCCATGTGCGTGCAAGCACCACTGAGGCAGTCGCCAACTGTCGCCGCAACTGTCAATAGCGAGCAAACTGTCAACCAGGGAAAAGGCTTGCGTGCCAACAGGCAGCGCGAGACAGCATGCAGAACAGTGACCTCGCGCGAGGGGCGCGCAAGGAGAAAACACTACATATATCTCCTTTCCTTAAAGGAGGAAAGAGGAAGAAGGGGAGCGGAGAAGAGTGAGAGAGAGAGAGTGGAGGAGAGAGAAAGAGAGAGAGTGAGAGAAAGAGGTAAAGAAATTACCTGTACCTTACGGGTAATCTGACAACTCTGGAACTCCTCCTGGGTGAAGCAAGATGGTTATTGAGAACATCACCTCTCACCAACCTTGTCATTGACTTTTACGATCTTGTTCATGTTCCACTAATTACACTTATTGACACGTACAGCACTGCCACATATTTTATCAATGGAGACAGGTTCACTGAACTTAGATTCACCCTTTTTCACAAAGCCCTGCCTCTTTATTTTCACTATGTCACCTATAGCAAACTTCCTGTTGGAGACATGTTTCCTGGCATCAAAATATGTCTTTTACTTGTTTTGCACGTCACTAACTTTGTTTCTAACCATTACATCAAGCTCTTGTGCTGAAGCGCTGCGTTTGAACCACTTAGACATCCATGCTGGCCTAAAATCCATGCAGGGCTTCCTGCCTTTGAGGAGTTCAAAGGGGGACACACCCGTGGATGAGTGGGGTGTGGTCCTGTAGAACCACAGCATAGTTCTTACAGCGGCGGGTATGGCTTTGTTATGATCAATGGCCCACCTTATACAATCCCCAATGACTCTATTGAGTCTCTCCACTAGCCCATTGGTTTGGGGATGATAGAGTGAGCTTTTAAGGTGGATGATTTAGGATTCTTTAAGGAATTCTTCAACATCAGCCGAGACTAACTGTACCCCGTTGTCTGAGATGACAGCCTTGGAAACGTCCTCCCTCATGAAGATCTCTTTCATAAACTCGAGAATCTCTTTTGAGTCAGCTTTGGGTACAAATTTGACTTCGGGCCATTTAAAGTAGTAGTCAACTAGAACTATAGCAAACCATGTCTGATGGGATAGGGTGTGGAAGGGACCCAAAACATCAATACCCAATTTTTCCCAGGGATTCTCAGGAAGAGGTATGGGAGTAAGGGGGGGGGGTTGGATGTGCGTAGAGTCTTATCGCTACCCGCAGAAATGGTACACTCAAGGACCAGAACATCAATGTCTCTGTCCATTTGGGGCCACCAGAAGTATTAACGAATCCTACGTTTTGTGAGTGTAGCTCCCAGGTGTCCCTCGTGGGCCTTGGTTAACAGTGTTTTCCTAATATTGAACGGAGGAACTGTTAAAAGCAAAACGACAATCGTGAACATTACCTGCGCCATCTTGTCTGGTGGAATTCTATGTGCACATAAGTTGCAGTCATTTTAATCTATCACAGCCATTTTGTAGTCTGTTGGTCACCTTTGTTTCACCCTGCCCTTACTAGCGTCCCTCTGACCCTCTGACCGACCTGGTACGTGTGCTGGGGGCTATAAACTCTATTTGCCGCAACAAACCTCAGCGCCACTTGCTGCCACAAACTCGTTTTTTCCTCTCATCTCTGTTTTCAGGCAAACCTTTGGACACTCTACCCCTCACTGCACCTAGTTACACAAACAGGTTCCAAACACCAAAAAGACTCTTGCAACATGATTTATTGCACTGCAAACAGCAAGACTTGTTGTTACCAACAATGGGACCTGTTTTTATCAACAGAACGGACTCTTAGATCTGGCCGGTCTCACATGTTTTAGACCCTGAAGCAAGGTCCAGCTGCAAGATAAGATTGTCTGTTTGACCTGGGTGGGAAGAGAATTACTGTTGGGCTTGTGTGACAACCTGCCCGGGCGGGGACCCCAAGCTTGTGTAACCATGTTGATGAAACCAATGCATTGTGTCAAACCTGTATAAAAGGAAGAGCCAAAGGAGTTATCAGCAGAACACCTCCCTCAGACATCCCGGTGTCTGCAGTTGACGTGATCTCCTCATGAGAAATAAACCTTTTTCTTGTCTTCCAGTTTCCAGCGCTTGCCTCATTATTTTGATAGCGAACCCAAAGTGAATTAGAGGTGGAACCCTGCACCGGGCAGCATTGAGGGTCTTAGAAGACTCGCTGCCTTTCACAAATTGGCGCCCAAACGTGGGGGCCCATCAGCGATGCGTGGGTCCGGTAGAGAGGTCCTAACGACGGAGTGAACGACTAAACGATTGGGGTATACCTGCCTGAGAAGACCCTTGTCTGGCTGCCGATCGACTGAACTTCACCGGTTCCGAACGGACCTCTCTCGAGTGACCTGCGGTCCTGACTGGGACCTTAGAGGAACGCCGCATTGATTGTTGGAGTGAGAGGACAACCAGGCGCTGGAAGGGGAAGACGAAGAACCTTCCATACGGTCCGGGTAAGGTCGTGAAAAACGACTTAAATTGATTGATTGATTGAATAGTTTGATTGAAATACTAGTATTCCTTTTTTGATATTGAGTTATTTACGACATTTTCCCTGCTTGCAAACAACGAAGAATAGGAATATTCTCTCTCTTTGCAGGCAGCGAAGGACAGGTAGTGCAGACTTTTTGTCTAAATTGATTGATTGAGATATTAATTTTTGACCGATAAATACGTCATGCCTGTTTTCTCTAGATTGTTTGATTGTAATTGTTTTGGACCAGACCGTTCGTTAGAGGTCAGTCAGCCGGCACCGCCGGAAGGCACCCCTAACAAGGACATGTACGTAAAGTATGGATTAGCCACCGTAGCTTATAGCAAACTATGGCATAAATACACTAGGAAGAACCGGGTAAATCAGTGGCCACTGACGGGATCTTTCGATCCCGCTAAAATAGAAACGTTAGAATTAGCTCTCCACAAAAGAAAACTAGACTAGCCATGTTTGACAGTTTTGGTTTATGGCGAAAAGAGGCAGCTCAAAGAAAGAAAATGGACAAAGCTAGACAAGATAAAGAAACGCGAAAATCAGCTTACCAAGCCTGTAAAAGATTAGAAGAAAAACTAAAAGAAAAGGAAATCGATAAAAAGGAACAGGAATCAAAAATATCAGGTCAATGCCCTGTTAGAACGCCCTCGACTCTTTACCCCAAGTTACCAGCAAAACAAAGGGTAGATGATGATTTATTGTTAGGTCCCCCAATCATATACATGCCACCCCCTTACGCCCCTACTCATCCCGTAGTACAACCCCAGGACCACCAAAGTATAGCCGGAGATGGCACGATCGCCTCAGTCTCCACCGCCTTTGCTCCCACCGAGTCACCCACACCAAATGCCTCATCAAAGGATACAGTAGTAGAGGTAGGATCAAAAGAAAAAGGAGCGCCCAGGGTCCCGCGATTAAGTAAAAATGAGCGAGCAGGCATTGATAAAATAGTTAAATCCCTCATAGATAGGAAGGAGACAGAAGAGTATGTAACTGACATATGCAACTCCTATGTTGAAAACCGCAAACAATACTTTATTGTACGTCTCTGTTACCACACTCTTACTGCATATGAAGAGAAGTACCAAGATGTAGGGCCCGAGCGGCTAGTGGCTCTCTATAGGAAGGTAGACACCGGAGATGAAGGCGACAACGATGTTACAGAACTCTTTTCATCCACACTGGAGGTATTCCGTCACCTCGTGGAACAAGGACGGATAGATAAGGACAGGACATCTAAGATAGCAGGACCCCGGTGGAAAAACCAGATAGCATGATGCCGATAAAAGAAGCTGCCCCTTATTGGGTAGCTCCTAGAGGACAAGGGACTCATGACGATATGAACCATCAAGACGCTAGAGGAAGGGTGGTCTACAATTGGGTGTATCAACCATGGGACAGGCAGGACATTTTGACGTTCCGTAAATCTTTACCGGATTTACGAAAGAACCCCACCGCCTTTTACATTGAGCTAGGTACCGCTCTGGGATCAACAATAATGACACTTGCCGACATAGACTTGTTCTTCGGGTTATGTTTGCCAGCAGATGTGTGGAAACAGATTAGGAAAATAGACCATACCGAACTGCTTGGTCATACCTGGGAACAACTCAACACACTAGATAAACAGCGGAACCCTGGTCAAAAACCGGTTAAAGCAATATTGGACCTCCCTGACAAAATAGTGCAGAAAGTGAAAACGCTGATCCCAGAGAAAAAGATAGACTGGTCCATAGTAATCGCGTGCTGCCAGAAACCACAAGAGGATGTCTCAGAGTATTTCTCCAGATTTGAAACGGTGTTGTCCGATTACAGTGGACAAGACATGTCCACCGCAACCGGACACCACTTATTTGTGCAGAACTATGTCAAAGGACTACTGCCAGATGTATCCCAGAAATTACAAGCCAGCGAAAGTAGTTGGGCAGCATCTAAACCGGCGGCCATTCTCCAAATGGCCCAGTACTATGAGCATCAGAGAAACGAAAATGACAGGGCTACAGAAAGGAAAAAGAAGGACTTGAAGGAAAGGGTAATGGTAGCACAACTCCAGGGGGCGAATACAGGAAGGGAGCAATATAGGGGAGGATACCAGCAGAATACCCCTAGAGTACAGCCACCTAGAAACAATTCATCGACATCATATGTAGGACGCCAAGACCTAGGACAGGATCAATGTGCATTTTGCAAAGAATATGGACACTGGAAAACCCAATGCCCGGCTTTGTTAGGAGCTGGTAGGGGCAGAGGGGCGAGGGAAATAGCAAGTGGACAGAGAGGAAGAGGACGTGGGAGAGGGTACGCGAGTGAAGCAAGCGAGGAAAGGCCAGGAAGAGTGAACACATTTGACCATCCCAAACAGAATCAGTACCAACAGACAGATTATGACAATACGTACGACTTTGCATAGGACAGCTAGGGGCAAGGGAGGGATCCAGTCGAGCTCTATGTTGATCAGCAAGGCCCTTATGTTACCGCTGAGGTCCTGGGCACAAAGTCGCCATTTCTGGTAGACACGGGAGCAACACGTAGTGCACTATCCAAACGACTGATTCCAAGGGCACCCTTGTCAGGCTCACATGTGACCTCAATAGGATTTGACGGTACGCCCTCCACCAACCCTTTGTCCCGACCGATCCCTTTTAACCTTGACAACAATAGCGTCGAAACGACATTCCTCCTCTCTTCCAACACCCCAGACGCCATTATGGGTCTCGACCTTTTGAAACACTTCCATGCGACTATCAGATGCTCACCAGACGGAGTGCGTGTCGTCCTGTATGTCAACCCCCAGCGCCATAGAGAGAACCCTTCTCAGCACATGTTTCCCATCTCCGAGACTGACGCATCCCTACTGGACACTTTGCCATCACACTTATGGGCTAGGGCTGATTCAGACGTAGGACGAATGATGATTGACCCAGTACACGTAACAATACGACAGGACGCAACCCTACCGAAAGTACCGCAGTACAAAATATCGCCAGAGGGTGAGAAGGCACTGACAGAGATCATACACTCTTTCGTAGAGGCAGGGGTGGTAGAGGAAGTAGTGAGCAACGTTTGTAACAGTCCCATACTACCGATTGTAAAGAGACAGGGAGAGGGAGACGGAAAAGCCTACCGCTTCATCATTGACCTGCGGGAGATAAACAAAATCGTAGTGCCACAATACCCAGTAGTTTCCGACATCACGACAATTTTGACTTTAATCCCCTCCACTGCCACCACCTTCACTGTAATTGACCTCAAAAACGCATTCTTTTCCATACCTATACACAAGGACAGCCGCTATCTATTCGGATTCACCCTAAACTCCCGTTCGTACAGATTTTGCAGAGCACCTCAGGGGTACACTGAGAGCCCAAGCATCTATAGCCAGGCGCTTAAAAGACAGTTGGACGCCATACAATTGCCAGATGGAGAGGCACTAATACAATATGTAGACGACATCCTTCTAGCAGCGGACACCATACCAATAGCCGTCACAGCCACCATCAAACTACTCCATTTTCTTGCTGAGAATGGTCACAAGGTCTCCCGAAAGAAATTGCAGTTCTGTAAATCACAAGTGACCTATTTGGGTCACCTTTTATCCAAAGAAGGGAGGAAACTCACGCCTGACAGGATCCAGACAATTCTAGACACCCCTGTCCCCAAAGATCAGAAACAAGTCCGCTCTTTGATAGGTCTCACTTCATTTTGCCGACAGTGGTTACCAAACTTTAGCCTCATTGTCAAACCCCTTCTCTCCCTCCTAGCTAAAGACATCCCCTCACCTCTCCCCTGGACCCCCAAATGCCAGTCAGCCTTTAAAGAACTACGCAATGCCCTTTGTTTAGCGCCTGTCCTAGGAACCCCGGATTACTCCAAACCATTCTTCCTCTACACGCACGAGAGGGAAGGATGTGCATTGTCTGTCCTAACACAATCAATTGGTCACAAACAACGCCCTTGTGCATATTTCTCTGCCACCCTTGATCCTGTAGCCAGAGCGCTGCCAGAGTGCCTGCGCGCTGTGGCAGCTGCAGCAGTATCGATACGCCAGAGCGAAGGAATAGTACTCTCCAATCCAGTCACTGTTTTAGTACCCCATGCAGTCGACACACTACTAAACCAGACCAAAACCCAACACTTGACTAGCGCCCGACTGACAGGATATGAGTTGACCCTGCTAGCACCGCACATTACCCTAAAGCGATGCACCACCCTCAATCCAGCCACACTGTTACCCCTACCCGAAAATGATCCTAGCGTGACTCCACTACACGACTGTGTGACACTAACCGATGAACAAACAAAGAGTAGAATAGATCTCAGAGACACCGCCTTTCTAGAACCAGATGGAGAACTATGGGTGGATGGTTCGTGCATCAAACTCCCCGACGGCACCACCTCAGCTGCATACGCTGTCACCACAGCCCGAACCGTTCTGGAAACAGTCCGTATTCCCCAACGTTCAGCCCAGGCTGCAGAACTCATTGCCCTCACACGAGCATGTATCTTAGCAACTGACACAACAGTTAACATATACACCGACAGCCAATATGCCTTCGGGGTGGTTCACCATTTTGGGATCTTATGGAAAGAAAGAGGGTTCCTGACTTCACACGGTACACCCATCCTGCATGGAGATTTAGTCTCCGCCTTGACGCAAGCAGTCCTCCTCCCCAAGAAGTTAGCAGTGATAAAATGCCAAGCACATAGGAAAGTGACTGATCTCATTGGACAGGGAAATGCACTAGCAGACGTTACTGCCCGAGCCACGGCAGGAGACAGAACTACGACACGAATGTATGTGACCAGGTCACAAGCTGAACGATGGACTGATGCTAGGACCACTGTAAGGGACATACAGACTACAGGCACACAAGACGAATTGACCGAGTGGGAAAAGGTGAGACTGGAGAACTAAAGACGGAAATAAATGGCTGTTACCCAATGCCTACCTCATCCCCATATTGACCATGGCACATTTACCAGCACACTTAGGCTCCACCCCCATGATTGAACTAATCACCAGAGTATGGCATAACGTCAAGATAGCAGAATCTGCAAAACGCCTAGTACAACAATGTATAGTCTGCCTACAACACAACCCAGGGAAGGGGACAGTAGTACCAAGGGGAGGGTTTGGAGTCCCTGACCACCCCTTTGAAATCCTTCAAATGGATTACATTCAACTAGAGAGATGCCTTGGTCTAAAATATGTCCTGGTGGTTGTGTGCGCTTTTAGCAAATGGGTGGAGGCATATCCCACCCGCGACAATACCGCCTTAGCCACTGCAAAAGTATTGCTGAAAGAATTCTTCCCCGATACGGCCTTTGCAGAATTTTATGGAGCGACAACGGTCCCCACTTCGTAGCCGAGGTGATACAGAACATACTGAGAGGGTTGGGGGTAAAACAAAAGTTCCATGCCGTCTTCCACCCCCAATCAGCGGGCCTGGTAGAGAGACACAATGCAACGTTGAAACTAAAACTAGCCAAAATAGTTGCCACGACCGGGTTGAAATGGCCCGACGCCCTCCCATTGGCATTGTTATCGATGCGCTCCACCCCAACCAAACACTGACTGACCCCGTATGAGGTGGTCTTCGGCAGGCCTATGAGCATTTGGGCGGCACCAAGACCCACCTCCATTAACGATGTCCCGAACATATTAATGTCGGATTACTTGCATAAATTGACAAACGAGCTAACAATTATCCACCAACAGGTGCAGCAAGCCTTGCCTGACGTATCCAGGGCCCGGGACATGAAATAAAGCCAGGCGACCATGTATTGATTCGCAACTTCCAAAGAACGAAGAATCTGGAGCCTAGGTGGACGGGCCCCTGGCAAGTCCTGATCACCACCCGAACTGCCCTCCGAGTGGAAGGAAAACGAAACTGGCTGCACGCTCATCATTGCAAACGAGTCCCTCCAACCCTGGCAACCTGTGAAGGGGTGGAGGTGCAAGAGGAAGTACTCGCGAGAGACCGACCAGCTCTGAGTTGCTACCCACAAGAAGACACCCTCGAACTATCAGAATTTCCCGACCCCAAGGTGCCATCCATGAAAGGGTACAACCTAAGATCGACGAAAGGAGGGAGCTCCAATGACCAGGCCACTAACTAAGTCAAGGTCTCAGATCAGTAGCACAGTCAAACAACGCTACCAGGAAAGCGCCAGACAAAAGTCTGTGGTCCTAACAGTTGTTGAGCTCCTCGAAGATGATGGAAGAAACTGAACACCTGCAAAACCACTGCAAAGACACCAAGACTGCTAACCTGCACAGCACAAAGACAATTGCACTTGTAGCCGCATTTCTCACCTGTCTCCTGCTAATGGTCGCACTCTGGATCATTGAAGAGAATGCACCTGCATACAGAACATTGTCACCCACCATGCAACCAACCACCAAGAAAGAACACTACCTGGTATCACTACCGCCATATCTCCGAGAACGACGCAAAGAATTCTGGAATAATTCTTTCGTGCAGATGTTGCACCAGCACAATCTTGCCACCAATGCTACCAACTGTTGGGTCTGTGGGCTGTTACCACATGCCACTGAACATTCCATCCCTTTCATCCCTTCGCCCTTTTCTATTCACGGATCTTGCCTTGCCTGGATGATGCTCCTACAAGAAAGTTACAAAGACAATGCCACTTCCGACGGAACAATCGCCCAGTTCTACAACGAGTTCTGGCAAAACAAAACAGGAAGGACAGCCACCCCCTTCTGCCCTCACACCTTCAATGCGACATTCCAGATTAATGTCCCCTCCAAAGAACGAGTGGAAATGCAAGTGTTCAATAATCCTAACAGAGCCACATTTTCCTACCTGAAGAAAAGAACTGCTGCAACACTGACTGTGGCCCTATCTGTGGTGAACGTCTCTGGCCTTGTATGCATTGAAGGCCGTGGGACTAAGAATGTGGGTCACAGCACCTGTAGCATTGTAAAGACTTTGAACACTGCCAACCCCCCAGCGCTTGTTGCATCACCCAATATGTACTTTTTTTGTGGAACCAAAGCCTACACCTGGCTCCCAAGAAACTGGGGGGCACGTGCTACATCGCCTTTGTTTTGCCACCAACCTACACAGCCCCTGCAGAGCATCATCAAGAAAAGCGTTCTAAAGACATTGATCAAGCAGACTCTGCCTCATCACAGTTTCTCGACGCAGCAAAATGGCTCGTCCCGCTATGGGGCCCGATGGCAAACAGCCGAGCCATCAGACATCTGTCCCAAGCGGTAGAGACCGCCCTGAACGTCACTGCTGGCATCCTCACCAACAACACTGCTGAGCTCCAAGCGATCCGTCTGGTTACCCTGCAAAATCGCATGGTCCTGGACGTGGTACTAGCGGACCGTGGAGGAGCATGCCGCATCATCGGTGCCAGCTGCTGTGTATACATTTCTGATAATTCACCTTCTTTCTATGAAGCAATCGAACATCTCCATAGACTATCTTCAGAAATTCATCAAGGATCAGAGACTTGGACAATTGGAAGTTGGCTTTGGGGCATCTTGAAGGAGTGGGGTTGGAAAATATCAATGATTCTCTTGGTCCCAGTATTGACAATATGTGGTTGTTGTTTGGGTATACACTGTATACCACCTTTGTGTTCTCTTTGCATAACTACCTTGCACCCTAAGACTATGGACACTCAGCTAACAAAAATGAGAGTAATGTATGATCAAGAGATACAGGACATTATGGAGATCGAAATAGACTGACAAGCTGGCTAGTTATGTTCAAAGGGGCCACTGTTAAAAGCAAAACGACAATTGTGAACATTACCTGCGCCATCTTGTCTGGTGGAATTCTATGTGCACATAAGTTTCAGTCATTTTAATCTATCACAGCCATTTTGTAGTCTGTTGGTCACCTTTGTTTCACCCTGCCCTTACTAGCATCCCTCTGACCCTCTGACCGACCTGGTACGTGTGCTGGGGGCTATAAACTCTATTTGCCGCAACAAAGCTCAGCGCCACTTGCTGCCACAAACTCGTTTTTCCTCTCATCTCTGTTTTCAGGCAAACCTTTGGACACTCTACCCCTCACTGCACCTAGTTTCACAAACAGGTTCCAAACACCAAAAAGACTCTTGCAACATGATTTATTGCACTGCAAACAGCAAGACTTGTTGTTACCAACAATGGGACCTGTTTTTATCAACAGAACGGACTCTTAGATCTGGCCGGTCTCACATGTTTTAGACCCTGAAGCAAGGTCCAGCTGCAAGATAAGATTGTCTGTTTGACCTGGGTGGGAAGAGAATTACTGTTGGGCTTGTGTGACAACCTGCCCGGGCGGGGACCCCAAGCTTGTGTAACCATGTTGATGAAACCAATGCATTGTGTCAAACCTGTATAAAAGGAAGAGCCAAAGGAGTTATCAGCAGAACACCTCCCTCAGACATCCCGGTGTCTGCAGTTGACGTGATCTCCTCATGAGAAATAAACCTTTTTCTTGTCTTCCAGTTTCCAGCGCTTGCCTCATTATTTTGATAGCGAACCCAAAGTGAATTAGAGGTGGAACCCTGCACCGGGCAGCATTGAGGGTCTTAGAAGACTCGCTGCCTTTCACAGAACTATTTTATCTAGTCTGAAAACAAGACCATCTTCTAGCGATAACTCATCACAGACTTTAACAAATGGTTGAATATCAACATTAACATTCCTCTCTTTAGGCCACCCGTTGATAATGTATTGTTTTACATCTTTTAATGTTTCATCTGAGTCAATATGTATAAGAATAAGGGGACCCCACAATACTATGACCTGGGGTAGTAATTGTTTAGGAAAAACAATGGTCTAGGTGAGGCCTAAAGTGGTCCTCGAGTAGCTACGGCTACTAATTACTAGACGGAGTGTGACTCACTGGAAGTTAAATGTAAACTGAATCCCAACCGGACTCAGTAAGCAATGTATGTGTGGACACAAACTTTTAGAATGACATCACATTTTATTAACATCATAAAAAGGAGTATCATTCAGTTATTTACAAATAGTTCTGGTGCTCACAAATAGACGAGTGGAAGTGCGTGAAGTGAAAGTGCTCTTGTGACAATAAAAACTTTACATCGCATTGAAAACACTATGCAAAACTCCTAATTAAATTAATTCAGTAAAGGAGTTTTGATTGTGAGGTCGACGGCGTTTCGATCTTATTACATTAAGATCATCATCAGGACAATTAGTGTGAGCAAGTAGAATCTAAACAAGAGAAAAGAAACAAACAAAATGAACCTGTGTCCAAGTATATCAATCTACAAGCACTAGATGCCCCCACGATTTAGCTTTTAAATCTATGGGGAGTGACTTGGTGTGACTATACACTTCATACCAGACACACATACACTGTGTCCAACATGTGCACGCACTCCGCATACGTTCTATATGTATTTTTGTAACCCTTATGTTATTCAATTCTGTGATGTCGTTTTTGTTTTTGTTTTTGGGCATCATGATGTGCCCAGTGTTTTAATGTTTTAATATTTTAATATCGTACTGATGCTTGTGTTCCTCCGGGGACAACATAGAACTTAGCTCAAGTACTCTAGCTCTACTCTTCTGTTCCCCTCTCTCTTCCCTCTCTTTCTCTGGCATTCTTGCCATGTTTGATCCTTTAGTATCACGATTTCTTTTCCATTACCCCTCACGTTTCCTTTTCTGTACCACGTTTCTTTCCTTGCTCACTGCCCTGTCACAAATGTGTTTTTTGTGTTTTGTATATATGAATGTTTGTTTGTTTGTGCACATATATTTATGTGATTTATGTGTTTTATATTGATATTTACAGCCCTGAAGAAGTTCATTTTTATGAACGAAACGCGTTGGCTGGTATATTTGTATTTGGACACCTATGAAAATAAAGGATTGTTTAAGACAACTCTAACAAAACTATACGAACTAGTGACTTATTTGATTAACAACCTTTTTAATATCGAGCGGTGCACCACTCCAACAATCTGGGTTTATCCATTATCTGCATTGCAGTTAGCACCCAACGACGGCAGGTGCTGGAGTAGTTTGTGCACACTCAACTGGATTGACTGTTTTACTAATACAAAGGGAACATAGCAGGGAGTGCGGTCATAGTGCCCGCCGTTGCCCGTAATCGTACATTGTAACTTTTTGGACCGACCAGCACACCTGAATATCCCATTAAGAAATGTCCAAACTGATCGACAGAAGAGAAGAGATGGCACAGGACCTTTTCGGGAAGGGGTTCAGTGCGGCGGCCGCCGCACCACCGACAGAACAACGCAATATTGGATTAAGATCGTGCTTTATGAGATTGGAAAAGGTCAAGAAACAAGAACTGGCCCGCTGGTGGGACGGCATGACCCTCCAGCAATACATGGATAACGACAAGATTCCCCGGGGCCTCAGAATCCTAATTTTTCCAACATTTGAGGACCTTAGTGGGGGCCTCTTGGAGGAATGGGAGCACAATCTGAAAGGAGCTTCGTTTACTATGATGAAAATCTTGGTAAAACATGCTAGCGAGAAAGGCCAGAAATTACAGGCAGAAATAGAAGAGATTGAAAAACAGATAGAATCTATGAACTGTCAGGACCTAGTGGAGAAAAACTATGCCATACTTAATGTAGTCATTGAAGAGCACCAAAAATACCTTAGGGATAAAAAGATGGGAAAAATCAGAAGAGAGGACCGGGATTACAGGGATGGCAGAATTTACACGTTCGCCAAGAAATATGACAATTCAATAAACAGTGATGATAGAAAGAGGGGTAGGGAAGAAAGTCTAGAAATCAAATCAGTGAGTAGTAGTTCACTGGTATCTAGTGAAAGCACCACTTCCAGTACAGCACAGCCCCCAATCCCTTTGGGGGAAGGCACTACCAGCTTCCAAAGGGAACTGGAAAGATTACGCATAGGCGAGAAACAGGCGAAAAAGAACATAAGAAAACCAGGAGAGGCGGGAGGACAAGGAGGAAGAATAGACAGTCATTCAATGTCCCTCCGTCCCAAAAAGAACAAGTAACCACCTTAATCACAGAGCAGACAGAGGCTTCCACCATGGGGGAGTCAGCGGCCCCACTTTGTTAACAGTGCAGAATTCGGAGCTACAGATCATCAATTTATCTAGCAGGTCTCTTGACAAACATGAATGTAATGTTTTAAAAATGGGATTAGGATTCTGTCCCACACAATATGGGGACTTAGTCGATGTGCATATTGATTTGTATAAGTTTCTTAGAACATTGAAATTAAAGGATTTTTTTCGCAGAAATCAGATAGACCTGTCATAAATGTTGTACACACCTCACCCACAGATCGCACTATTGGGGATATACGGGGGTACAAACACTTTTGGCCATTGAAAACGATGATACACCTGATATGCAGGCAATTTTAGATGACCTGGACATCCAGGAAAATTACAACCGGGACACAGGTCTCAAATGTAAATCTAAATTTGTTCCACCAGGGGGATACCATGCTAATATTGAAAAATTTGGTGATCTGATAACACAGGAGCTCAGGAAGCTAGAAATCCCGGACAAGTACACACCCCACCCCACCCCGAACCTTCGCCAGGAAGAGAGAGAAGCACTTCAGAGACTACAAAACGACCCTAATATTGTCATTAGGGAGGCAGATAAGGGGGGGAATGTGGTTGTCATGAACTTGCAGGACTACATGGGGGAAATATCACGACAACTGAACAATCCACAGTATTATGAATCCATCCAACAAAACCCCACCAATACTTTACAAACCACTATAAACACAAGGCTCACAGAATGGAGGGAGGAGTGCTTACTCACTGATAAGGAGTACAGATACTTACACGTCGATAATGCTCGCTTCCCGTGCATTTACATTCTTCCCAAGGTGCATAAGGGGGGCCACTTTCCACCTGGCCGACCGATCATCTCAGGAGTAGGGTCCCCCACAGAGAGACTGTCCGAGTTTGTGGACTTATCACTACAGAACCATGTTATCAATCTACCGTCATATTTGAAAGATAGCAAGGACATTCTAGTTAAATTAGAAGGATTTACATGGTCAGAGGAGCTTAGATTTGTGACCCTTGATGTGGTGGGACTCTATACATGCATTGACAAACACTTTGGCATACTGGCCACACGTCATTACTTGGATACTGAGGGGGCTGATCACTATGCTTACAACAACATGATCATGGACATGATAGATTTGATCCTCACTAACAACTTCTTCAAACACGATGACAGGTGGTACCACCAATTGCATGGGACCGCCATGGGTTCGAGATTCGCTCCTTCGTATGCGGGGCTCTTCATGGGCTGGTACGAGAAGGAGCATGCTTGGGCCAGACGGGCCTCCCCATGGACTGAATACATCGTGTACTGGGGGAGGTACATAGACGATATCATCTGTATATGGTCTGGTTCCGAGTCATTCCTACATGAATATTTCCAACATCTTAATGACAACCCATTCAACGTCCAGCTTACCATGCAACATCACCAAGAACACATAGAATTTCTGGACATCCATTTCTTTGTGCAAGATGGGGTGGTTCACAGCTCACTATACCGCAAACCCACCTCATGTAACAGCATACTACACGCGGGCAGTGCCCATGCCATATCTGTTATCTCAAACATCCCTTATGGAGAAATGGTCCGGGCGCGACGCACATGTAGCGAGGAAGTGGGCTTCAGAGAGAACATCACTGATATCAAGGAACGCTTCAAATCAAGGGGCTATGACCAACGGGTGTTGGACAGAGCTGAGCAGAGAGTACTTGCCCTGCCCAGAGCAGATACACTGACCAACAAACACCCACAAGGGGTGGCTAAACAGAACAGCAAAAAGGCCAATGATAAGATAGCCTTTTTTACTAACTATACGGCACATAGTGATCGGATTTTTAAGACCTTCAGAAAACATTGGCACTTATTGGTAGAAATTCCAACACTACGTCCCCTCATTAATGACCACCCCTCTTTGATTTTTAGAAGAGGGCGCACCCTGAGAAGCTCGCTACGTCCTAGCTACGTCACTGCCAGCAAAGCAATCACTAACACATGGTTGCCACGCCCACCTGAAGGCTTCTTTACCTGTACAAACTGTAATGTCTGTTGTCTGGGACAGAACAAGCGTAAGGAACTGAGTTACAATTCAAATCAAACTCACAGAATCAAACACCACATAACCTGCAATACACAGTTTGTTATTTACATACTGGAATGTCCGTGCGACATCATCTATGTGGGCAGCACAGTCCGCAATCTTAAGATCAGAATTCAAGAACTTCGTAGGGCTCTTATCAATAGTGATGAGAGGTACCCTATGACTGAACATTACCGCACAACACACAAGGGGCCCATCAAATTTAGTTTCTTTGGTATCGACCACATTCCACCCAGTAATCGTGGTGGCAACAGGGAACTGACACTCAGGAGGGCAGAGGCGAAGTGGATTTGCAGGCTTGATACGGTCCAGAGGGGACACAATTCCGACCACGAGTTTCACTACTTTCTGAGATAAGTTCCCTTTCTGTTAGCCAGCAATAGGACTCCACTGCTCATGTGGCCTTAAGCACGTGGTTAGTTACCATGTGTCCTTTTTCTTCTTCTTCTTTTTCTTTTCCCTATTCTTTATTGTTTTTTGATCATCCTGCCCTCTCCTACCCTTTATCCTTCGTTTTTAGGCCCGCCTATCGTCTGTCTCTACCCCTTTAGGCCCTCTTGTCATCGGCCTATGCTTTCCTCTCCACCATCCACAGGTTTGTCTGTTATTGGTTTATACCCTCTTTTTCACCTCCCGCAGTGCTACACCATGGCTTTAGTCCTGGTTCCATCCTCTGGACATACTTGTCCGACTGATAGCAGGGGCCCCAGATTCCCTAGATTGCCATGACCGGCTCGCCCATGCATCTATAACTAAGCGGGTAACATGTGGATGCTGTCACATCACCAGTCAGAGTTTAGGGTTCATGGGGTTTCCCTTGCCCCTGTATCTGATGCCGGAGGCAATCTCCCAGTGCCCCCGGCCTCTGCAAAAAAGGAAAGAATTTTTGCACTTTAATCCTTATTTTCCTATACGGCCACAGTATGAGTGCCGTTTAGTTAGACTCATCCCGCCAGCCAATAGCAGCTCTTCTTTGCATTACAACATGCACTGGGTTCTCTTGTGCTGACACTGCCCCTCTTTCTGATGCATACACCCGAGATACCGATTCATCCGTATCTCCTATAGCTATTAGGATACCTTGTTTCCCTCGCTGCTCCTGGCTTTTCTACGTGCACTTACGCACGTATTGCATCTTTCCCGCTCTCTTACCCAGTATATATCGGACTTCCAGCGCACCCGGTTAGTTACTCTTATTTCCGGAACGGACGGTTTACTACCCACTTTGTTATCAGGTATGTGTTCTTACGGCCTAGTCTCTCATGTAGAGGCTCGGCAGGGTTACTTTAGTTATTTTCAGCGCTTTAACGTACCCTCATTCCTCCAGGCGCCTTTTGCATTTACAACAGTTTTCACGCTGTTTTCTACTGTTACCACTGTTCCTCTGTGCCGGACTCCCCAGCACCTGCACCGGCCCCCATGCCCCAACTCCCGTTTGAGCTTACAGTTTCTTACTTGCTTGTCGTTACCTTTAGTTATTTTGGATTTACAACAGTTATCACGCTGTTTTCTTCTGTTTATTCTGCGCCGGACTTCCCAGTGCCTGCACCGGCACCCATGCCCTGACTCCTGCCTCAGCGTACAGTTTCTTACTCGTTTGCTTTATTTTTATTTATTTTTAGTTATTATTGACTGTGATTTTGTCATGTTACAAGTGCTGTGCGTCCAGGCTTTGACATTTTCCCCATTCTACAGTTTTTACAGCCATATGATCTGCTTTTACCGTCTAGTACTCATTGGCGCGCCTCATGACTCTTCTTTCCTGACTCTGCCCCGCTCAGTATACAGGCTTTCTTTAGTTTATTATTTTTATTGAGCCCCCTTTCTTTACATTTTCCTTTCGTTTCTATATAGGCCATGTATTCATACGTTCCTTTTTCCTTACAGACTCACCGTACACTGGCCCTTATCAAGGAGGCCCACGCAGCTTAGATTTCACATATATTTTGTCTCTCCCAGGACCAACATTTTATGGTATGTACATGTCTTTTGTTACGTGCTACCCTCGGTGCATGCTTCAGGCCTATATATATATTTATATAGTTTTGTCTTTGGGCCTTTTTTTAGGGTTGAGGGGCCCCTAGATGCCCCCACGATTTAGCTTTTAAATCTATGGGGAGTGACTTGGTGTGACTATACACTTCATACCAGACACACATACACTGTGTCCAACATGTGCACGCACTCCGCATACGTTCTATATGTATTTTTGTAACCCTTATGTTATTCAATTCTGTGATGTCGTTTTTGTTTTTGGGCATCATGATGTGCCCAGTGTTTTAATGTTTTAATATTTTAATATCGTACTGATGCTTGTGTTCCTCCGGGGACAACATAGAACTTAGCTCACGTACTCTAGCTCTACTCTTCTGTTCCCTCTCTCTCTTCCCTCTCTTTCTCTGGCATTCTTGCCATGTTTGATCCTTTAGTATCACGATTTCTTTTTCCATTACCCCTCACGTTTCCTTTTCTGTACCACGTTTCTTTCCTTGCTCACTGCCCTGTCACAAATGTGTTTTTTGTGTTTTGTATATATGAATGTTTGTTTGTTTGTGCACATATATTTATGTGATTTATGTGTTTTATATTGATATTTACAGCCCTGAAGAAGTTCATTTTTATGAACGAAACGCGTTGGCTGGTATATTTGTATTTGGACACCTATGAAAATAAAGGATTGTTTAAGACAACTCTAACAAAACTATACGAACTAGTGACTTATTTGATTAACAACCTTTTTAATATCGAGCGGTGCACCACTCCAACAATCTGGGTTTATCCATTATCTGCATTGCAGTTAGCACCCAACGACGGCAGGTGCTGGAGTAGTTTGTGCACACCCAACTGGATTGACTGTTTTACTAATACAAAGGGAACATAGCAGGGAGTGCGGTCATAGTGCCCGCCGTTGCCCGTAATCGTACATTGTAACTTTTTGGACCGACCAGCACACCTGAATATCCCATTAAGAAATGTCCAAACTGATCGACAGAAGAGAAGAGATGGCACAGGACCTTTTCGGGAAGGGGTCTCAGTGCGGCGGCCGCCGCACCACCGACAGAACAACGCAATATTGGATTAAGATCGTGCTTTATGAGATTGGAAAAGGTCAAGAAACAAGAACTGGCCCGCTGGTGGGACGGCATGACTCTCCAGCAATACATGGATAACGACAAGATTCCCCGGGGCCTCAGAATCCTCATTTTTCCAACATTTGAGGACCTTAGTGGGGGCCTCTTGGAGGAATGGGAGCACAATCTGAAAGGAGCTTCGTTTACTATGATGAAAATCTTGGTAAAACATGCTAGCGAGAAAGGCCAGAAATTACAGGCAGAAATAGAAGAGATTGAAAAACAGATAGAATCTATGAACTGTCAGGACCTAGTGGAGAAAAACTATGCCATACTTAATGTAGTCATTGAAGAGCACCAAAAATACCTTAGGGATAAAAAGATGGGAAAAATCAGAAGAGATGACCGGGATTACAGGGATGGCAGAATTTACACGTTCGCCAAGAAATATGACAATTCAATAAACAGTGATGATAGAAAGAGGGGTAGGGAAGAAAGTCTAGAAATCAAATCAGTGAGTAGTAGTTCACTGGTATTTAGTGAAAGCACCACTTCCAGTACAGCTCAGCCCCCAATCCCTTTGGGGGAAGGCACTACCAGCTTCCAAAGGGAACTGGAAAGATTACGCATAGGCGAGAAACAGGCGAAAAAGAACATAAGAAAACCAGGAGAGGCGGGAGGACAAGGAGGAAGAATAGACAGTCATTCAATGTCCCTCCGTCCCAAAAAGAACAAGTAACCACCTTAATCACAGAGCAGACAGAGGCTTCCACCATGGGGGGAGTCAGCGGCCCCACTTTGTTAACAGTGCAGAATTCGGAGCTACAGATCATCAATTTATCTAGCAGGTCTCTTGACAAACATGAATGTAATGTTTTAAAAATGGGATTAGGATTCTGTCCCACACAATATGGGGACTTAGTCGATGTGCATATTGATTTGTATAAGTTTCTTAGAACATTGAAATTAAAGGATTTTTTTTCGCAGAAATCAGATAGACCTGTCATAAATGTTGTACACACCTCACCCACAGATCGCACTATTGGGGATATACGGGGGTACAAACACTTTTGGCCATTGAAAACGATGATACACCTGATATGCAGGCAATTTTAGATGACCTGGACATCCAGGAAAATTACAACCGGGACACAGGTCTCAAATGTAAATCTAAATTTGTTCCACCAGGGGGATACCATGCTAATATTGAAAAATTTGGTGATCTGATAACACAGGAGCTCAGGAAGCTAGAAATCCCGGACAAGTACACACCCCACCCCACCCCGAACCTTCGCCAGGAAGAGAGAGAAGCACTTCAGAGACTACAAAACGACCCTAATATTGTCATTAGGGAGGCAGATAAGGGGGGGAATGTGGTTGTCATGAACTTGCAGGACTACATGGGGGAAATATCACGACAACTGAACAATCCACAGTATTATGAATCCATCCAACACAACCCCACCAATACTTTACAAACCACTTTAAACACAAGGCTCACAGAATGGAGGGAGGAGTGCTTACTCACTGATAAGGAGTACAGATACTTACACGTCGATAATGCTCGCTTCCCGTGCATTTACATTCTTCCCAAGGTGCATAAGGGGGGCCACTTTCCACCTGGCCGACCGATCATCTCAGGAGTAGGGTCCCCCACAGAGAGACTGTCCGAGTTTGTGGACTTATCACTACAGAACCATGTTATCAATCTACCGTCATATTTGAAAGATAGCAAGGACATTCTAGTTAAATTAGAAGGATTTACATGGTCAGAGGAGCTTAGATTTGTGACCCTTGATGTGGTGGGACTCTATACATGCATTGACAAACACTTTGGCATGCTGGCCACACGTCATTACTTGGATACTGAGGGGGCTGATCACTATGCTTACAACAACATGATCATGGACATGATAGATTTGATCCTCACTAACAACTTCTTCAAACACGATGACAGGTGGTACCACCAATTGCATGGGACCGCCATGGGTTCGAGATTCGCTCCTTCGTATGCGGGGCTCTTCATGGGCTGGTACGAGAAGGAGCATGCTTGGGCCAGACGGGCCTCCCCATGGACTGAATACATCGTGTACTGGGGAGGTACATAGACGATATCATCTGTATATGGTCTGGTTCCGAGTCATTCCTACATGAATATTTCCAACATCTTAATGACAACCCATTCAACGTCCAGCTTACCATGCAACATCACCAAGAACACATAGAATTTCTGGACATCCATTTCTTTGTGCAAGATGGGGTGGTTCACAGCTCACTATACCGCAAACCCACCTCATGTAACAGCATACTACACGCGGGCAGTGCCCATGCCAAATCTGTTATCTCAAACATCCCTTATGGAGAAATGGTCCGGGCACGACGCACATGTAGCGAGGAAGTGGGCTTCAGAGAGAACATCACTGATATCAAGGAACGCTTCAAATCAAGGGGCTATGACCAACGGGTGTTGGACAGAGCTGAGCAGAGAGTACTTGCCCTGCCCAGAGCAGATACACTGACCAACAAACACCCACAAGGGGTGGCTAAACAGAACAGCAAAAAGGCCAATGATAAGATAGCCATTTTTACTAACTATACGGCACATAGTGATCGGATTTTTAAGGCCTTCAGAAAACATTGGCACTTATTGGTAGAAATTCCAACACTACGTCCCCTCATTAATGACCACCCCTCTTTGATTTTTAGAAGAGGGCGCACCCTGAGAAGCTCGCTATGTCCTAGCTACGTCACTGCCAGCAAAGCAATCACTAACACATGGTTGCCACGCCCACCTGAAGGCTTCTTTACCTGAACAAACTGTAATGTCTGTTGTCTGGGACAGAACAAGCGTAAGGAACTGAGTTACAATTCAAATCAAACTCACAGAATCAAACACCACATAACCTGCAATACACAGTTTGTTATTTACACACTGGAATGTCCGTGCGGCATCATCTATGTGGGCAGCACAGTCCGCAATCTTAAGATCAGAATTCAAGAACATCGTAGGGCTCTTATCAATAGTGATGAGAAGTACCCTATGACTGAACATTACCGCACAACACACAAGGGGCCCATCAAATTTAGTTTCTTTGGTATCGACCACATTCCACCCAGTAATCGTGGTGGCAACAGGGAACTGACACTCAGGAGGGCAGAGGCGAAGTGGATTTGCAGGCTTGATACGGTCCAGAGGGGACACAATTCCGACCACGAGTTTCACTACTTTCTGAGATAAGTTCCCTTTCTGTTAGCCAGCAATAGGACTCCACTGCTCATGTGGCCTTAAGCACGTGGTTAGTTACCATGTGTCCTTTTTCTTCTTCTTCTTTTTCTTTTCCCTATTCTTCATTGTTTTTTGATCATCCTGCCCTCTCCTACTCTTTCTCCTTCGTTTTTAGGCCCGCCTATCGTCTGTCTCTACTCCCTTTAGGCCCTCTTGTCATCGGCCTATGCTTTCCTCTCCACCATCCACAGGTTTGTCTGTTATTGGTTTATACCCTCTTTTTCACCTCCCGCAGTGCTACACCATGGCTTTAGTCCTGGTTCCATCCTCTGGACATACTTGTCCGACTGATAGCAGGGGCCCCAGATTCCCTAGATTGCCATGACCGGCTCGCCCATGCATCTATAACTAAGCGGGTAACATGTGGATGCTGTCACATCACCAGTCAGAGTTTAGGGTTCATGGGGTTTCCCTTGCATCTGATGCCGGAGGCAATCTCCCAGTGCCCCCGGCCTCTGCAAAAAAGGAAAGAATTTTTGCACTTTAATCCTTATTTTCCTATACGGCCACAGTATGAGTGCCGTTTAGTTAGACTCATCCCGCCAGCCAATAGCAGCTCTTCTTTGCATTACAACATGCACTGGGTTCTCTTGTGCTGACACTGCCCCTCTTTCTGATGCATACACCCGAGATACCGATTCATCCGTATCTCCTATAGCTATTAGGATACCTTGTTTCCCTCGCTGCTCCTGGCTTTTCTACGTGCACTTACGCACGTATTGCATCTTTCCCGCTCTCTTACCCAGTATATATCGGACTTCCAGCGCACCCGGTTAGTTACTCTTATTTCCGGAACGGACGGTTCACTACCCACTTTGTTATCAGGTATGTGTTCTTACGGCCTAGTCTCTCATGTAGAGGCTCGGCAGGGTTACTTTAGTTATTTTCAGCGCTTTAACGTACCCTCATTCCTCCAGGCGCCTTTTGCATTTACAACAGTTTTCACGCTGTTTTCTACTGTTACCACTGTTCCTCTGTGCCGGACTCCCCAGCACCTGCACCGGCCCCCATGCCCCAACTCCCGTTTGAGCTTACAGTTTCTTACTTGCTTGTCGTTACCTTTAGTTATTTTGGATTTACAACAGTTATCATGCTGTTTTCTTCTGTTTATTCTGCGCCGGACTTCCCAGTGCCTGCACCGGCACCCATGCCCTGACTCCTGCCTCAGCGTACAGTTTCTTACTCGTTTGCTTTATTTTTAGTTATTATTGACTGTGATTTTGTCATGTTACAAGTGCTGTGCGTCCAGGCTTTGACATTTTCCCCATTCTACAGTTTTTACAGCCATATGATCTGCTTTTACCGTCTAGTACTCACTGGCGCGCCTCATGACTCTTCTTTCCTGACTCTGCCCCGCTCAGTATACAGGCTTTCTTTAGTTTATTATTTTTATTGAGCCCCCTTTCTTTACACTTTCCTTTCGTTTCTATATAGGCCATGTATTCATACGTTCCTTTTTCCTTACAGACTCACCGTACACTGGCCCTTATCAAGGAGGCCCACGCAGCTTAGATTTCACATATATTTTGTCTCTCCCAGGACCAACATTTTATGGTATGTACATGTCTTTTGTTACGTGCTACCCTCGGTGCATGCTTCAGGCCTATATATATATTTATATAGTTTTGTCTTTGGGCCTTTTTTAGGGTTGAGGGGCCCCTAGATGCCCCCACGATTTAGCTTTTAAATCTATGGGGAGTGACTTGGTGTGACTATACACTTCATACCAGACACACATACACTGTGTCCAACATGTGCACGCACTCCGCATACGTTCTATATGTATTTTTGTAACCCTTATGTTATTCAATTCTGTGATGTCGTTTTTGTTTTTGTTTTTGGGCATCATGATGTGCCCAGTGTTTTAATGTTTTAATATTTTAATATCGTACTGATGCTTGTGTTCCTCCGGGGACAACATAGAACTTAGCTCACGTACTCTAGCTCTACTCTTCTGTTCCCCTCTCTCTCTTCCCTCTCTTTCTCTGGCATTCTTGCCATGTTTGATCCTTTAGTATCACGATTTCTTTTTCCATTACCCCTCACGTTTCCTTTTCTGTACCACGTTTCTTTCCTTGCTCACTGCCCTGTCACAAATGTGTTTTTTGTGTTTTGTATATATGAATGTTTGTTTGTTTGTGCACATATATTTATGTGATTTATGTGTTTTATATTGATATTTACAGCCCTGAAGAAGTTCATTTTTATGAACGAAACGCGTTGGCTGGTATATTTGTATTTGGACACCTATGAAAATAAAGGATTGTTTAAGACAACTCTAACAAAACTATACGAACTAGTGACTTATTTGATTAACAACCTTTTTAATATCGAGCGGTGCACCACTCCAACAATCTGGGTTTATCCATTATCTGCATTGCAGTTAGCACCCAACGACGGCAGGTGCTGGAGTAGTATGTGCACACTCAACTGGATTGACTGTTTTACTAATACAAAGGGAACATAGCAGGGGAGTGCGGTCATAGTGCCCGCCGTTGCCCGTAATCGTACATTGTAACTTTCTTCCACTATACTTGGCTCGTTGCCACTTCTCGCAAATATCTAACCTTGTGATTGGTTCTTTTCAATGAGGTTCGCTGACCTACCCAGTCCACCGTCAATTTTGTAAATCGCACACATTAATTTTGTCTTCATGATTAGCTAACCAAGTGCTTGTAGATTGATATACTTGGACACAGGTTCATTTTGTTTGTTTCTTTTCTCTTGTTTAGATTCTGCTTGCTCACACTAATTGTCCTGATGATGATCTTAATGTAATAAGATCGAAACGCCGTCGACCTCACAATCAAAACTCCTTTACTGCATTAATTTAATTAGGAGTTTTGCATAGTGTTTTCAATGCGATGTAAACTTTTTATTGTCACAAGAGCACTTTCACTTCAGGCACTTCCACTCGTCTAGGTGTGAGCACCAGAACTATTTGTAAATAACTGAATGATACTCCTTTTTATGATGTTAATAAAATGTGATGTCATTCTAAAAGCTTGTGTCCACACATACATTGCTTACTGAGTCCGGTTGGGATTCAGTTTACATTTAACTTCCAGTGAGTCACACTCCGTCTAGTAATTAGTATCCGTAGCTACTCGAGGACCACTTTAGGCCTCACCTAGACCATTGTTTTTCCTAAACAACTCATCTGAGTCCATGGCAGCATACCAGCTGCTTTCAGCAACGGAACACACATTTTGTAGTTCTACCTTTGCAACTATGCAGTCTTCATGCTCATCATCGTCAATATGCATTTCGCCAACCACTGACTTGTTGGGAATGGGAGGCAAACGTGAAAGTGCATTTGCTCGAACTTTCTTTCCTCTAGAGATGTGTACAACATCGAAGTTGAATTGGAGCAGTTTGGATGCAAGCAGTGCTATCCGTGGGGTGGTGTTGCGATGGTTGGTGTTCCCCAAAATGGCTACTAATGGTTTGTGGTCCGTTTGTAGAGTAAACTTCCTGCCCCATAGGTAGCACTTGAACTTTTCAATGGCCCACCAACAAGCAAGAAGTTCCTTTTCTATGACAGAGTAGTGTGATTCTGTGTCCCTCAGCACCCTGGACGCGAAACCAATAGTGTGTTCTTGAGTACCTATATCCTGGGTCAAGACAGCACCCAGACCATAACAGCTGGCATCTACAGTCAAGGTGCAATATATCGAGGGTTCAAATGGTTTTAAGGCTTTGACCGTGATGAGTTGAGTTTTGAGCCATTCAAAGGCATGTTTACATTCTTCATCCCACACAAACTCAGTTTGATGTTTGAGCAAATTTGATATTGGGCGTATATTGGTAGCATAATCGGGAATGAACCGTGAATAAAACTCAGTCAGACCCAGCAGGGATTTCACACCTGTTTTGTCCTTCGGGGCTGTGGCATCCACAATGGCTTGGACAAGACTGGGTTTAGGCGTGACACCAGCACTAGAGATAGTGTGACCCAAGTATTCTACAGAGTCTTTTGAGAACACACATTTGTCACGTTTAAGCACAACCCCATGCTCTTGAAATGTGGAAAGTACCTGTCCCAGAGTTTCATCATGTTCTGTCTGGTCAGCAGCGTATATGAGGACATCGTCTTGAAAAATTGCCACGTTTTTGATGCCTTTGAGGAGATTGACCTTGAGACGTTGAAAAACTGAAGCTGCCGAGGCCAAGCCAAACGGCATGTGACAGAATTGAAACATGCCTGAGGGAGAATTAAACGCTGTTAGATGACGTGAGTCCCTGTCAAGTTCAACCTGGTGATATGCAGACGCCAGGTCGAGGTTAGAAAATATTTTGGCTCCTGCTACCATGCCCAACATTTCAGAGATGTTGGGTAGAGGGTGCGAGTCAACCCAAATTACTTTGTTCAGGCTGTGCAAGTCAATGCAAATCCTCAACTCGTTGTTTTTTTTTCGTGCTACGACTAATGGAGATGACCAATCCGATGATTCGACAGGCTCAATAACTCCTCTCTTACGCATAGACACAAGCTCTTTTTCCAAATCTTCCCTTATGCTAAATGGTACACTTCTCAGTTTATGCCTTACGGGAATTGCGTCTTCTTTAACTTTTATTCTATGTTTGAAACCTTTGATTTTTCCTAATTCTCCCGAGAAGACTTTAGGATATTTGTTAAGAAGTTTTTCCACTTGAGTAGCATCGCGAATGGCCAAAACCTGCTCCTTTGCACCTGGACATAACATCATGTCAAATACCCCCTGGTGAAACCACCCTAGGATATTCAACCCATGTATAGCCACATATATTTTGCCATGAATGCGCCTGTTTTTGAACTCCATGACGTCTTCAAAGTATCCATGGAAGTCGATTTTACGTCCTTCGTAGGACACAGGGGTACGATCCGGGGGTAGTAACGGTCTGTCTCCCCAATTTGCTTTGAAGAGTGACTCTGTAATCATGTTGATACGTGCACCTGAATCCACAAGAAGGCGTAACTTCTTTTCTCCAACAGTTATGTCAACATAGGGGTCTACACAGTCATTGGGATCACCTGTTCTGATATCGCTGTCCTTTACTACCAAGCAAACTGTCAACCCGGGAAAAGGCTTGCGTGCCAACTGGCAACGAGAGACAGCATGCAGAACAGTGACCTCGCGCGAGGGGCTCGCGAGGAGAAAACACTACAAGAGTGTCACAGAGTGCAGTGATATGGAGTGGTGTAGAGTGCATTGGTGTAGAGTACAGTGGTGTAGAGTAAAGTGGCGTAGAGTGCAGTGGCGTTGAGTACAGTGGTGCATAGTAGAGTGCAATAGCGAAGAGAGGCGTACAGCTGAGTGGAGTGGCATAGAGTGGAGTCAAGTAGAGTTGTGTACAGTGGCGTATAGTAGAGTGAACTGGTGTAGAGTGCATTGGCATAGAGTATTTCAGAATATAGTGGCACAGAGTGCAGTGGCATAGAGTGCAGCGGCATAGAATTCAGTGACTGACATTGCAGCGTCGTAGAATGCAGTGGGTAGATTAGAGTGCTGCATAATGGAGTGCAGTGGCATAGAGTGCAGTGGCGTGGTGTTCAGTAAAGCAGAATGGAATGGTGCAGAGTAGGGTTCAGTTGCATAGAGTACAGTGATGTACAGTGCAGTGGTGTAGAGTAGACTAGAGTGCAGTTGCGAAGTGTGGAGTGCTGCAGAGTGCAGTGGCATAGAGTGGAGTGATGCAGAGTAAGGGTGGCCTAGAGTGCATTGGCATAGTATTCAGTAGTGCAGAGTTAAGTGGCATAGAGTTCAGTGGCATAGAGTGCAGTATTGCAGAGTAGATTGTCACAGAGTGCAGTGATATGGAGTGGTTTAGAGTGCATTGGCATAGAGTACAGTGGTGTAGAGTAGAGTGGCATAGAGTGCAGTGGCGTTGAGTACAGTGGTGCATAGTAGAGTGCAATGGCGAATAGTGGTGTACAGCCGAGTGGAGTGGAGTGGAGTGGAGTGGCATAGAGTAGAGTAGACTGGTGTAGGGTGCAGTGGCGTAGAGGGTAGCAGCATATAATTCAGCGGCATACAAAGCAGCATTATAAAATGCAGTGGCATAGATTAGAGTGGTGCATAGTAGAGTGCAGTGGCATAGAGTGCAGTGGTGCATAGTGGAGCGGTGCAGAGTAGAGTGGCATAGAGTGCAGTGGTGCAGAGTAAAGTAGAGTGGCGTACAGTAGAGTGGCGTAGAGTGGAGTGCTGCAGAGTTCAGTGGTGTAGAGTTCTGTAGTGCAGACAAGAGTGGCATTGAGTACAGTGGCAGAGAGTGCAATGTTGCAGAATAGAGTGCCATAGAGTGCAGTGGTGTAGAGTGTCGTACAGTGCAGTGGCATAGAGTAGAGTGGCGTAGAAGCAGTGACGTTGGCTACAGTAGTGCAGTGGTGTAGAGTGCAGTGGTGTAGAGTGCAGTGATGTACAGTGCAGTTGCGTCAAGTGTATTGTTGTCAAGTGTATTGGTGTAGATTGCAGTGGTGTAGAGTGCAGTGGCATAGAATGGAGTGGCGCAGAGTGGAGTATAGAGGAGAAGAGTGCAGTGGCATAGAGGACAGTGGCGTAGAGTAGATTGTTTCAGAGTAGAGTGAAGTGGCATAGAGTGGAGTGGTGCAGGGCAGAGTGTGGAGTAGTGCAGGGTAGAGTGCAGAAGCATAGAGTAGAGCGGCATAGAGTAATGGCGTCAAGAGGTGTAGAGTGCAGTGGCATTCTCAGGGAAGCTTTCTTAATGTTCCCAAGATGTCTTTGTAGGAAGCTGGCTTTGTATATACTGTACCAAAGTAAGGTATAGTGTGCACAGAGTCTAGTGGATCCTCAGAGGCTTCACAAAGGCTAAAGTACATAATGATAATGCTCTCTTTTCTGGTAGTTTGGGCGGGCAGTTATGTTTATCAGAGGGCAGTGCTAAGCATTCGTTGTACACACAGGTAAGAAATGATTACACACACTCAATGACTAAATCCGAGACCAATGGTTTGTAAAAATATTACTTTTAGAATATTTATTTTACACACCCAAGGATACTTTGTTGCAATAAAATACGTTTAGCAATATCACTATTTTTTAATGTAAAAAGTGGACACAGTGCATTTTTCAATTAATACAATATTATCCTATGGCAGGAAACACAATCAGCAATATGTAGGTAAGTAAATGATTTACAATATTGAGCTTTTGGATGAAGAATCAGCACCAGGGAAGGTTCAGGTAAGTGACAAAACTGCACCACCAGCGGCACTGGGGCAGCCGGGTGCAGAGGTCAAACTTGGGATCTGGTGCCAATGTTATCTAGTGGAGAAAGGGGGTAATCGAAGTGGTACTACTTACAGGTAAGTAAAATGGTTTGGGAACACAGTCTCCGGGAGTTAAGATAAGCACAGGGGTGAGGGGACACAAGGCAGCACCAAACATACACCCTCAGCGGCACGGCACGGGGCGGCTGGGTGCAGAGTGCCAACACAGCGTCGGGCGCCCAATGCAAACAAAAGGGGAATCTCAAAGTTGGACAAAGGCTGCAGGCTCAGGCCAGGAGGCTGGACCAAAGAAACCCACAGCTGCACAGGTGAGTTGGGATGTGCTGGGGTGTTGGGACAGCGTCGGTTGCAGTGGTGGCTCCTCCACTATGGCGGAGGAGTGTCACCCCCCCACTGCTTTTAAGCAGTGCAAAGAAGCATAAAATGATAATAACTTTAGGTTATTATCATTTTATGCTTCATGACATGTTCTACTGCTTTGCGAGCGGGCGGGTGGGTGGGGCTTCTCTGCTCTTGGAGCAGGGCAGGGGAGGAGTGATATGCCCACTCCTAAGTGTGCAATGACTGTTTTGTCAGCCCTCTTGGACCTCCCAAACCAGTCATGCGCACTTTCCCCGTTCTCCATGCAGGCTGCATTACAACCTGCATGGGGAACAAGCCCAGGCTCCCATTCCCTGGTTGAGCGTCCAACCAGGACGCTCACAACCAATCCCAACGCTGCATTGCAGCATAGTGATTGGTCAGGGGAGCCTGGGTGCCTACCAATCACAATGCTGCATGCAGCGTTGTGATTGGTTAGTGGGGCCTGGCTGTGCTTCCGTCCGGAGAAGAGCAGCAGTGAAGACGCGGGATCTGGCGCAACGGTAAGTTTATTTTATTTTTACATTAAAAAAAAATAAAATATGTGCGACCCTTAGCCCCCCCGCGTGACCCGCCCACCACGCCACCCGTGAGCCATGCCGGCCGTGATTGGTCGGTTGATCTCCCCAAGACCCAGGGGTGTCCTTAGGCATCTAAAATCAGCTTACCAGTGCAGGTCGTGGTTGGGGTGGTCGTCGTTCAGAGGGTGCAGGCATCGAAATGGAGTCTGGCAGGGGTCAACCCACGGTGGACTCTTGCTCTAAATCGCAGGGAAACCTTTGCTGGACTGGTGGGCCACTGTAACTTCAGCCGTGGGCGTCGGGTGCAGAGGCAGGCGGTTTCGCGGTTCTGCAGGCAGAGCACGTTGGTAATCTGAGGATTAAGGTTCAGGAGTGTCACTAAATACCGAATTTAGGGGCGTTACAGGGGTTAGAAGGTAGTAGCCAATTGGCTACTTACCTTTAGGGTGACTACACCCTTTGTATGTCCACTACATCTGGGGAGAGAGCATATCCCTAACCCTATTGGCTAGAATCTTCCAAACCAATATGGAGGATTCTCAAATGAGGGGGTCACTTCAGCTCAGGGCACCTTAGGGGTGGTCCTGGCTGAGAGGGGACACACCTCTCTTGCTTACTAATTTTCCAAAAGTGGGGCTTGGTCAGGGGGGCGGGCATCTCCATTAGCTGGAGAGGCCCTGGTCAGCATAACAAAGGGCAGGAAGCCTTGACGCTCACCACCATTCTATACTATTCCTGCTTGGGGGTAGCTGTGAAGCACCTCCACCAAGAGCAGACTTTGTTTCTGACCCACAAGAGCAAACGGCTTCCACTTCAGGGGGTCAGAAACATGTCTGGAGATGGCAGTCTGGTGCAGACCAGTCAGGCACACACTAGTGGTTTGGTAGGTTTGCAGGGGGGCACCTCTGAGATGCCCTCTGAGTGCATGTATTAATGAATCCAACTCTGGCATCAGTGTGGGCTCATTAATCTGAGATGTTTAACACCAAACATCTTGGAATTCAGTGAAGCAATCATGGAGCTGTGGAACTTGTAGTGACAAGCTCCCAGCCCATGTACTTAGTATGGCTTCATCGTGCACTTATAATGCCTAAGAATGGACTTAGACATTATAGAGGCATATCTGCTCATGCAGTTATGCCCTCACATGAGGTATAGTGCACCCTGCCTTAGGGCTGTAAGGCCTGTTGTAGGGGTGACCTACCTATGCCTCTTGCAGTGCAGTGCTTACACACAGGAATGTGTGCCAGGTCGACTCTTCACTTTTATCTGCACCAAAACACGCAGGCTGCAGTGGCAGTGTGCATGTATTTGGTGAGGGGTCTCTTAGGGTGACACAATACATGCTGCACCTCTTAGAGACCCTCTCTGGTCACAAGGCCCTTACTACCACTGGTACCTTTTACAAGGGTCTTATATGTGTGCCAGAGGTGCACCGATTGTGGAAACAAAGGTACAGGTTTGGGAAAGAACACATGCACAGGGAACCTGGTTAGCAGGAATCCAGTGCACACTCAGTCAAAGATGCATCAGAGTAAGGCAAATAGTGGAGGGTAACCATGCCAAAATGAGTACTTTCCTACAGTCTTTAGCCAACCAGACAGCTGTGCTGTTTAGTAGGCTTCGACCTAAAAATGATGCTCGATTCTACAACCCTTACAAATTACAACACTTACATCACAAAGCCCCAAAATTAAAAGAAAACTCTTGCTGGCTTAATAGTGTAAATCATGGGCAATGTGACATATAGAATACAGTGCTTAATGTGGAAAAGATTAAGTACCGGTCCTCTAAGCTCTGCTCTGAAGCCCTCGGACGATGCACACCCAATATCAAGGCTTCGTAGTCTTGAATCCACCTCATGCCTCTTTATTCCAGTACCAAACACTCCTTGTCCCTTTATCTCAATCTTGGAGGTTTCTGCTTTCTCCCTTTATGATGGTTTTTCCATCTTTCTGCTTTGTTTTTCCCTCCATTGCTCTCGGTGAAGGTATCATGCATAAACATTAGTGCGGGTCCCCAAAAAAGAGTGTGGGTGGCCCCCAACAGCAACCACCAGCTCAAATTCAGTACTAATAATAGGTAGGTTTCATTAGTGTGGCTCTTTCCGAAAAATGGGTTCCTAGTGACATCAAGTAGACAAGCAGAGAAAAGATCACGTCGTCCATGATGTCACTTAGTGAAAACTCACCTTTTTTTACAGCTACCCATCTACAAATTTGTGTTGTGTTTGACTATCCCCAAATTCTCTTTCCGTGGTCACATCAGCAGTTTATGAGCAAGGCACAAGATGGCATCACTCTCCTCAGTTTCCACGCCCCAGGCTCAACATTGAAATCACCTATACCAAGGCCCACATCACCCTTCCATTGCCTCATCTCTCCCATGCCCAAATATTGTTAAAAAAATCTGACACCTTTGTTGAAATAACTCCTCCAAGGCATGTTTAGGTGAGAAGTTTATTGGTAGAGAGATCCTCACACATCCGACTGTTCAGGTGGCTCACACCAACATTCTAACGTGAGCTTCACCTGAACTTTCCATGGAATGGGTAGAACAATGAGAGGGAGGAAAAGGGGAGGGGGAACAGGTAGAAAGGGGAGGACGAGGGATAAACCATTTGCCTAGATTACAACACATCTCCCTTTATCAATAGAAACAATACTCTGTAACAAAACCCCAAAGGAATTATAGGAGGGGAAAATCAAGAAGGGGAGCACAGGAATACAAATAGCAACAATGAAGTAGGCATTACATTTCATAATCTGCTTGCCGACGAGGAGGACGATAAACTCTGACATCCTTAGACCCCTGTGAGTCCAACACTGTTCCATCCTTCACCCCACCTTCAACTGAGGAAAGAATTAACACATCCGGACAATGAGCAAACTTGTCCACAATCCATGTATGTCTGTCCTCTAAAACCACAGAGTTGCGATTTACATGCTTGATTCTCACAGGTTTAGAGAACGAAGATATTTTTGAGCAATTAGGGTTAGGTCGCTTGATTGTGGCCCATTGACCTTCTTTCCAAACTCTACTGACAGTACCCCTTTTCCGGTCATATCTAGTTTTATAATCATCTTGGTGACAACCAATCTTGTCCATGACAGGGCTTCTGTCCACCCAAACCGGGCAATTGATAATCCATTGTGCTTTGCACGTGCGGGTTCGTATCCCTGCCTCGTCGCCAATTTCTTACACATCCGACTGTTCAAGTGGCTCAATCCAACATTATAACATGAGCTTCACCTGAACGTTCTATGGAATGGGTAGAACAATGAGATGGAGCAAAAGGGGGGTGGAGAGGGGAAGATGAGGGATAAACCATTTGCCTAGATTACAACAACTCTGTTACACTCCAACTTCTAAGCACAACAACACCATGGAGTCCTATTCCTCTAGCACCTTCAGCCATCCCCTCCCTCAGCTACAAAAAATGCCTGGCATCTTGCCACTCACCTCTTTCTGCCTCAGGGCCTTCCTTACTTCATTGTCCCCACACAAAGTTGTGCTTTCCTCAGTGCAAGGCCGGAGTGCCTGAATTATGGTGTATAAATATCCTGTTAGCTGATGGTCAGCACAGACCAATGGCTGAGAAGTGAGGAAGAGTTTAGCAGGGCCAGAGTATACCAAATAGAGGCGGGAGAAGGAAGGTAAGATGGCAAGCCTCTTATCTGTCATCATGCCACAAAGTGAATTTCCAATGTAGCTTAAATTATAGATGTTATAATACATGTGTTGCATTCTCTCCTCTCCTTTCCCTTCCCCTCGAGCCCTTTCCCCTCGTGCCCTTCCTCATGCTTGGAGCATGGAACCATGTGCCTGCACTGCAAGACTCTAGTTCCATGTTCCAGAGCCCTTGAGCTTTCAGTTACTGCCTTTGCCTTGCATGGTTATGTTGTACTGTGCCTCTGTCAAATAAACATTGGAATTTACCTACTGCACAGAGCCTCTCGTCTTTACAAGTGGCGACGACCTTCTGAAGACTTCGCTAGCTACATTCTTCTCTGAGGCACAGGTGCTGCGACGTCTTCCGGACCCTTTCCTTGTTCCTGCCGTTCCCGTCCACTAGAGCCTCTCCGCATCCTGCATGCATCACCTCCACGCTCAGATCTGGAAACCGCAGATTTCTCGCTCTTTGGTGTCCTTTTAGTGCTATTTCATCATCTTTGGCAAGTTTCAATTGACCAACGGCCATCTTCATTCTCCTTCATTCTTCTGCGACAACTGTTGCCTGGATACTACTTGTGACGTAGGCGTCTCTTCTTCCCACCGTTGCCTGGTTACTTCTGCTGACGCCTCTTCAAGCCTACGCGACCCCATGTTCCGCTCCTCACTCCGGCCACGCTGTGCGTCATCACTTCCAGTGAGGTTAACACTATCAACCCTAGCTCTTCCAAAAGTTGCTCCAACTACAAAAATAACTCTAGTCCTAAACAGTTTTATTGTTACAGGTGTGGGAATCCCGGCCATGTAGCTTCTTTCCCACGTTGTCCTGCTATTGGTAAGGAATGTAGCAAATGTGGACGTTTGGGACATTTCTCCAAAATGTGTAACAATACCATGAAGGGTGCCCCAGACTCAAAGAAGCCCATGCCTTCTTCTTCTAATTTCTACAAAGGGAAAATCTCTTGTGTCTCTTGTGACCTTCCGTATTGTGATCATGCCCTGAGCGATTTAGAGTCTGGTATTGTCGTTTCTATCCAAGATTCCTTTGACATAGCCCAATCCGATAAAATTTGTTCCCCTAAATGTAGAGTGTACATCCTGGGAAGGGAATTGGAGTTCTGCTGACGCCTCTTCAAGCCTACGCGACCCCACGTTCCGCTCCTCACTCCAGCCACGCTGTGCGTCGTCACGCCAGCGGCCATTTTGGAGCAGGATCACCTTTATTTCCTGGGTCTTCACTGCCACAACGTACATCTTACATCCTCCAACAATTCTCTTGTTGGAGGATCCTGTTTCCCACAACCTCCGTTTCAGACACCGGAAAGCCCGGTTCCAGCAACCTCCACACGATGATGAGCACACCCCGTTGAATGCTCTCCTGTGTTGCTGATCACGGTGACGAACATACCTTCACTCCTCATACAGGTAGGAAAGCCTGTTCCCTTCGGTGACAGGCACACCTTGACTTTTATATATTACACTCTACAGCCTGTTTGTTTGCGGTGATAGGCACACCCTTTATTTTGTTTTACTCATTGACTATTTCACAGCAGTGACAGGCACACTTTTACTTACCATCTATATCAGTTCTTACAGCCTGTCCACTGTAACTGCATTTCCTGATACTTCCTATATTGGGGATCATTTATTATTCCTGTAACACTCACCTACTGTGTATTATCTTTTAATTAGCTTCATTTTTCTCAGCATTCTTTGCATACCATTATTACTACTGTGTTACCGCTGTATCATTACAATGCAGTTCGATCCACCCTCTAAATTCTTACAAACCAAGGGAGAACCACCCATCCCGTGGACAAGATGGAAAGAGGAGTTCATCACCTACCTTAAGGCCATTGATGGAGAACGCATGTCGGCCGAGAGGAAAAAGAACATCTTCCTTCATTGATTAGGTTCTGAGGGACAGGTAGTTTATAGGACTCTTCCTCTTCCGTCAGATCTGGAGGTGATCACAATGTGTACAATGAAGCCATTTTGCTCATAGAAAATTGATTTAAGCCAACAACAAGTGTTGCCCTTAATAGATTTAAGTTTTACACTAGAGCCCAAGAAGAGGGAGAGAGTTTTGATGAGTTCCTCACCGCCCTCCGCGCTTTGTCCTTACATTGCAATTTTGGTTTAATAACTGATGAAATGATCAGGGACCAAATCATTGTTCATGTAAAAAGTAAAAAGGTGCAAGAGCAGCTGTGGATAATGGGCGACCCTAATTTAGAAGCTGCCATTAGCACGGCCAAAGCCTTAGAACAATCTGAGAAGTGGATGAAGTCACTCAACAAGGAAACTAAGTCTCCCACTTCCAGTGAGGTTAACACTATCAACCCTAGCTCTTCCAAAAGTTGCTCCAACTACAAAAATAACTCAAGTCCTAAACAGTTTTATTGTTACAGGTGTGGGAATCCCGGCCATGTAGCTTCTTTCCCACGTTGTCCTGCTATTGGTAAGGAATGTAGCAAATGTGGACGTTTGGGACATTTCTCCAAAATGTGTAACAATACCATGAAGGGTGCCCCAGACTCAAAGAAGCCCATGCCTTCTTCTTCTAATTTCTACAAAGGGAAAATCTCTTGTGTCGCTTGTGACCTTCCGTATTGTGATCATGCCCTGAACGATTTAGAGTCTGGTATTGTCGTTTCTATCCAAGATTCCTTTGACATAGTCCAATCCGATAAAATTTGTTTCCCTAAATGTAGAGTGTACATCCTGGGAAGGGAATTGGAGTTAATGGCAGACTCTGGATCGCCTTGGACTATAATCACAAAAGATTACTGCTCTGAATCCCTGGGAGAATTAATTGATCTCAATTCTTTATGCAAATCTGATATTGTGGCGCAGAATTTTGATGGCTCCAACATTGATTTTGTGGGTTTCAAGGAAGTGTTTATTGAATTCAAAGGAAATTCTGCCACAATCATGTTATATGTAGCTTTTAAAGGTGTTAATGTTTTAGGCTGGCATGACCCGGCCAAGCTTGGGATTGTGTTGAACCCCAGGAACAAAGAACCTGTTTCTGTCCTTGCGTTAACTTCTACCAGTACTGATTTCACAAAATTGTTCCCTGATGTATTCTCTGACAAACTTGGCAAACTTATTGGTTTCAGTCACAGGATCAAAGTTAGAGAGGGATCTATTCCTGTTAAGCAAAAACTAAGGGGGTTTCCCATCAGCATTAGGGCTGAGTTGAAGAAGATGTTGGATGACATGGTTGAGGGTGGCATTATTGAAGAAATTGAATCGTCCGAGTGGGTTTCCCACATCGTTTTAGCCCAAAAACCTGATAAAAGTATTCGGTTGTGTGTCGACATGAGGGCATTAAATGCCAATTTGGTCGCTGATTGCCACCCCCTTCCTAATATTAACGAGATGGTGTGCATGTTGGATGGTGCCTGCATTTTTTCCACCTTTGACCTTCGGTCTTCTTACCACCAAATTGAACTTACTGGAGATTCCAAACACTTTACTGCTTTTATCACGCCCCACGGGCTTTTTCAATTCAAGAGGATGCCTTTTGGCCTGGCCTCGGCTGCATCCGTATTCCAGAGAGCCATGAACCACATTTTTAAAGATGTCAGCAATTTTGTAAAGTGCTTTCAGGATGATATTCTCATCTTCTCCAAGAATGAAGAGGACCACTCCCTTCATGTAAAAGAGGTTTGCCAGAGGTTAGGAAAGTGTGGTTTGACGCTTAAAGCTGGCAAATGTAAAATTTTCTGCAGATCGCTGGAATATCTCGTCATACTCTCTCGGGCGATGGTGTGGTACCCAAAAAGTCTTTGGTGGATGCCATCATCAATGCTCCTGCTCCTGACACTAGAGAGAAACTCCTCTCTTTTGCGGGCCTGTGTGAATATTATAGTAAATTCATACAGAACTTTGCCACCAAGATGGAGCCCCTCAGAGAGTTGACCAGAAAATCTGCTGAGTTTATCTGGTCAGAAAGACAAGAGACAGCCTTCAGACAAATCAAAAACGAGATTGTTAATGCTCCCACCCTTAAGTCTTTCTGCCTCAATAAGAGATGCATTATCACCGTGGATGCCAGCCTTTATGGTCTGGGGGGGTACTTAGCCAGTGCTCGGGAAAGGAAGAGTGGTGTGTAGCTTTCACCTCTAGGACCCTTTCTGTTACAGAGAGAAGATATGCCGTGATCGAGAGAGAATTATTGGCATGCATCTGGGCTATCGAACATTTTCGCAACTATGTGTGGGGAAACAGATTTACCCTTAGGACTGATCATAAGCCCCTCATTGGCATCTTATCTCCAGGGGGAGGGTGGAACTCTGCTGCTCGCATTGCCCGCCTCACATCCAGACTACAGGAATACGATTTTGAGGTTGTTTATGTCCCCAGCAGGAGCAATGTCACTGCTGACTTTCTATCTAGATTGCCCTGTTCCGATGATTGCATTTCCCGTGATGAACAAGAGGTGGATGTAGTTGCCACTATCAAGGATTTTGTCTCTCATGAGTTGTTGTGCTTGTCTGAGACTGAGTGGACGACGGAGATGAATGATGATGTTATGTGTCAGCAGGTTTTTGAATATTTGAAAAAAGGCTTGTAGTAGTGAGCCTCAGCAAGGCCTACCAGTGCTTAGGGGTTCACCCTTCTCTGCACAGAGTCCTCAGACACTTAGGAAGAAGTTGGCATAGAAACTGGAATAAGAAAGACAGAGTTTATTAAACCTCATGAGGTGGAGCTAAATTCGCACATCACCCTTCAGTAATGCATGAAGTAGCACACTGAATGGAAGGACCATGGTCCTTTTATACCCACACAGGGGCTCAAATGAAGGCGGTACAAACACAAATGCTGGTTTTAGATACATATAAGGTCATACAGAAAATGCACAGTCGACAAGTGGGTGGAGCTAACAGTTTCTACTTCTAGTAGACACATCCTGACATTTATAAACTCCGAACAGCTGCAAGCTCAACTGAGCATGTGCAAAGCAAGAGGAACTAAATATAACTTGTCTCTAGGCAGATTTCAAGAGCAGTTAACAGGAAGGTAGGACAGAGCACATGGTGAGCACATGGCAGCACATGGCAACCAAAATGGCTGCCAGAAATACAAAATGGATTCCACAAAGCGGACAATTTAGCCTCTAAATACAGGCTGTCTTTAGCCAATGCTTAACTTAAGTGCTGCCAAATTACAACAGACGACCCTTTCAGCATTGGCTGAAGACATTCGTTTATCTGGGGTAATCTAGATATTCATCCCGTACATCTATTAACATTATTTCGGCCACCTCTTTATTCAACATTTGTTGGGCCTTTGTTTCAGCAACGTTCCCTTTGGCAGGTATACAAGCAGAGATGCAAATGGAGCAAAGCATTGGACCACATTGGATACATACACAGCATGAAAAAAGTATCAACATTACATACAGGATAGTCAGTAGCTTCCAGCCCCAAGCAGAAACAAGAGTCCAAAACCATCTAGTCTAATTCTAAGTTTCAGGGCTCTGATGTATTTCAGTGACTATCTATTTCAATTTCAGAATAGCCAACAGCACATACCTAATAAAAACATTTTCAATAGACTTTTCCAGTATTTCTTTTATGAGGGCTAGAGTATCAATTAATATACTTAAGGAAAGAGTAAAGTAACATTTTTAAACTGCTCAGATGAACTTTTCTCGTGCAGAATAAACATTACTCCTAAAAAAATATTAATGCAGTCAGACATATTATTACAAAAACAATCCTGGCTCCGGGGGACCAGGAGGACCACACAGAGGCCATAGGAATTAGGACAAGGAGCCGCAAAGGGCTGTTCCTCCTCAAAAATGGGACGACCAAAGGGGTACATTACTAACAAAAAAAAGAGTCCTTGGGAAATTGTAGCCGCTGTACAAACCAGCCAGAGGGGAGTCTTCTCCCTGTGTCCGTTTGAGCCTCACAGGCAGGCTCTTGTTGTTCCCACGGTGGAGCTGCACAACTCGCAACTCAAGAATCACGGCCCAGTTTGAGAAGAAAAAGTCTTTCTTTCAGAATGGGGCAATCACCCCCCAGGGCAAATACCCTCAACGATCCTGTCCAGTGTCTCAGGCAGTGCACCAGTTTTCTTCACTTTAATCTAACAAGCACCAAGGGCACAGCACCTGTACCCTAAACTCAAGTCCTTCCCTAACTCCTGTATTGCACCACTGGCGCACTGCTCTTTTGTTGGGGCCACTGATTGTAGCCAATATGCTCAGGCATCCCTTGATCAACAAACAAAGGCGTAGACTTGCATTCACTTTGGGACCAGGACTCAAGGCCTGAAGCAACCCTTGTTTCAAAGGGGGTCACCTCAAGCAAAAGCCTCCTTGCCGTCCTTATCGGTCTGTGACTCTCTCAGCTGGGCCTCATCAAAAACTGGATCCACAGAATGATTTCTTCATCCTGATTTGTGACCCCGTCTTTTGCCCAAGACAGTGGCAGGGGTACACACTTTACGTCCCAGTGCTTCCGGCCTTCACTGAGGTCCTAGTTGCCAGCAACGTCTGTGCTGGTTCCCTTTATCTTGACTGTAGGCTGGACTGGTGCTGACTCCCAGGCTGGATCTGATGTCCGGGCCCCTCTGGCAATGGTTGTAGGGCAGCAAATATCTATTGGTGGGCAGAACAAAAAGTCTTTAGACAAGGCATAAAAATAATCTATCAACAGAGAGGATAGTCTCAGAATACTCTCTTAGTCCTGGGGCCCCATTCATTAGCAAGGCACCCAAGAACCACTTCATCTTATCTGAGAATAAAAAAAAACACCCTAGACCTATTGGCAAGTATAAAAGGAACGTTTTGGTGAACTGACAAGAGTAATACATCACCCAATCCCAAACAGCCAAGGAAGTCTGTGTTCATTTACTAAATTCTGAGGAAAAAAGAAAAACAATACAGACATACTCCAAATCCTTACATTTGTATATTCCTATATTATTCATCTGAAGAACCTCAAGAAAAAGAAACTTTTCCTACACTACTACTTATGAACCTTGCATTACTTGTACAGGACTGCAGACACTTCTAAAATAATTTCTCTTAATAAAAACACCTACATGTTACACTTAAGGTCATGCTTTCATGTTATAGGCGCAGCAGGAAAAATCTAAAACTGCTAATTTAACAGATTCTTATTGCAAAAAGAACTAAACTTCAACATAGTGGGTACATTTTCTCCAGCAGAACATGTTATGACAAACAAACTCCTATAAAACAATATTTTCCTTCAAAATGTTTGCTAAGGATCACATGGGCGTCTTTCCTGCATTCTACTTTTCACGATCCGGACTATGCAACATCATTTTCAAAAGGAAAAACCCTATCTCCAGCTCTAATAAGGGCTGTCAGCTCAATTACACAGACTAGCTAATAAAAGACTAGCAATGCCCTTGCAAAACTGTATAGAACATGAGAATAACATAAACAATAATGGTATTGCCACCTGAGATTTTTGAACAGAAACCCCCACTATACAGTTCCCTTTAAAGGTCAAATAAGGGAACATCAATCTGTTCTACTCATTCTTTCATACAGGATGGGCAGTAACATAGTATATATGTTTCATCATTTTATTAATTCTAACAATTTTTAAAACAGTATTACTGAATAGCCAATAACTATCTCATGGCTATTTCCTAGACAGCTTAGACAGACTCAAGAGAGAGTGAGAAAAAGAGAGAGAAAACATAATTTTGCCTACCCTTAATTTGTATAGGAGCTAGCCTCCTTCCCCCATTTTGACAGTAGGAAAACCTGAAACAGGTTTACCTTCTGTCAACACTATTTACCCCTATTTGTGGCAACTGGGCACAAACAACTTGTAGGACATATCTTAGAAAGTGGCTATTTTCTGATTCAGCCTAACACAAGCACATTGAGTACTGTGGAAAGCGTTAGTAACCAATGTACCAATTCCTTCAGCAATTGTAGTAGATTAACATGAGGGCGCATGAATGCAAACTAAAATCCATTTCCTCCTTATCTTAGCCCTTGCACAGTATTCTTTAAACTAAAACCATTATTTTTATATACATGACAGATCAATGCTCAACTGAGGGCTGCTTTTCCTTCGTTTCATATGACTGCGCAAAACGTGTGTTTGCTAAAAATAGGAAGCAAAGCTTCTCATTCCTCTCTCTGCGCTGTCATCTCGTCTTTCAAAAACTTTTCAGAGGTCGAAGTGGCCAAGCAAACCTTACCCTTCACCCTGCTAAGTTGCTAAATGCAGAACTCCGACCTTTGACCCGTTCAGCAGCTGGTCATTTTTTTTTGTGCAAGGCTTGCCATGCGGTTTTTGTAATTCAAAGCAACTCTGGAGAATCACGGCTGATAGGCAGTCCTGTCCGGTGTGTTTGCCAGTAATTTAAAGGTAGGATAATAACTTCTGCTGTGGTTTCTGTATACTTATTTTCATTTGTGTACAGTGTGTTGGGTGCAGTAGGTCAGCTGTTTATTCTATACTTGCATGTATACTTTATTGAAGCCTCTGATCAGTTTAAAAATTGCCCTGAGTGGCAGAATTGCTTTTAAAATAGTGACTTTTGCTCAATTTCGACTTTGGTGGTAGGGGCACTTAAAAATGAATATCCTACAATATTTTGGCATATTAGGGATCACCAGGGTGTCCTCTAGATATCCCAGAGATGGGGGATCAGAAATGTATAAGGTATACCCTTAAAAAATAGGTTTGTATATGCCTAGATAAAGTGAAATTTCACATTGTACTCCCCACATCATGGTAAAGTGCTACTCAAATCCAACTTTGATGCTAGGAGCTATATATTATTCACAATATGATTATCAGACATTACAAAAGATCAAAAACAATTTTATGGCAATTATTTTTAAGAAACATTTTTTCCCTGCATAGAATCAAAATTCTCCTCCTTTATTTTTTTTTAAAACTAATGATCACAAACCCTTTTGATGGTTCCATATATGAAAAGCAAGCCTCATTCCTTTCCTATCACCTTTAAATGTATTCATTTATAATACAAAGCACAGAAGCCTTACTAAAACTGAAAAAGACTGCGCCACTTTTTAAAAGGACAGTTATTATTTAACAGCAGAACCACAGATGTACTTGTTAAAAGGCATTAAGAAAGGAAATCCCTACTTTCAATTTTGTTCTCTGTTATCCAAAATAATGAAACTGGTTTTTGAAACTTTTAAAATAATGCAGGCCTTCATACCAGTTTTACACTGACTTAAAATTTCGCTGACTCAGCATTCCTGTCTGTGGCCGTGATCAGGAATAGCCATATGCTATTTATGCAGCTGTTGTTTGTCAGCAGGCGTCGAATTTTCACGCCTTTCTCAGGAAAAACCCCTTTATTATTTGAAATACCCTGACAGAGTTAAATCCCCATTTGCTGTGTCAAACAGTTTCTTTTCAGTTAGTCAGTTTAAACACAGCTGTTGGAAAGCTTTTTTTCTCGGGTGCTGAAAGAAAAGCATGTCACAGTCTATTTAAAAACTGAGGCATTTCAATGCAGTCAAATCTATCTTTCTATAATGTGTATTTAGTTCAGCAACGACCAAATTCACTCAAATTATGTGCATGCCTTTTAATGTCTAATACAATGTATCTAAGGAAAATGCTGTAACATGTTGTAGTTTAGTCTATTGATTACAAAACACACAATTTCGTTTTTCTTCCTCTGTATGAGGCCTATTTTAATCCTATTGAATACGAATTCTAATTTTATCTTTAGCATTGTGGCAATTTGCACACATTATAGTGTCTTACTCTGTCAATTTAATAGTAACATGCAGCTGTTTAGCATATGTTATATAATTCATTTCTGGATTTTTATTTAATATGTAAGTAACTAAATGACAGTTTGCATAACAGAATGATGACAGCAAAAAACATAAACAAACTCATTGAGCTCATTCCAGACATTTACAGAAGGGGGTCATACACTCAGAACACACAACACAGCGCGCTTAAAGCTAGCCATTCTTACGCAAAGAGCGCAATCGCTATTTACTCACACAAGTATCACCAATGTCAAACCACATAGACATTGAAACACACATTTAACCCACAAATCAACACTTAGGACTTTAAGACAGCTTACAAATTGTACGCAAGACCAAACTATTTGTAAATACTAATTGTAAGTCATATTTACAAGAAGAGCTCTCAAAAGTAGCCCAAAAACTGTTCCATGGTCAAGAAGCCAAAATACACCAAATTCGCCAGTTTTGGCTGGTAGAACACTCAAAAAGCGCTCTGCATATCACCACTTATGAATGTTACTAAGTGCACAGATCAGGATCCGTTTTATGTACATATTTAGTTCCATGGGGTACTTAGTCACCAAGAAAGAAATATCTTTTTACTATATCTAAACCTATTTAGGTATCCCCTCTGTGGGGAGTCAACTGAGTACTTACTAAATCCCTATTGGTACCTCCAAAACAGCAACACTTTCTGCGAAGTGTGCTAGAAACAGGCATGCCAAAAATAATGCAGAATATGCAGTATTATAATCAAAGTAGCGCTTAAGGTACTCTTCGTACGTTGCGCTGTTCAAACAATTTCAAATAGAGAAAAATCTCCTCATTACCTGCCTATATGAATTGCAATGCATATATAACTTACAAAACAAATTCCAAAATTGGCCAATCATACAAACAAAGCCACAGTAAGTGTTACTAAAACTACCTTACCAATCAAAGGCATCAAACCAACAGCAAGTGCCGCAAAACGGCTCTTACCAATCAAATGGTGTCCAGGTTCCAACTGCCAAGTTCTCAAATCGACCAAATGGTCACTGCACGGCGAATCAACAAAAGAGATCTCAGTCAAGGACCGGCGCCGCCGGGATGGTCAGATCAGAAAGAAAGGAAAAACGCCATGGGTGCCAAGACTCAGGTCTCCTCAGGCAGCGATCGCGTCCAAGAGCGAGATTCCAATCCTTCGTCTTGACCAGTCCTTCGGGCATCCGAGTCACTGATGAGTCCCACGTTGGAAGCGCCAATCTGTAGTAGTGAGCCTCAGCAAGGCCTACCAGTGCTTAGGGGTTCACCCTTCTCTGCACAGAGTCCTCAGACACTTAGGAAGAAGTTGGCATAGAAACTGGAATAAGAAAGACAGAGTTTATTAAACCTCATGAGGTGGAGCTAAATTCGCACATCACCCTTCAGTAATGCATGAAGTAGCACACTGAATGGAAGGACCATGGTCCTTTTATACCCACACAGGGGCTCAAATGAAGGCGGTACAAACACAAATGCTGGTTTTAGATACATATAAGGTCATACAGAAAATGCACAGTCGACAAGTGGGTGGAGCTAACAGTTTCTACTTCTAGTAGACACATCCTGACATTTATAAACTCCGAACAGCTGCAAGCTCAACTGAGCATGTGCAAAGCAAGAGGAACTAAATATAACTTGTCTCTAGGCAGATTTCAAGAGCAGTTAACAGGAAGGTAGGACATGGTGAGCACATGGCAGCACATGGCAATCAAAATGGCTGCCAGAAATACAAAATGGATTCCACAAAGCGGACAATTTAGCCTCTAAATACAGGCTGTCTTTAGCCAATGCTTAACTTAAGTGCTGCCAAATTACAACAGGCTGGCCCAAAGAAAGGTCCGCCACTGCTGAGGTTGCCCCTTTTTGTCGTGTCTCGGATGAGATTGAAGAGGTGGGTGGTTTGCTTTTCAAAGGGGGAAAGATCATCCCTCCTGCCTCTATGCAGAACAAGATTTTATTACTTGCTCACCAAGGACATTTGGGTATGTCCTCTATGAAACGGCTCATCCGGGCCAATTTCTGGTGGCCTGTGCTCGACAAAATGGTTGCTAGGGCTGTTAGGGAATGTCCCGAATGCATCAGCAGTGACAAGATGCTCCAAGTCTCCTCTGCCCCCCTTAAACCTGTCTCTTGGCCTGTGTGTCCTTGGCAAAAGGTGGCCTTTGATATTTCAGGTCCCTTTAGACACTTACCTTCAAATGCCCGTTTCGCTCTTGTCATGGTGGACTATCACTCTAAGTGGCCGGAGGTTAAGTTCATGGCCAGTGCCTCTACTCAGGTAATCATTACTTTTTTTAAAGAGGTTTTTGCGCGTGAGGGGTCCCCTGAGGTTCTGGTGACGGACAATGGGGTGCAACTAACGTCACAGGAGACGGAAAGTTTCCTCCATATGTGTAATATCAAGCATGTGACCACATCCCTGTATGAACCGAGGGAGAATGGCCAAGTGGAACGTTTTAACCGGGTTCTTAAGGATGGCATTCAATCAGCTGGCATGTCCAATGAGCCTTGGAAGGATGTGGTAAGAAAGAGATTGTGGATGTACCGCATCACCCCCCACTCTGTGACCAGAGTAAGCCCTTTCAGGCTTTTGAAGGGCAGAGAACCCTCTTCAGAGATTTGCCCATGGTGGATCAAAAGAGTTAATAAGGTTGATGACAGTGTTGATGTGAATCTTGTCGCTAAGCGTGTGGAAGGCAAGCAAGACAAGATGAAAATGTTGTTTGACTCCAAAATGAATGCAAAAGTTCCCGACTTTGCTGTAGGAGACTGGGTTAGGATAAAAAAACCTGGCTTCTTGGTGAAAGGTGTTTCCAAGTTTAGTCATCCCATTAAGATCGTAAGAGTTTGCAAGAACAGTGTCATTACTCAGGATGGCAGGGTATGGAATGTAAGGAGGGTTGTTAAATGCAAGTCTTGAGGACTTGCTGCAGACGGTGATGAAGTTTCACCGTTGCATGACTCCCCTGATTCCAATGGTAACTCTTCTCATCCCGACCAATCTGTGGCATCCGGAGTCAAGGGTAATGACCGACCCAGATTTTTACCTGCCAGATACTTATCTTGACTTTGTTTTTTTTTCTTTCTTTCCTGTCTTTCTTCCTTTGTGTTAGGGGTGAGGTGTGTTGCATTCTCTCCTCTTCTTTCCCTTCCCCTCAAGCCCTTTCCCCTCGTGCCCTTCCTCGTGCTTGGAACATGGAACCATGTGCCTGCGCTGCACGACTGTAGTTCCATGTTCCAGAGCCCTTGAGCTTTCAGTTACTGCCTTTGCCTTGCATGGTTATGTTGTACTGTGCCTCTGTCAAATAAACATTGGAATTTACCTACTGCACAGAGCCTCTCGTCTTTACAACATGGGAGTCTGTAATCCCTGTATAAAAGTCTGTCTCTAATTTCCTTATTACAGGTTACTTGTGACACATTTAGTCGCCTGTGGTAAAGTAAGGATGTAAATTCTCCATATGGAGTGTCTATCTACAAAAATGTGTGCACATTCCTTTTTTTAGTATCTTAATGGACAAAATTAATAGTAGCAGAATCAGAAGTTATGGAACATTAGAATTGAGTACCAATCACAAAAACAATGTTAGTACTGTCTTCATTCTTATTTATTTTGCATGATTCTCCAAGTACCTTGATGATATTTAAACAGTTGCTTACGGTGTAGGTTTCATCAGTTCATATATGATCTTCTAATCCTTATGGCATCCCAAGGATATGTTGTGTTGCAGGTCTTTGTGGTGTTGTTTACATTGATCCAAGTACAGCCAACATGCGTTTCGCCCCCTTTGGCTGGCAAGCCTTGGGCTTTTTCAAGGCTTAGGTTATCCTAGTTCTTATGATTATTGTATCTAATGAAGTCAGTGGGTAGCCTTAAAATAATGTGTCCTTAATATTTTGGGAATTATAGTTTCTTTGTGCTATCTGGGATCGGTATCTTGCATAAGCTCAGTGTTAGTACTGAGCAGTAGTTCTCCCCCTCTGCGGTCCTCTCGTGGCAACCAGTCATGGTAAGAAAGGATGTAGCTGCTCAACTTATTACAGTTGAGTTCTGACATCATAATGCCTGCTGCCAGGAGCCAAAGGGAAAGGTAGAACACAGAGCATAATTTAAGTTGCAATTTAAACAGCGAAACGAAACCTGGCTTTCCCTGCTTCTGCTCCCTTTTTGATATGAACAACGATCAGAAGAAAGGAGATATTTATGACGTCATGTTTATTTTTGCATGCTTTAGGTAATTATAGGAATAATAGAATCTGTGTGTTTCTACATATTCTGAGCTACAGCGTTTTTTAAAATTATAAATCTGACTTGTATTAAACTAATTCTATTATATTTTGCAACAAATATCTAAGTGCTTTTTTGGGTTTGTTTATTTTTGCACTACAAATTCTACTTTTTCCCCTTAATGTTTACAAGCTTCCTAGATGTAATATGAAAGAGCAATGCACCAAGGTTTTAAGTGGCTTGTGGTAAGGGGTATGGTGTGACGATGTGTTGTAAAGAATAAAGTACCTCCTGCCAGTGGCGTAGCTAGACCTTGTGCCGACCGTGGCAGTCCCTGCGTTTGCTGCCCGTAGTGGGCGCATGTCAGAGGGGGGGGGCTGGCGATTACTGCGTTTGCCGCCCCATGACAGCCACAGGTAAGAGCGGGGAGGAAGGCTGCGGCTCCCAAAACTGGGGTGGACCCCCCCAACCGCCACTTGCTACACCACTGCCTCCTGCTAAATATTATACGGAGATTGAAAGTTTCTTTGGAATTCCATGACCTTATAAATGAAATCTGACATTGGCCTCATTCCTCTATATATTCACAGAACTCCTTGGTCACTTGCAATATCCTTATAATGTGCCTCTTGGTGTACTTTATTCCATATATTTTATGTAACTCAATGGAACTTATGTTGTCGGCTTCTGAAGAGGCCATGACTTAGCTGAGCCCTCTTGGACTTTAATGTGTGACCGTAGGTTGCAAACTTGTCTTCAGCTGGAACTAAACCCATAGAGCTGTTTTGCTGACACACTTGCAAGACTGTCAGCTTCATGAAATGCCCTGATCATGGCAGCCTCTGTCCTCTTTGATACATGTTTGGTGTAGGACTTGGGATTCTGTCAGACAGATAATTTTGAGATACCATACCACTTAATTACATCATATGTTGAAAAAGCTGAGCTGTTAGAAAAGGAAGGGAGAGCCAGTGTGGTTCACTCTGCAATGTGCGGATGAAACGCATTGCCAAGAATGGAGTCATATAGAAAGGTGTGCTTCTCCAGAGGACGAAGTCCTCGTGCATCGTACCAAAAATATTAAAGATGTCTGCTTAGCTGTTTAGGCATTAAGTAGGGGTGAGTGGTAAACTCGTCTTTGCTGACAGAGTTAGTAGAGTGTTGCCCACTCCATGCTCCACCTGGAGCGCTGAGTTCCGAAAAAGCTCTGTGAAACGCCGTGTGGCGAAGTTTTTCTTGCGCGCATCTCACCAACATTAAATTGGCATGCGCAAGTGAGAAAAATTGAGCGCTAGGATGAGTCCCGGGCGATTTCTCAACGTGGGCGGTTGTGGCATGTCACAACCGATCACGTTGAGAATGCTGCCAGTCGAGTAGAAAATCTACTTGAGCGGCAGAAAGAAGCAGCATCTTCTGGCATGGTGCGTTGTGCTGTTCGCCCTGATTTTACGGCACGGAACAAGCTCCCAGCACTAAAAATCAGTACAAGCAGCGCAACATACCCAAATTCCATCGCTCGTGGAACTCCGAGGAATCTCGCTGAGTTTTTATGTAACTCCACGGAATTCCACGGAGTCAAACTCTGCAAGTTCTGCCCATCCTTAGCATTAAGGTACCATTGAAAATAGCTTATAAGGTCAAACATGGCATCCAATTCACACTGGTCCTATGTGTACATATTGGTGCTACAGTCATATTTCTTCATCACACACATCTGGACTACCTGTCAAACTCCAAGAGAAGGAAAGCTCCAATATTCTTCTAAAGCTAAATATAGATGTTACCAAGGCCTGCTTCTTTTTTCACCTCAGACATACCATCAGAGGGTCTTTCGTTGAGGGAATTGCTCCCCTCTTCTCAGCAATGAGTCGCTTTATACCACACTGTACATAGTGGCTTGCCACTTGGGACCAAATTTAGCCTCCATAGGGGAAATCGCTGGAGATGCTCCACCATCTCGTAGCATCTGATTTGCCACTTTTTGACTCACCATTGCCTAGGTGAGGATTGATCCCTGAATTGGAACGTGAAGGAAAAACAAGCTTACCACTACCGTTTCCTGGCATTTTTGACAGCACGTTCATCTTCATGGAGCCAGCAGAGTGTTGCTAAATTGGAGGTTCTGGTGTTATATCATACACATGCACTTTCTTTGTGCCTTTTGATTCTAGGTCATGGACATCCACAGACTTTCGCTGGACCCAAGGTGGCACAGCCCATCTTGGAGTTAATACTTGATTAATAGGCAACTGGCCAATGGTACTAGATTGCTCCTTAATGAAATCATTATTTGAAGTCATTTAACTTAACAATACATTTGCTGAAGAGCTAACACTGGCCCAAGCAATGATCCTGTTATTCTTCCATTCAGGCTGGCAATGACAGAATTCTACACAAGACTTGCCTATACTGGTTCAGTCGAAGAAGGATCTGGTACATAAATACCTCATCCCCAGGGGCATGCATTTTTTTAAAAGGGGACTGGGGCTGCGTGAGCCTCTCTCCAAGCCTTTTAAGGCCCCAGGGACGTCATTCTCCTGGGTCTCCGTTAATAATAGGTGGGTGCCCCGGTGTCCACCCAGGGCACCCACCAAGCACCACGTCGGGGGCGGTTGGGGGAGCTCCAGGACTCCCGCAGCTTCAACTGGCTGCCTGCATGGTGTGGGAGCCAGTATTGCTCGTGCCTGGAGGGAGCAGCTGCCTTTTGTACACTCCCTCTGAGTAGGAGCAATATGTATTTTGTTGCGGGCAGGGAAGCAGAAAAAAAGGCTGCTCCCAGCTGGCAGGAGCATTATTAAATCTCCAGTTTGCCGTGAGACTAAAAAAGCTACCACCAGACGGTAGAAGAGACCAGGGCCGGACTGAGAACCGAAACCAGCCCTGGAAAACTGCTCGGTCGCCCCCCCGGGGGGTGGGGGTGGGAGGTGCTGCTGAGTTGTTTGCTAGGGCCGGTTTTGGACGATTTTGTTACAGGGGGGCCAATATTGCCAACCCCCAGTAACAAAAATGGCCCCCCAGGGGCCCAAAACCGGCCCCCACCCTGGCGACCCACCGGGGAAACGCCCGGTGCCCACTACGGCCAGTTCGGCCCTGGAAGAGACATGTTTCCCTGCCTGCGGTAGTGCGAGCAGGGAAACTACTGTGTCCCAGAGGTGGGCTCCATGGGACACAGTAAGTAAGCCCGCCCCTGGCATGGGGTCCCCCTCCCTTAGTTAATGTTATGGCCCCGGGGCATGGAGTCCCCGGGCCTTTTTAAGGCTTAAGGAGGGAGGCCCATTTATTACATTTTGGCCCCAGGGCATGTGGTCCCTGGGGCTTAAGTAGGCTCAGGGAGGAGATGGGCCCCCTCCCTTTAAAAAAATATATATATCTGCCCAGGGGATGCGGTCCCTTGGTCCTTGACAGGCTCGGGGACTCAAAGAGGGGGGGCCGCATGGGTTCCGAAATTTTGCCCAGTGGATGGAGGTTGCCGGGGCCACCATCAGTTCGATGGCATGCCCCCCTCCCCTTAATTAAATATATCCAGCTCCCTCCCCTTAATTAAATATTCCTGGACCCGGGGATGGGGTCCCCGGGCCCTAAATGGGCACGGGGAGGGGGCCCTACTGACGCCCTCCTCCCCATATATTTATTATATAATGATGGGCCACCACTTTGTTTTTTTCACCTGCAATTCTTGCGCGCGTCTCACCAACATTAAATTGGTGTGCGCAAGTGAGAAAAATTAAGCGCTGGGATGAGTCCCGGGCGATTTCTCAACGTGGGCGGTTGTGGCAGGTCACAACTGATCACATTCAGAATGCTGCTGCTCGAGTAGAAAATCTACTTGAGCGTCAGAAAGAAGCAGCATCTTCTCGCGTGACGCGTGGTGCTGTTCGCCCTGATTTTATGGCGCGAAACAAGCTCTCAGCACTAAAAAAACAGTACAAGCAGCGCTACATACACAAATTCCATCGCTCGTGGAACTCTGCGGAATCTCGCTGAGTTTTTATGTAACTCCACGGAATTCCACTGAGTAAAACTCAGTGAGTTACGCCCACCCTTAGCATTAAGGTACCATTGAAAATAGCTTATAACGTCAAACATGACATCCAATTTACACTGGTCCTACGTGTACATATCAGTGCTACAGTCATATTTCTTCATCACACACATCTTGACTACCTGTCAAACTCCAAGAGAAGGAAAGCTCCAATATTCCTATAAAGCTAAATATAGATGTTACCAAGGCATGCATCTTTTTTCACCACAGACATACCATCAGCAGATCTTTCGTTGAGGGGATTGCTCCCCTCTTCGCATCAATGAGTCGCTTTATACCACACTGTGCATAGTGGCTTGCCACTTGGGACCAAATTTAGGGGCTTATTTACAAGGGCCTTGCGCCACTTTTGCGTCATTTCTAACATGGGAAAAGTGACGCACGGGTGGCGCAAGGGGCTTGTAAATAAGCCCCTTAGTCTCCAAAGGGGAAGTTGCAGGAGATGCTCCACCATCTTGTAGCATCTGATGTGCCACTTTTTGACTCACCATTGCCTAGGTGAGGATTGATACCTGAATTGGAATGTGAAAGAAAAACAAGCTTACCACTACCTGTTTCCTGGCATTTTTGACGGCACTTTCATCTTCATGGAGCCAGCAGAGTGTTGCTAAATTGGATGCTCTGGTGTTATATCATATGCATGCACTTTCTATGTGCCACTTTATTCTACGTCATGGACATCCACAGACTTTCGCGGGACCCAAGGTGGCACAGACCATCTTGGAGTTAATACTTGATTAATAGGCAACTGGCCAATGGTACTAGATTGCTCCTTAATGAAATCATTATTTGAAGTTATTTAACTTAACAATACATTTGCTGAAAAGCTAACACTGGCCCAAGCAATGATCCTGTTGTTCTTCCATTCAGACTGGCAATGAGAGCATTCGACACAAGACTTGCCTATACTGGCTCAGTCGAAGAAGGACCTGCTACATAAATACCTCATCCCTGGGGGCATGCATTTTTTTTAAAAGGGGACTCGGGCTGCGTGAGCCTCTCTCCAAGCCTTTTAAGGCCCCAGGGACCCCAACCTCCTGGGTCTCTGTTAATAATAGGTTGGTGCCCCGGTGTCCACACAGGGCACCCACCAAGCACCACGTGGGGGGTGGTTGGGGGAGCTCCAGGACTCCAGCAACCCCAACTGGCTGCTTGCATGGTGTGGGAGCCGGCATTGCTCCCACCCGGAGGCAGCAGCTGCTTTTTGTAAGCTCTCTCTGAGCGAGAGCAATATGTATTTTGTTGCGGGCAGGGAAACAGAACACAAGTCTGTTCCCAGCCGGAAGGAGCATTATTAAATCTCTCGTTTGGCTGGAGACTAAAAAAGCTACTGCCAGACGGGAGCAAAGACATGTTTCCCTGACTGCGGTAGTGCGAGCAGGAAAACTACTGTGTACCAGAGGTGGGCTCCCTGGGACACAGTAAGTAAGCCAGCCCCGGGCATGGGGTTCCCCTCCCTTAATTACTGTTATCGCCCCGGGGCATGGAGTCCCCGGGCCTTTTTAGGCTCAGGGAGGGAGGCCCTTTTATTACATTTTGGCCCCAGGACATGGGGTCCCTGGGGCCTAAGTAGGCTCAGGGAGGAGATGGGCCCACTCCCTTTAAAAAAAAAAAAAAAAATCTGCCACAGGGGATGCGTTCCATTTGGCCTTCACAGGCTCGGGGACTCGAAGATCGGGGGCCGCATGGGTTCCCAAATTTGGTCCAGTGGATGGGGGTCACCGGGGCCACCATCGGCTCGGTGGCATGCCCCATCCCCTTAATTAAATATATCCAGCCCCCTCCCCTTAATTAAATATTCCTGGACCCAGGTGATGGGGTCCCCGGGGCCCTAAATGGGCATGGGGAGGGAGCCCTATTGACACCCTCCTCCACATATATTTATTATAAAATGACGGACCACTACTTTGTTTTTTTTCCCCATGTAATCCGAAGGACTTCCACTGGATTGTGGCAAAAATTGCCGATTTTAAAAAACAAAGTGGCCCCGGGGGTCCCTCTGGGTTCCCCCCACAGGACCTGGGGGGTCAGAGTATCCTACCCTGCCCCTTTATATTGTTTATTTTTTTAACTTCAGGACAGGGGGCTAAGTCCCTGAGTCCTGATAGGCTGCCAGGAACATTTTTGTCATGTTGCTGGCAGGCAATAAGAGCGCTTGTTCCGGTGGGAGTCTGACTCCTGGGGGACCGAATTGGCCCAAGGGAAAAAAAGCTCCCTGGGCCAATCAGAACACTCCAATTTTTAAAACTGGGCTTGAGGGACTCTGGCGAGAGTGTCCTTTAAACCCAAATGTCCAGATATACAAATACTTTTAAACCTTAATATCTCAAAAACTACAGAATGGATTTACACCAAATAAAAAAAGCGCAATCTGCGGACCAAGATCTAGCTTCCTGCCAAATTTGGTGTAATTCTTTTTGGCAGTTTTTGCAACAATGCTTCTAGCAACAGTCTATGTAAAATGCAGGAGATTTTGAGTTTTGGGACCCTCGTTTCTTCTTGGCCCCCACTTGACAGATCACCCTGGAACCTTTCATGCACAAACAAAGCAAAAAAAGCAGTTTTTGTAAAAGTTTTGTGAAGATTTGTCAAACAGTGCCAAAGTTATAAGCTAAACAAAAAGGCAATTGCTATGAAAACGCTGAACTAACTATAATTATCCAGTTGCGATTGAATATATATTCAGATAGATAGACAGATAAGTGTAGATTTTGTTCTTCTTACCTTGTAGGCCACAATATTGAGTGCATAATATGGATTACAACAATATTGAGTGCAGCATATAGACTATCAGTATATTGTCAAGGTAAATATATATAGGGGAATGTAGATTTACTATTATTATCTCCATATCTACTTGCATAGCTGTAGTTACTTTGACGATATACTGGTAGTCAATATTCTGAAATGAATATTGTTGCAGGTCAATATTCTGCACACAATATTGTAGTAGAGCACCCTAGGAGCTAGATCCCAAGCTGGCAGAAGTATTATGTAACTGCTCAGCAGGCTTCAGAAACTCTGTTTCTGGCTTTTGAATCGGAAGTGGTCCTTTACAAGGTTGCTTCCACTGCAGTATGCAGCGGAGACATTCAGGGGCATATGTACAAGGTGTTAACGCCGCCGTAGCATCAATTTTTTGACGTTACGGTGGCTTTTTTTTATCACCATATGTACAAGTTGCCGCTAACCGTGGTTAGCGACAGTTTACTGGCAAAATCGTCTGTTTTTCCGATCGCCACTTCTGTCAGCGATAACTAACGAAAATGAGATGCAAGGTAGGCGTTCCTGTGCAAAAACAGCCGCTACCCCCAATTCGCGATATTTACAATGATCGCCAGGTCCGGCGATACGTTCCAAAAACAGCCGCTAAGGCCAGTTAGCGGCTGGTTCTTAAGACCAGAAAAAAGGTGGTCTTAAAAATGGAGATAAAAATACAGGACATAAGGGAGACTAGCCCAGAGCCACATTTGCTAACCTACTGATGCCATGGAGGTACTACTCATGCAGCTTGGAGCACCAAGAAGACCACAACAACCACCGCCACCGCCACGCCTCCAGGACCACCACGGCGGCAGCGCCAAAGAAGACAGCGGGTCTATCGTCAACGCATCACCCTGATAGACCTAACGCCAGAGGATGTGATAGCCCACTACAGGCTGAAAAGGTCCTCCATCCTTCGCATACTGACCCAGATAGCCCCCAGGCTGCAGGCACCAACACAGCGTAGCACCAATATCCCTCCGGAGACAAAGCTACTAGCAGTGCTACACATGTTGGCCTCTGGTACCTTCCAACCAACCACTACCAGAGTTGGGGGAGTCTCCCAGTCATCCTTTTCAAGGTTCCTCCCAACTGTCTTGGATGCCATAATCAGCCTGACGCCACAGCACCTACGCTTCCCCAACACTGCGCAAGAACAGCTTGACACCAAGCAAGGCTTCTATGCCATTGCTGGCTTTCCGCATGTGTTGGGGGCAATTGACTGCACCTATGTCCCACTTGTGCCTCCTGCGGACACTGCACACATTCTCTGGAACAGGAAGCACACACACTCCATGAACGTGCAGGCAATCGTGGACCACCGGGGCTTTTTCACCAATGTCGTTGCCAAGTTTCCAGGGAGTGTGCACGACTCCTACATCTTCCGGCAGTCCATCATCAACCAGCGGTTTGAGAATGGCACATATGGAAATGGACTGCTTGTTGGAAAGTACTAACTGAACACACCACACACCTCAAGTCCACAATCATGTAGCTCACAAATGTGAGACTGCACATGTAGCAAATGTCATACAACATGCCTTGTAACATGTCCACCTACCATACACAAGAACCCAAGGGACTGCGGTCACTGGGAGTAGCCTTGTAGACAAACTTTAATCAAAGGTCCTGCCCCTCCGTCACACATCTGCAAATGCTGGGAGGGGTGGGAACCAAGTAGGTGTTTTGGAGGGTCAGGACCTATGAGGAAAGTGTGAACACAAGCCCGAGTCTGGCGGCGGTGTTCTGCATAGTCTGTAGCTTGCGGAGCAGAGACTTTTCCATGCCGGCGTAGAGGGCTTTTCCGTGGCCCAGTCTGCTGGTAATGGGTGCTAGGTGACTGTCTTTCTTGACTCGGGGGGGATCCATTTGAAGCTCTTACGGAGGATGCGGAGAGTGTTGAAGTAGCTGGAGACGATGGCGGTGACCTGTCGGTTCATGGAGAGGGAGGAGTTGAGTACGATGCCCAGGTCTCTGGCGTGGTCCGTGGGGGTCGAGGGGCTGCCGAGGGTGGTGGGCCACCAGGTGTTGTTCCATGCCGCTGGGGTGGTTCTGAGGATGAGGACTTCTGTCTTCTCCATGTAGAGTTTCATGCAGCTGTTGCTCATCCAGGTCGCGACTTCCTGCATTCCTTCATGGAAGTTGAGTCTGGTGGTGGTGGGCTCCTTGGTGAGGGAGAGTATGAGCTGGGTGTCGTCAGCGTACGATACTATGCTGAGGCCGTGCTGTTGGACGATGGCGGCGAGGGGGGCCATGTGGATGTTGAAGAGGGTTGGGCTGAGCGATGATCCCTGGGGGCATTCCGCAGTTGATTTTCGTGGGTTCGTAGAGGAAGGGTGGCAGTCTGATCCTTTGGCTTCTGCCGGTAAGGAACGATCGGATCCAGTTGAGCGCGGTTCTTTGTATGCCGGCGTCATGTAGTCTGCCCGGTAGTGTGCGGTGGGAGACGGTGTGGAATGCTGCTGACAGGTCGAGTAGAATCAGGGCTGCAGTGTGGCCTTGGTCGAGGAGGATGCGGATGTCGTCAGTGGCGGCAAGTAGGGCGGTCTCAGTGCTGCGGTTGCTGCGGAATCCGGATTGAGACGGGTCCAGGATGGCGTTGTCCGTGGCTTAGCGGGGGGGCTTGGTGAATTCCTGGATGACGTTGAAGAGTTCTTTGGAGTTGGTGGAGTTGGCGACGATTTTGTTGTGGATGAAGGTCCTTTTAGTGGTACAGATGTGTTGGTGGTATTTTGTCATGGCGTTCTTGTAGGTGGTGAAGTTTACGGGTGTCTTGCTGTTTCTCCAGTTCTTCTCCAGGTGTCTGCAGGTGCGACTGGATTCTTTGAGGTCGGTGGTGAACGAGGCGGCTTTTCTGGTGCGCTGTCTGTCGGAGTTGCGTAGCGTGGTGAGTTTGTCTGCGCAGGTGGAGATCCATGTGTGGAATTCCCTGGCAGCGCGGTTGGTGTCGGCTGGGGGTGGATTTGAGCTGCCCCTCGGTGACTCTGCTCCAGTTCCTTTGCGGGGCACGGGGCACAGGGCGCGGGGCGCGGGTTTGGCCGGCTTGGGTTTGTCGCCGAGGAAGTGTACGCAGTGGTGGTCGGTCCATGGGTGTTGCGTGGTGTGGCTGAAGTGTAGGCTGTTTCCTCCTGCGAAGATGGGGTCGAGGGTGTGTCCTGCCTTGTGGGTCGGTGTGGTGAAGAGTTGTTTCGCCGGAGGGTAGTAGAGTTGGGGTCGTTGGTGTTGTTGAGGTGGAAGTTCAGGTCTCTGATGAGTATGTAGTCCATGGAGGCGATGGCGTGGTGTGTGATGAGGTCGGTGATGGTGTTGGCGAAGCGGTCCAGGGGTCCGGGGGGTCTGTAGGCGAGTGTGCTGCAGAGTGTGGAGTTGGGGCTGGTCTGGACCTGGAAGTGCAGGTCTTCCGCGGCGGCGGGTAAGGTGTCGCTGGAGGTGGAGAGGCAGAGTGAGTTATTGTGCACGATGGCGAGGACTCCTCCCGGGTGGTTGGGGCGGTCCTCCCTCTGGATCTTGTATCTGTCCCGGATTGCGATGGCGATATCAGGGGCAGAGGAGGTGGTGGTCCAGGTGTCGGTAAAGAAGGCAATGTCGGGTGAGTGTGTCCCGGAGGTTCCAGATTTCCACGCCGTGTCTGTGCAGGGAGGGCACGGAGAGGAGGATGCATCTTGGGCGTTGGCGGTATTGGCGGCCGTGGCGGTGGTGAAGGTCTGGCGGCAGTGGCGGCAGGAGAACTGGCCGTGGGTCGTGTTCAGTGTGGCCTGTTGGCAGTTGTACTTTCTTCCGGGGATGAGTGCGAGGACGGCAGATGAGTCGTAGTGGTAGATGTTAGGAGATCCAGGGTCCCTGGCGCTGGTCGTGGTCGGGTCAAGGATGGGCGCAGACAGGCTTGCCCATGGCGCGCCTTCGTTGCGCCAGCGGCGCAAACGCGCAGCCGCCACCATCAAATAGGGTAAGGGGGAGGGGGGAGCAGCTGGGAGGCAATGTAATTTGCATTGATGCTGGTCAATTGTCTGAAGCTACACATGACAAACCCAAATTACCAAAGTAGCACAAATCATACACCCCAAAATAGAAACTCTGCAAACACAGCAGGCACAAATACTAATGGACACATCTCTCCATTATATGTCACAGGTGATCAAGGATATGCACTCTCTCCATGGCTGATGACACCCCTCAGAGCCACAAACAACCAGGCACAGAGACAGTACAATGTTGCCCTTGGACGCACCAGGTCCATTGTCGAGAGAACATTTGGCGTGCTTAAGTCACGGTTCTGGTGCCTTGACATCTCAGGTGTCAGACTGCTGTACAGCCCTGAAATAGTGTGCAAGATCATCGTGGCATGTTGTGTGTTGCACAACATATGTGTCTGCGCCTATGCGCCATGAATTGAAGTGCTGGATGCACCGGACAATCCTGAGGATGACCAAGAAGACGAGGCTGATGCTGCACACACCCCAGCTTCTGCTGCAGGAACAGCACGAAGGGACGGAATTATTAATAATTTCTTCACATAAGCACGTCAAAATATGACATCCCTTTTCTTCTTTTCTGTGCAAAATGCACATAAGCATAGATTGTGCAATAAAACATCACAACACCAAAACCTTGTGTGCATGTTCATTCTCTGCATAAGTACATCTATCTGACAAGTGAAAGTTAAACATTGTGCGGTTAGTAATGGTGAATTGAAAGTTTGTAGGTGGGTATGTGTTTTGGGGTCAGAGTTGAATTTTAGGGTGTGTTTTGGGGTCAGAGATGAATATTAGGGTGTGTTTTGGGCTCAGAGTTGAATTTTAGGGTGTGTTTAGGGGTCAGAGATGAATTTTAGGGTGTGTTGGGGTCAGAGAGGAAATTTCATCAAATACTGTTAATCTGAGGAACAACTTGCACTTAGCGTCCAGATTTTTGCCGCCTTAACGCTAACACGACAATTTTTTCATAACCGCGAGGGAAAATAATAGCTAAATACATGTGACAACACAGAATATTACCGCTAAAGCCAATTTGCATCCAGAATCTCACCGCATAGTCAAAAAATGGGCCGCAAACACACAGGAAGTGATGTTAGCATGCATCCTGTTGCCTGGAGGAGTACTGTGCACTTTCACTTTCTCTTTTGAGCACACATCTGGTGACTGTGGAGAGTGTTGGAGGTGTTTGGTGTTGTGTGCTGGTGATTTTGGATTTGAGAGTGTTGTTGTGTCCTGTGAACTGTCCCTAGTGTCCCTGTGAAGTCTTGTGTACTTGTCCTTACGTGTTTTTTGCGTCTTGTAATAAATCTTGTCGGGTGTTTGTCCAAGGGGTAATTTACATTCTTAATAGTTGTTGGGGTATATATTAGGGTTTTATTTTTTAGGAGTGGGTTTAGGTGTGTGCTGGGAGATGGTGGGTGTGGGTAGGGAGGGCAGGATGTTGGAGGGGGCATTGGGGGGCTTCCTCTGGCTAGTGAAGTACTACCTGCCCTTGATGGTAGAAGGTGGGGGTCGGATCCTGCAGGGATATGCCGTACGTGTGCGGAAGGTGAGGTGGGAGCATGTGAGGAGCCAGATGCTGCGGGTCTTCGGTGTGGACAGGACTGTCCGACAATGGAAGGACCGATGGCAGGATTGCGTGGGCTGTGAGGGTGACATGTTGGACCACCTGGGAGTCCTCATTGGCCAACAAGGTGGTAAGTACAACCTCAAAATAGTTAAATGAACACTTTTGTAACAAATAAAAAATGCTGTCTGTAACACAATGGGGTGTATGTACAAGAAAGTGGCGGAGTGAGGGGTTAGATGTCATGCCTTCATGCCTAACTTTGCCACTTCAGAATCGCAACGCTGCACCATGTTTACAAGCATATGGTGCAGGCTTGCGTTTCCCCCTGCGCTGGCACAACAATTAGCAGTGCAGTGCCAACGCTGGCACCCAAGCACCATAGTGCAAGGGTGTCTGCGTGCAGGGCAAAGATTTTTCATGCACAGGAAGGGTGACCTTACTGTACATAAACAATGCAAGGCATTTTGCTTATTCCATGTGTGCTGCACAAGGCAGAGCACATGGAAAAAGCAAAAAGGATGAGGAATAATGCTTTTCACCTAGTTTTGCTAAGTTAGGATCATCTTTTCCCTGACCTTTACTATTGGCGCTGCCTCCTATGTACGCTGCCCTTGTACCTAGGTTTTATGTAACGTTGTATGAGATATGAAAAATTGGACATTTATCATAGGACATCTCCAGAGTGTCATACACCATCAATAGTTGTGACACACCCTTGTGCGATCTGCAGCAATGCTATTGTCTACAGAGCAGGGAGAACATGATGTTGTTGGGAGAAACGGGGCCTTGGGAATGTGTCACACAAGTCATCTGTGCAAAATGTGCAAATGTGCAAGCATGATTGTCTTGTTTGGCCTAACTCTGCATTATCATGTCTTGTGGGAATAGCAGGCAAACTAGACACAATCATGTATGCAACGTGAACTGCAACAGTACAGTTACAGGGCATTGACATAGATGGTGATGAATTGGATGATGAATAGGACACGTGCAAATTTACGTCTGTTACCAACACACGTTTCTTTTCATGTCTCACAGCTGGCAGACCACTCATCACACAGCGGGATTTCGATGCCTTCAGGGACCCACACGCCACTGGTGAGTTCACACATTAAATATTGTCATTGTGAGATGTGATAAATGTCTGGGTCAAATCATGTACTCAGTAGTATGAAGTATGGGTGTGTATCACATGCACCTTGCCTCCAGTCTGATGGTGTTTCGTGGAAGTGTGAATGGTGTACAAATCAGTAAGTGAAGATGGAGCAATGCATATCTCACCAGCTTCCTCAAAGTTGCAGGGCGTAGCTTTAAGCCAAGGCTACCAATGGCACGTTCCCTAACCACCTAGCAAAGATGGCCCTATGTATGTAATTTGCATGTTTTTGCACTGCAATGGTGTTGTCAAGCTGTCTCCTTGGGGTCATTCCCCTGGTAGACTCAGGGGCAAATGTACAAGTCCCTCTCGCCGAATATGTGATGTTACCCCGCATGCATTTACGACGCATGCCTTTACTCCGCAGTTTTTACTCTGCAATACCTTTTACAACGCAGGGCTTTACAACGCTATTCGTTACAACGCATTCCCCATTACAACGCAATTACTATTCTAACTCCAGGGGGGCGTTACTTTGGGGAATGCGTTGTAACAGTTTGCGGTGTGAAGCCCTGCATTGTAAAATTTGTAGCAGAGTAAAAAATGCGGGGTAAACAACGTATATCCTGCTCGCCACCACTATATCACCTATTGTGAAGTTGTGGTGGCGAGAGGGGCTGCGCCTCATGTACAAGTCAGTGTTCAGCCACCTAACGTTGTTTTTCCATGTGTGCTGCTTGATGCAGCACAAATGAAAGTGACAGTAGGGCTTTTCCAGGATTGTTCATGTGTAGGAAGGGACACCTTCCTACACATAAACAAGCCTCCCCTGCACACAGACACCCTTGCACTCTTGTGCAAGGGTGCCTGTGTTGGCGCAGAGTTGATAAACGCCACGCCATCGCCGGTGGGCACGCAGGGCTGCACCAGAATATTGTACATATGGTGCAGCCCTGTGTTGCAGAAGTGGAGGAGCGAGGCACTACACCCGGAGGGCTAATGCCTCTCTCATCCAATTCCTTGTACATGTCCCCCTCAGTCAGGGTATGTGACAGCCCCATCATTTGACACTGACAGTCTCATTGGGTTGTGACACTACATGTCACATGCCATGCACTGTCATGTCAGTGTTGCCAGCATGTTGTAACTGATCCTTGATTCTACATTGTATTGTCCATGTCACTTTCGAACTTCACAATCTTTCGTTGGAGTGTAGGCTCCCATGTTTCACTGACCTTGTGTTTCTGAGTTAAATGGAGAACATTGACATCGTCATCAGGACTCACATTTTGTCATTGCTCTTATTTTACAGACAACATGTCGCCAGAGGAGGCCCACGCGTTCCGGGTCAGGAAGTACCGGTACCTTCACATACACAGGGTGGCCAAGGGATACCGCAACATGGCAAGGAGGCATCAAGCTGACCGGGCAGCTGGGAGGTGGAAGTCGGTGCCCGATTTAGTCCTCCGACGCTGGCAGAGTGACACACAGGCCGTACCTGGCCCTTCTGGCGACAGGCATGGGTCCCGACGTGGACAGGGATCTGCACATCCCCTGGAGACACCACACAGACAAGCTGCTGACTCAGGATCTGGCACACAATCTGGTGCCCCCTCACAGCCCCACAGACAAGGGCCAATGCCAGCTGCAGCATCCGATCAGGTAGTGCCATTTACCATGTGGGACCGTCGCACAATCATGGACATGAACATCAGAGTGGCACAAATAGAATATGAAATGGCGGAGCATACCACCCACCGGCAGGACATTAAGGCTGCCCTGGGTCTCCCATTTTGAGCTTTCCGTTAGAGACCCATCCCCCTTTTCTCCGTTCCCCAAATGTTCTTTATTATTATTAGTTAGTGATAGGTAAGTTTTTTAAGTGTTAGGTAGTGTAGTTGTAGTGTAGGAATAGGTAGTGTTAGATTTTAACATAGTTTTAGTTTTTTATTCTCTTGTAGTATTTGGGGATAAGTTTCCTTTTCCTTTGGGTGGGGGTTGATGTATTTGTTGTTAATAAAAAAATTACAAAAAATATATATTTGTGTATGATATCTGTGTAGTTAGTTTATTTTTAGCTAAGATGTATTTGTCCTGTCTTCTGATGTGCTTTAAGGGTGGAAGGGGGGTTGATGTCTTAGATATGTTGTTGCGTATTTAGGATTAGTTACGTTAGATAGTTTAGATTAGCATTCACTTTGTTCCAGTTAGTTAAGATTAGGTTAGTTGTAGTAGTGCTTAGTGTTGGTTTAGGGTAGTTAATTTTGTTACTCGATAATAGATGTTTACTGTTTTTGAATTCCGGTTGCACTTATGTCTGAAGTGATTTGGTGGAGTGTTGCTTTTTACCCTGTATACAACTTATTCAATCACAGAACAATCATTTGAATGTGTGCGTGTGGTCATGACATGTTTTGATTTGAGCACAGTAAAATTGCATGGATTAGGGGGGGCAAGTAGGAGTTATGGCCTAGGCTATGGACACTCTTTTGTGAAGTTTAACATCTTATGTGTGACTTACAGAGTTGGACAGCACATTGTTGCCCATTTACAACACTATGTAGGAACATGGCCTTGAGCAGACATTGACATTGCAACTCCTATCCATCATAAAAATGGATGTATGCACCGTGTTCCACAGATTACGTCCACACCCTGCATATCACATGAGCCTGGCGCAGAGTCCATCTAGCATGCACACACATAGGCACACTTGCTGCATAGTGAAAGTGGGTCAGCATTATTCAAATTGGATGTTCCTGTGCATGGAGGCTCACTCTCCTGCCCATGCAGAATGTTTTCATTTTGCAGATAAAATATGCACGGCATATGGCAGAACACAGTTCTGACGCAAACAGGAGGGGAAATGTAGCATTGCTCCCTGTAGTGCCAGAGTCATACCCACTTTTCCCAGCTGTTACTTTTGTAATTGCCTCATAGTGATGCCACCCTGACTATATGCTAATTGCAGTGCACTACACTTCCCTAGACACATTGCCCTCTCCTTTCACAGTAAGCCCAGCATGAGAGGGTTTCTTATTTCCAAGGCATTGTTAAGCCACGGGAAGGGGCTGACTGAGGACTTGCACTTTAGGATAAGTCCCTATTGCCAACACCACTTCACTGAAACAGACAATGTGGTTCCAATAGCGGGTGGTAGATATGGGCCATTACGAATCTTCATCTATGTGAAGATGGTGTTCTCTATCTAGGAATGTGATATGCAATGACCCCCATCACAACAAGCTTTGTCCACCCCATAGAGTGTGAGTAGATCTGCCAAGTGAGACTTGTTAGCAATGCTAAATGGAGACACTACTTGTGGCATGCGACTGACTTGGACATATTTCCACACATGCCTATTGCCATCATGTATGTAGGGCAATGTTGGAATCTTGCTAGAAGGTTGTATTTGAGCAGTGAGGGCATGGCTAGTTCACACATGCACGGTCATCTCACTGCCTATCTGGGATATGGTTGAACATGAACATTTATCATATGTTCCTCGGTGTACGTTTTGATGGATTCACTGGCCCAAAATTATTGCAGACTTCTATATCTGAATGGTTATGGGAAACACACATCTGTGTAACTTAAATATTTTAATTTGCATGTGCATTGGCTTTGGTGAAGACTGGGCCTGTACTTGGTCAAACAACCCCCACATTCCATAGATGCCCAGTGGAGGGCCTGACCGAGTCCTTTGGGGGGAACATGTCCAAAGGAAGAGGCAGAGTTCAGTCAGCAGGCTGATTGCAGTGTCATTGGGAACAACACAAATTATGGCAGTCCATATCGAGGTCCAAGGTGAGTGTCGCAGTGTGAATCTGAGGACAGTGGAAGCTGATGTTCCGGGGCATGATGCTAAGCACAGTCCATTTGGCACAGTCCATTTGGCTACATGAATGCTACCGCTTTCTTCTTAGCAATAATGCAAAATCATCTACATCTTCGTCCTCTGATGTGTCATGTGTGTCCCGTGTGTGTGGTGGTAGATTGGCTGCGGCACTGTGATGCACTGACACATCAGGGACTGAGATGTGGATGTTGAAGCAGCAGCAAAATTCATCTGTGCCAAACATTGAGGAAGCACTGCTGTGATGAGCAGCTGCAGGACATGAAATATTCCAGTAATGTGTCTGTGGTGTGCAGCCGTGGCAGCCATTTGTGAGGCTTGCATCCGCTACATGTTCTCCATGATCATTCGCATGTTACGCAACTCCTTGCTGACATCGCTGGAGCCACTCTAACTGGACAGTTTTTCTTGTCTCTGAGTCAGTACTCCAGCGATGTCAGCCATGGAATGCTGGAGAGGATGGAGCGGACTGTGGGTGTCTGTGATGGTCTATAGGTGGTCCCGAATGGGACTGAGACACCCATGTACCCCATCTAATTTGGCCGCCAGGCTGTCAAACCCCACCCACACCTGACCAGCCATCTCCTGCTGGACCTCTACCGCACGATGTTGAAATGCCAGAAGTGGGTCCTCAAGGTCCTGGGAGACAGCTGTGGTGGTCGGTGCTTGCTGCTGGGTGGTTTGGGCAGGGGGTGGAGTTTCCACGACGCTGCTGGATGGCCTTCTTCCAGAGATGGGGTGCTAATTGAGTCGAGCAGCTGTTGGAGGGAGTCCTGGTCGATGTTTGCGAGGTCTTCCTCTTCATCATTGAAGAGTGGGACAGGCTGCTGTACAGGAGGTGATGTTTCTCCCTCTGCAATGTAAAGGGGAGATGCAGTTGTATGTGTGTTTCAAGTATGATCATGCATTGGATATGTTTACAAGCAGACTGCATGACAATGTCCATTCAGAATGTTTAGGAGGAGATGCCTATTACATGGCAGATAGTGATTCATTGTACAACATCACGGATGTGACGTTAGAGTTGTACATTATCATCTCACAGTTTACAAGTAGGCCAAATGTGAGTGACCAATTTCTACACACATGCAGCACCAGTTGCGTCCTCTGCTCAGTAGTGACTGTGATGCAGTTTGTACCACATTGTTGTCAATGTTGATTAGCTCAGATTTATGTGTCTGTGCACTGCATTGTGGGAGAGTCACCCCTACTCAATACACCCTGATACTTTTTCAAGATTGCTCTTTTTTGGAGGGGTGGATTGCATGGTGCCACACCTTGCTGTTGGCAATGCAACATGATTGTTGTTGTGCCATGATTATGGCTATCCCACTGGTGTGATCTGGGTTGATGTGATGTGCCACATGATATAGGCAGGGAGGTATGCTTGAATTGCCATGATACACACAGTGTAGACACTTGTGCATTTTGTTAAGTCAAAGGGAGTGATGACATCTTAATAGATGCATGTTGATCTGAAGGTATGGTACAGCTTTGGCTTTACTGCCCCTTATCCCTTTCACCCAGTGACCCTTTCACTTATGTGCATTTCCAATGGTGAGATGTTGCAAGCTTGAGGAAATATGGGTCTTGGTCATAGTTGGGACACTTGTGCATTGTTGGCCAGCAGATGTCTTTCTTACATCAGGGGCTGTATGAACACGAGGAAGTGACAGAGTGTGACCTGCTCCTTTAAGGATGAACTCCACACTCAGCTACTTCAGTGACCGTGGCCTGCACCATGTTGACATGTTTATGGTGCAAACATGCATTTCATCATGCACTGTCACTTGCCTTGTCAGTGTGGCTCACAGACAGGCAGCTTTGCTGGGTAGTGCACATGTGCATGGGTTTGGTGCGGGAATGTTTATGTGTGGGGGACCCCTTCAGGCACATTGGCAATGATGGACTAATTGCTGTTTCTATGTGTGCTGCACAATGCAGTACACACATGTACATCCAAATAGCTTTGGCTATTGTGATTACTCTTGTGTGCATGTCGTCGGTCATGTTTTTCCTTGCAAGCATTGCTTACTGCCCTCCTGTTGGCTTAACCGTTGTGAGTATGGTGCAGCGTGACTTTCTATTGTTGTTGCAGGCTGAACAGACAGTAACAACACCCATTACCCTCAACGTTGACACCACGCGTAGTGTGTAAGTTGGCCTAGATTTCAGGGCTGTGGATTTCCAAAGGCTCATTAGTGATGCTCAGGCCCTATCAGCCCCCCCCCAACATCACATCAGGTACGATTGGCAGGGTGATGTGTGTTTTGGAATATGCCATGCAGATGCTCACATGGATGATACATGCTGTTCTGTTTCAGGTTATTTTTTGCCGGGGTTTGTGTGCAGATGATAACAGACATGACTGCATATTTGTTCACTGACACTGTTGACTTTCCCAAAATACTTGTTTACATGCACATCAATGTGTAATGGGCAAATCACACCAGGACTAATGTAGAGTACAGTTTTAGGTATGGCACATGTGTACACTTGAGAGTTGAAGGAAGTGACGCGAATAGGGTCACCCGGGTCACTCGTGACCACCTCTCGGCCTTCCAAACCAAATGAAGAGTCGGTCAGACAGTAGAGAATATAAACCAAAGTTATTTATTAGTATTGCGATGCAGCGGAGCCCAGTCTGACCAGCCTCCTGAGATGTGCAGGGGAGCTGGGCCTTGGAGAAGTATAAACTAATGATACATCGAGGCAGTTTTCTGCTGAGGCAAGCAGTATGAGGCAAAAGCTCAGCTTCGATCATAGAACAAAATGGCGGCTACTAATAAAATGGTGCCATGAATGCTAACTTAATACAGAACGAAGTATGAGCAATAGGACAATTACAGTTTCAATTCTAACAGACCCTCCTTTTAGCATTCATTGCTATATTTTATTATTGCCATCAGGTAAGGGCCTTACAATTCTAAAGAAAGGAAAAATGTTCGAGCACAGGCAACATTTGCTAATTTATTTGGCTACCAGCGAAAGCTAAAACTCTATGCGATATGTAATGAACACATTACAGGGTCAGACTGATTTGCATATGGCCATGTCTGAACTGGGGTGGCGGAGTGAGCTAAAGAATAATGATGGATTAAACCCAGATCAGTTGACTGGGGTGAGTGCTTGCAATGTTCAACACTCCGTCCATCATCCCCTTTGGTTTTGCACATTACAAGGCTAGACATACATCATTAATATTCAAAAATGCCCATGTCAATACACATCATATCCTGGATGTCTTGCATCATCATGGCCTTATTCTTAGAGTCATGCTCCAAGTGTTTGGGGCGAGGTATCAACATTTGTACACGGCAGGCACAACAGGCAGGAAGGCAGTGTATGAACAGACAACATGTTAAAATGATACCAACTATGGCAACCAGGAAAACGATAATCTTCCAACCCCAAGATGCGAATAGGCCCCAAAACCACCCCGTGAGAGACCATGTGCCATTCTCCTGGTGTATATCAGAGGCAATCCTATGGAGCTTCTGTATAGCAGCATATACATTCAGAGCGTGGTCCGGTATGTATACACAGCAGCTACTGCCGATGACGCGGCAGGCCCCACCCCGATCAGCAAGGATGACGTCTAACACCATCCGGTTTTGTAGGGCAACGAGTCTCGTAGCCTGGAGCTCAGCTGTAATATTAGTCAGGATACCAGCTGTTGCATTTATCACTCCTTCTACCACCCGAGTGAGTCTTCGAATATTGAGACTGTTGGACATTGGGCCCCAAAAGAGAACAATACCCTTCATAGCATCCGTGAACTGCTGCAATGTGGTATCTGTCTGATCTATGTCTGCAGTGTCTATGACTCGTCTAACACGTGACAGATGAGCACCCCTGCGTTGTAGACGGTGGTCCCTATGGTAGTTGGATGGCACTATATACACTGTGGGAAGAAGAAAAGAGAGATAACATATTCCAGACCACCCTCGGGGAAGCCAAACATAGTCCTGGGACCCACAGACAAAGTAAACGTTGTGAGAGGGTAGCAGAGGTGGGCGTTTTGCTGTGCTCAGTACATAGGTGTAGTTGCAATTACTCACCCCTACCCCTTTTTTCCCTTTTCCCTTAACACAGAAACTCGCTGTCATATGAACCACCAGCACCGGCATGCATTGCCACATCATGAGTAATATTGCGCATCTGAAATGATTTAAAATATTCAGTGACAATAAAATCCCAAAAATCAGACATCTCATTTTGAAGCCATGTTACATTTTGTTCTCTTTCGTAAACATTCATGCAGGCTGTCGGAGACAAGGTATCCGGTGTTCCTTGTTCCCCTGGGGTAAACCCTTGATGTACACGTATATACTCTAAGGGGCATATTCTCAAGGACTCATCGCCGAGTTAACGGCACTTTAGCGCAGCAAAAGTGGCGAAAGAATTATCACCCCATTCACAAGCTGGTGCAAACTCCCCACATCGCCAGAAAACCAGCGATAGCTGCCGCAAAAAAAATCGCCACGGATGAGAGAGACAACTAACGCTAATGATATGCAGAGTAGGCGTTCCCGTGCAAAAACACACGAAAACACCACTTCGCGATATTCTCAACAACCAGCCAGAACTGCGATGTGACCCAAAAACAGGCGATAAGGCGCGTTAGCAGCAGGGATTTAACACCTGCCTTCTGCTGGTGCTAAGCAGGACGACTACCTGCACTACCTGCAGCCCAGAGCCACTTATGAAGTCCCACAGATGCCATGGAGACAATGAACATGCAGCCCGGAGACCCAAGAGGGCCACAACACCCACCGCCACCACCCCCAGGACCACCCCCCCCTCCGGACTCCCTCCCCCGGACTACCACCGAGGCAGCGTAGGACAAGACAGCGGACCTTCTGAAATCGGCATGGCCCCTCAGCCACACAAGTGCAGAATGTGGGGAGAGGTGGGAACCAAGTATGTGTGAAGGAGGCAACTCACCCATGAAGAAGAATGTACACAATGCCAAGTGTGGCGGTGATGTGCTGGACAGACCACAGAATGCAGAGCACAGACATGTCCATGTGGACATATACTGCTGGTGTGTGTAGTGTTGTGGACAGTGGACGCAACCATGTCACCTTAGGCAGTGGGGAAGACCTTGGACATGTAGCTGTGCCGTCCCCCCCTGTAAGCGTAAGCACAGTGGGCTGGGCTGGCGTATGCCACTCCAGCGTAGGAGTGCTGATAAAAAGGCCGGGGCCCTGGGCGTGGTTCTCTTCCGTGATGGGCAATGCGTCTGCCAGAGCGGTGCACCTCACCCTGCCACGAGTTCTCCACCGTGACCGCCAGACTACGCGATACAGGCCCCCAGCACATCCAGCGGCACAGCAACACGGAGTCATGTGTGTGCCGGATACTGCCTTAGTCCTACACTGCGGTTAGCAGGTCCCACAATTCAAATCGTGCCACATTTCTGTTAATGGAGGAAACCACTAGTCAACAGACATTGCCCCCAGTGCGGCCCGCCGGATGACGCATCATCGTTGGCTGCACACCCGCTGAGCGCTCCAGGTGTCACTAACTCAGTGCACCACAAGTCATCGCCACGTGGCTGTGGGCCCTCGCTGACCGCTGCCTCTGGCCTACACTGCGGTCAGCAAGTCCCCCAAGTCAAACGATGCATCATCGTTGGCTGTGGACCCGCTGAGCGCTCCAGGTGCCACTGACCCTGTGCAACACAAGTCATCACCACGTGGCTGTGGGCCCTCGCTGACCGCTGCCTCCGGCCTACACTGCGGTCAGCAGGTCCCCCAAGTCAAACGACGCATCATCATTGGCTGTGCACCCGCTGAGCGCTCCAGGTGCCAATGACCCTGTGCAACACAAGTCATCACCACGTGGCTGTGGGCCCTCGCTGACCACTGCCTCCGGCCCACACTGCGGTCAGCAGGTCCCCCAAGCCAAACGATGCATCATCGTTGGCTGTGCACCTGCTGAGCGCTCCAGGTGGCACTGACCCTGTGCAACACAAGCCGACGCCACGTGGCAATATTGAGGCAGAATTCAGTAGGAGAAAAACATTGCACCCAGTGCGGCCCGCACCAACGGCGCATCGTCGTTGGCTGTGCACCTGCTGAGCGCTCCAGGTGCCACTGACCCTGTGCAATACAAGCCGACGCCATGTGGCAATATTGAGGCAGAATTCAATAGGCGAAAAACATTGCACCCAGTGCGGCCCGCACGGACAGCGCATCGTCATTGGCTGTGCACCTGCTGAGCGCTCCAGGTGCCACTGACCCTGTGCAACACAAGCCGATGCCACATGGCTGTGGGCCCTCGCTGACCGCTGCCTCCGGACTACACTGCGGTCAGCAGGGCTTGCAAATCAAATTGAGTCTTGATTCATTTATGACAGAGTCCAGTAGGCAACAGACATTGCTTCCAGGGCGGGCCGCACAGACGACGCATCAGCGCAGGCCGCGCACCCGCCGAGCGCTCCAGGTGCCACTAACTCAGTGCACCACAACTCATCGTCACGTGGCTGTGTGCCCTTACTGACCGCTGCCTCCGGCCTACACTGTGGTCAGCAGGGCTCGCAAACCAAATCCAATCCTGACATGCAAGTACACGCCATCATCGCTGGCTGCACACCCGCCAGGACCACCTCCAACCAACAACTGCCAGATTCGGAGGAGTCTCAAAGCCAGCCTATCTAAGTCACTCACACCTGTCTTGGATGCCATCATCAGCTTGACACCCTGCTCAGCTCTTCAGTTGCCACTAACTCAGTGCACCACAACACATGGACCCTTCATGATTGAGTTTTGTGCTGTGGACAGCGGATGCAACAATGTCACCTCAGGCAGTGGGGAAGACCTGGGATGATGATGATGAAGATGAGGCAGGTGTACCACACCCCACTGCAGCTGCAGCAGGAATATCCCGAAGGGACCAAATCATTAACAATTCCTTCACATGAGCACGCTCAGCTCTGGTGCCCCTACCTCAGTGCACTGCAAGTCATGGACCCTTTATGATTGAATCTGTGTGTGTGATCCGATGATCACTGTTCTAGTTGTTGCCAGCACCAACCACTCCCTGAGGGCTGGCTTACACTCACCCTACACCCATCCAGCACAGGCGTCACTGGACATGTGACCCTGGTAATAAAAAGTGGCCGGGCGCACGTGCCCATAGCCAGTTCAACTATCTATCTAAGTGTGTTCGTGTGGTCATTATGTATGCATGATGGGCCAGGACCCTACCACATTACATTGTGCTGTGGACAGCGGACGCAACCATGTCACCTCAGGCAGTGGGTTCGACCTTGGACACGTAACTTTGTCGTCGTCCCCTGTAAGCGTAAGCGGAGTGGGCTGGGCCGGCGTACGCCAAGCCAGCGTAGGGGTGTGAAGGATTTCCCCGGGGCTCTGGGCGTGGTTCAGTTCTGGCCTGGACAAGGAAGTAACTAATGCGTGTGTCTCTGTTGTAGTGTCGGCGCCACCCAGTCCGCAATCAACAATGTTGCAATGTAGCATGCACCCGGAGGGCGGGCACGCATGAACAGGGAAATGAAGGAGCACAAGACCGCTCGGGGTCTTGGCTCATACATGCCAAGTGTTGTGTGTATCTGTATTGCCGCAGCATGAGCCAAATGCCTAGCCTAAATCGCAGCGCGAGTTCAGCCAGGCATGAACTCTACGTCTGTGTCCGCCCCATCCTTCCCACAGGCCTACACTCACGTGGCCGCCCACCTCCAACGGCCAACATCACAGTGTCGTTGTCAGGCTTGTGGACATGCGCAGACAGGCATGACAATGGTGTGCCGTAGGAGTGCAAGTGATGCAACCGCGCAGCGCACACAAGTAAATAGGCCCGGGGGGAGGGAGGAGCAGCTGTGAGGCAACGTAACACACAGTGATGCCGCTCATTTGCCACATGCAAGACATGTCGAACATGAATCCCAAAGTCGCACACATCCCACCCCACCCCCAACAAGCCACTTCACAGTACCTGAATGCAAGCAGATGAGAAACTAACATTAGGGATGAATGCTCCTTTGTCTGAGCTATCATGCGGAAGCACATCTGCACCTCCGACCTCGGAATTGCATGTGCCCGGCACCCCCTGACAGATACTATGGCAGCTGATGACGACTCCCACACTACGCACAGCCCGACGAAAGACCAACCTATACACATCCCACACACATAAGTCCTTCCTCGAAGTTATCTTGCATGGAATGGCCTTCACACTTACTCCCACATTAACCCAAGCGTACAACCGTTGCTCACTGAAATAACTCATTGCTCCAAGCTGTGGCATTTCATCCACAGAACTGGTGCAGGTCAGAACAGTGCAAAATTGCCAGGGGGTGTAGGAGTGCCTTTCCCAGGATTGTACATCATGCATACCATACAATATTTAACCAATGGGCAGCTATTTTCAGGATGTTATCATTCTGCCACACGGGATCTAACAGTTTGCATAGGCCCTTGGCGCTAATGTGAGCTGGCCCGTGCGCCATAGTGACTACCGGGAGGACATAGGCATCCGGTAACATCCACCTTTGCTTTCCTGACTTATCCGTCCAGCACCCATCTTCGTCTAAACGTGCTGTGCTTTCCTGCCATACTGCTAGCTCCTCAATTGTTGCCTCACTCTGTATTTCTTTGACACTATCCAGTGTATCCTCAAACATAGTAACTTTGGGTGCCCATTTAGCAGGGCCTGCCACAAACATTTTTTTCATTTTTGTTCGAGATGTCTCCTTAGCTGTTTGATCTGCAAATGCGTTTCCCCTCCCCACATCATCAGTAATTGCCTTGTGGGCGCTGCACTTTACTATTGCTAACTTCTTGGGGAGTGTCAGAGCTGACAAAAGCCTGTGTATCAATGGGCCATTCTGGATCTTTAGCCCGTGTGAAGTCAGGAATCCTCTCTCCGCCCAGAGCCGCCCAAAATTGTGGGCGACTCCAAAGGCGTACTGGTTGTCAGTATAAATATTGACAGTCAGCCCCTCACTCAACTCACAAGCTCGAAGAAGGGCAACTAACTCTGCAGCTTGGGCCGATTGATAGGGAACTCGTGATGTCTCGACTACTGTGTGTAAGGTAGTGATTGCATAGGCCACAGTTGTTGTGGCATCCGGTAATTTGAAACAAGAGCCCTCGACATATAGCTCCCCTCGGGTTCAGATAGGGGGACATCAGTCAGGTCTACCCGTCCTTTCGTCTCTTCTTCGGTTCGAAAAATGCAATCATGCACGTCTATTTCCTCACTTTCAGAAGGGAGGGGTAGTAACGTGACTGGGTTCAGGGTGGCACATCTTTTGATGGTGACGTGTGGTGCGAATAGGGTCTGCTCATAGCCAGTCAGACGTGCACTGGTAAGGTGCTGCGTCTTTGTTCTGTTCAAAAGTGTAACCACAGCGTGAGGTACCATAACTGTGAGATCGGTATCAAGGACGAGCCCTGCCGATTGTCAGATAGAGACAGCCACGGCCGCGACCGCTCTTAGACAGCTCGGGATGGCTCTTGCGACGTTATCAAGCAGGGCAGAAAAATAAGCACACAGCCTCTGCTTACCTCCAAAGGCTTGTGTTAAGACAGTAAGCGCGCAACCAGCCATCTCGTGTACATACAACACGAACGGTTTGGCATAATCCGGCGTGCCAAGTACAGGCGCAGACCAAAGCGCGACTTTCAATTGCTCAAAAGCTTGTTGACATTCAGGCGTCCAGGGCAAGGGTTCATGCACATCTTTAGTGGTTAGCTGCAATAGCGGCTTTGTTAGTAAGGAAAAGTTAGGGCGACAATACGAAGTAATGCCAATGAAAGCTCGCACATCCTTTTGTGTCTTAGGGATGGGCATTTTAACAATAGCACTAATGCGTTCAGGTGTTAGTCTCCTTCCCTCTTTCGACAGTAGGTGACCTAAGTAGGTGACCTCCTGTCGACAATATTGACATTTTGAAAGGGACACTTTATGTACGTGATGAGCCAAATGAAGCAACAATTTGACCGTTGCATCTTTGCAACCTTCTTCAGTGTCAGAAGCGATCAAGAGATCGTCCACATACTGCAGCAATACATTACCTGGGGAAAGCGTGAGGGAATCCAATTGGCCTTTTAAAGCCTGACTATATATGCTTGGACTTTCAGTATAGCCCCGAGGAGCTCGACAGAATCTAAAGCTTCTGCCGGCTAGGGTGAATCCAAATAGATGCCTGCTCTCTGGATGAATAGGAATGCTAAAGAATGCATTCTTCAAATCGATAACAGAAAAGAATTTGGCAGAGGAAGGAATCATCGTCAGAAGGGCAGTGATGTCAGGAACCACCGGGAACTGAGGGACCACAACCTTATTAACCTCACGCAGATCAATCACAAAACGATAGACATCAGGATGGTCATCAGAGGAACCTGAGGGTGTCCTCTTAAGAATGGGAAGAATGGGGCTAATACACACATTCGCAGTCGTCTCCTCAACAACCCCGGACTTGATCAAGTCCTGTATAATCTGTAATAGAGCCCTCTCCCCTGCTTGTGGTATTTTGTACTGGGGAATACGGGGCAGAACACCATTGTCTTTGACCTTAATAGAGACCAGGGGTATCTGTAACAGCCCTACATCTGTATCGCCTGTAGCCCACAACATGGGCGGCACATCCTTAAATTCAGCTGGGAGGGGCGCATCCTTGGACAACCACTGCTTAGAACTAACCACATTAGGACCCATCGTCATATAGACACCTGCCGGGGAACAATAAATCGTGGTATACAACTTGTTCAACAAATCCAATCCCATCAGATTCTCACCACAATTGGACGTCAGTAAAAATGGTGAATCAACAGTAAAGGGACCAACGGTCAGGGCAAGGGGCTTGGATATGGGGCTCACAACCTGTACACCAGAAAAGCCTACCGAAACATTATTATGGCCAGACAGGGCTGCCCCGGTTACCAGTGAATGAGAAACAGAGCTGTTCATTGCGCCTGTATCCACCAAGAATTGCTTAGCTGAGCCCTGCAAGTCAGCAGTAACATAAGATCCGCGCTGATCTAGAGGTATCTGAACTGATCTCTCACCCTGTCCCTGGCTGTCCTAACCATGAGATAACCCAGTCACTTCATCCAAATCGTAGTCATCATGATAGAACTCTTGCCCCCGAGGGTCATCAAAATGGTTCAGATCAGAGCGACCCTGCTGTTCCCCACTTTTCTGGCCGTCGTCATGACCACCTGCTCCACGACCCCGTCCAAGAGAACCCCGTCCTCTAGGGACCGCAACCTTTTGCAACAACGTCGGGCACTCACTGGGCCAGTGTCCCTCCTCCTTACAATATGCACTCTGATTCAGCCCCACAGGCGCAGCATTCTTGTTAGTGCGGGGCAGCTGTCGGGCCGGACCAATGCCGCGTCCTCTCCCATTCACGCGAGATACCTGCGGCATCAACACCTTCGTCTTCAACTCCTTATTTTTCTTCTCCACCTTCTCCTTCTCTTCGTTTTCTCTATGCTCATAATACTGTGCCATACGTAATATCACTGACGGGGAGGAGGTAGTCCAAGTGCTCTCCAAAGCCTGCAACCGAGTCGCGATCTCAGGAAGTAGGTTTGTAACAAATCTGTTAACTAACAATCGGACACCTCCCTCCATCGGCAAGTCCTGCCCACTGAAATCCAAAAACACACCTTCAAACCTAGTAAAAAAATCAGATACACTTTCATCTTTCTTCTGACGACATGCTGTTAACTTGTCCCAATCTACTCTTCTAGGTGGAATTAGAGAGTGCATGTAGGTAATAATTCGACCTGGCAAAGCTAGTATCTCAGCCTTAGGCTTCTCACCAGGCTTCCTTTCTTTATCCCATACCCTGATCTCGTCCCAAGTGCCACCCAACTCCACAACATGGTCCTGTGTATGCACCTGCCACCAAATATCAACGGGCACCAATAAACCGAAGAACATCTCAATGTCTGCCAACGTCATCACCGTGGACGACGCAGCCTCTGTTAATTCTTTATAATATGCAGTTGGATTTTTTCTAGGGTCGGGTAACTGAGTCTTAAGAGACAAAACCTCACTCCTTTTCCAAGGAGTATAAACCCATTGATCCTGGAAACGGACCTCTACTCGCTGTCTGACTACAGCATCATGCTGATCTCACAGCTCCGGTATCTCAGGGTGAAAAATAGGATGTACTTCCCTCATCTGAAACTGGGACACTGTTGTCGGGCTCTTCGGATGCAACCTGCCTCGATATCCAATCAACGTTGCAACATTACTAAAAACGTCGTTAGTGGCCATGTCAGCAGCATACACACGGTCCCGGATGTCATAAATAATTTGGGGTGCGACACCATTGAAACACTGTTCCCACAACCCAATCAGAGTAGCCGACATATGCTTGAGGGCATGCTGCTGTACAAACGGTTCATACTCTTTCAGCACACTCCACACATCTTCCACACTATAAATCGGACTCCAGGCCCAATGGGCAGCCTGGTTAGCTACCATCTTTTTCTCTGCATCTCCCACTTCAGACCGAATCAACACCCGCCCCATTCGCTTCCGTGCAGTCGCCCAGTCCCCGTCATCCAGTCCACGCACCAGCATTCCGATGCCCAACAAGGTCAGGGAGAGGAGATGTGGGGAGGGTGCAATAGTCGAAGGGGCAGGCACCAGAGTTATTAATGACTGTGTCATAGGTGTAAGCGATGGAGAGAGAGAAGAAGTTGGAACATAGGTGTAGCAGGGAGACCTGCAGTCGCTGCAGGAGCGGCAGGTGAAGCCGAAGAAGAAGCAGGAGGCGCTGTAGCCGAGGCAACCAGGTCCATAGCAGGAGAACCAGAGGCAGGGTAAGGAAAGGCAGAGGACTGGGGCTGTGGGACAGCAGGATATATTCTCTGTAGAGCATATGGAGGCGGAGGTCGGGTATCTAACAGGTTCTCTACAAATATATCGCCTTCTTCTCTGGCAACATAGGATTTGTCACATTGCAACCTAAACTTTCTATCTGCACACTCTATACCCTTCTCTAATTTCTCTCTATCATACGCTACTGCTTTCTGTGTCACTGTCTGCATTCTCCCTCCTCGGGCCTCTTTTTCTGCCTTCATGCGCCTCTGCTTAGCTTCCTTCTGCCATACTTGGAGATAATCAAACATCGATTGCCTACTTCGTTTTGCAAATAAATTATCTGCAGGAAATTCAATTTTTGCTCATCAAAGGTACCTGTTAGCGGCCACTGCAACTCGGCATTGTCCCTCTTATATTTGTGCCATAGTGTACTAAACATAATAGGGCCAAGGCCGTGCATAACATACATATCGAAGTTCGGGGTGCCTTCCGGAGGCACTGGCTGCCTCTCTTTTAATCGAGCATCAGCGGAACAACAACGGCACCCCAAACAACACAACTTGCTCCAGCAGGGCAGCTTAAAAGGAAGCAAGGTCACTATTCGTGCCAGACGAACAGTTCGCAGATATCTTTCGAAAGATCGGGCCTCAGACCATATCAAACAAGGAAACCCAAAAGTCAGTCCTCAGACTGCACCAAGAGTCGACACCATAAAACCAAGAAATCAGCCAAATCCCAGGCATTTTCAAAAGCAAGACGAATCCATTATGTTGCCTGGCAGAGCATCCGCAGACACTCTGTACCCAAATCGGTCCGCAGACCTACCAAATGCAATCAAATGGTCCGCAGACCATACCAAATATTATTCAAAAGGGCGCCGTCTTCACAAACAACCAAAGCAAACTCACCTGGTGCACACAGGTCGAACAAATTTATTCTCCACTGCCGACTCTTCGGACCAAACGGTCAGATCCAAGGGTTTCGCCTTCTCAGGACCCCAGTCGAGACGACCACTGGGCGAGGCACCACCCGATCAGACAGGAGGGGCAGCTGCGAGTGCTAGGCTCTATCGTGCAGGGATCCCCGATCCGCCCATCCGACCCGACGTGGCCCCGTCCTCCTCACCCGTCCGCAGGCAAGGATGGGTCAGCCGATGGAGTCCCTGTTCGGGCGCCAACTGAAGGAAGTGACCCGAATAGGGTCACCCGGGTCACTCGCGACCACCTCTCGGCCTTCCAAACCAAATGAAGAGTCGGTCAGACAGTAGAGAATATAAACCAAAGTTATTTATTAGTATTGCGCTGCAGCGGAGCCCAGTCTGACCAGCCTCCTGAGATGGCTGCCGAGGGACTGACTCCCCCCAACATAACATCAGATATTATACATTTCCAATTCCCTAAGAACACGCCCAGATTGGAAAATTCCAGTCCAGGCACAAGCGAACAAAGGAGGCACAGAAGGATGAGCTACGGTCCTGGGACCGGGTACATTCTATATCCACTTCAAGGTTACTCTGCCCGTGCCCGCCATTCTAGAAGGTGGGAACGAGCCTATCTAACAGCAAGGTATGCCATAATAGAGAGTACATTCATTAGTGCAGCGGAACTCGGCCTTGGAGAAGTACAAACTAAAGATGCATCGAGGCAGTTTTCTGCTGAGGCAAGCAGTATAAGGCAAAAGCTCAGCTTCAATCATAGAACAAAATGGCAGCTACTAATAAAATGGTGCCATGAATGCTAACTTAATACAGAACGAAGTATGACCAATAGGACAATTACATTTTCAATTCTAACAGAGTAGAGGAGTGCATTTTGAGCCAAGGGGTGATGGTGCCATTTATCAATTAGACATTTTTTGGTGCTAAATTGCTATTCTTGCTTGGTGTCATACTTGACTTGTCATACTTCTTTACCGGGACTTTTTACTTCTGTGAGTATGGTACACAGACAAGACATGTAGTAAAACATTATGGTGACACATTCCTGATATGCGTAGTCCATGCACTGTACTGTTGAAGGCATGCCCCCCTGCTTATGGTATGACATCACCTTTTAACTCAACTGTGCTGAATGTGTGCATTGTGGGATATGCACCGTTTAGCCAGAAGGCTGCATGATCACTATGTTGTGACAATGCATGTGTTTATGGGATGCAGACTCAGTACATGCTTTCTTACTTGGTGTACACAGGGCTGCATCTCATGAACAAGGAAAGTGGCACATTGCAGGAGATGCGGCAGGCTTTCAAAATGGCCCCCTTGCCTCAACACCACGCATATAGAATTGTCTGCACAGGGCTGCATCTCTTTGACGACAATATGAGGATGCACTGTGAACGCGATTGATTATGTGCATAAGTGAGCATGCCACCACCAATGTCAGCACACATGCACCATTGTGTACTTGTGTCTGAGTTGTGTGCAAGAATGTGTATGTGCAGTAAGGTCCCCCTTCATGCACATGTAGTACAATCTTCAAATGAACTCAGACACCCTTGTACAATGGTGCATGTGTGCTGATATTGGTGGTGGCATGCTCACTTATGCACATAATCAGTCGCGTTCATAGTGCATCCTCATTTTGTCGTCAAAGAGATGCAGCCCTGTGCAGACAAATTGTATATGTGTGGTGTTGAGGCAAGGGGGGCATTTTGACAGCCTGCCGCATCTCCAGGCATTGTGCCCCTTTGCTCTTTCATGTTGCCCTTATTTAGTGGTCTGATATGAATCTTTGGCTATATTTTGAATTACTTTTCTGTGCAGATTTCCAAGTCTGTGACCCCACCAATGTGTGTCTTGCAATATATTTGTTGACTAGGGTGATATGTGTCTATTCCCCCAGGGACAGGAGTATCTGGGACAAGATCTGCTGTCATTGTGGATGTGCACTGGGAGATATTTAATTGTGCATGAGTGACATTGGGCCCATCCACCTTCGTCCCCCCAGTCCCTGGTTGTTACTCACCGTGTTGCTGATGTGGCTGGTCATGTTCAGCAGTATCCTGTCCCTGGACTCCAACAACTGACTCCTCGCAGATGACTGCGGACACCTGTTCCTCCAACGCATCCAGCTCCTCCTGTGGCGCTGGACTCCCACCACCGGTCTGCAGTGCTGCATTGCGATTGGCCGACAGTTTCTCCTTGGTCTTGCGCTTAGCATCATGCCAGCGCTTCTTGCAGTCGATCACTGTCCTCGTCACCTCTCCGACAGCATTCACCTTGGCTGCGATGGTCTGCCATATTGCATTTTTGGTCCCCAATGACACAGTGGAGCTGACAAAGAGCTGGTTTTGTTTCTCTGTCACCTCCGCAATCATGACCTGGTTTTCCTGCTGGCTGAACCTGGTTTTCCTCTTCCCCTTGCCCTTCTCCTGGCTCTCTGGCTGGTCCTCCTGTTGGCTGTTTGGGATGTTGTTGTCTCCTGCAGTACTGGGTCCAGCTTCCTCCATGGTTCTTCAGATTTATTTATTTATTTTCTGTTTGTGATACTTCGCGGGCGTTTTGTAGTTGCTTTTCCCCCTAACGTGAAAAAAAGTGGTGTCACGCTAATTAGCGTGCAGTTTCTGGCTGCTAACTGGCCTGCCGCCACTTTTTTCACGTTAGCGGCAAGATTTTTATCGCCGTAACGCTATTGTTAACGTTGACAATTTCCGCAGAGATGAGAAACTATCGCCATGTAGCGACGGCTTGTACATACGTCGCTAACATGGCGATAGTTTTTGGCGGTACGCAGCAATAAAAAAATTGCCGCTAACTAAAGTTAGCGGTAGTTATCGCCAATCCTTGTACATTTGGCCCTCAGTTACTTGTTGCAGTCTTGCATCATTGTCATATCTGATTGCAGTGGAAGTTCCTGTCCTTATAGTACTCTCTTGGCTTTCATTGCGGGCCAGCACTATCTTCAGAACCAGCTGTATCATTTACAAAGCTGTCATGACCCGTACCGCCGCTTACCTTGCAGACATGCTCACCATCTCCAGTGGTTCTTGACACACCTGCAGCCAGGATACCACCATACTGCAGACTGAAATATCTAAAAAAAACAAAACAAGAAGACAGACCTTTTTGCACCTTGCAATGAGGATCTGGAACTACATTCCCATATCATCTGGAACCACCTCAACTCTGCTCTAATTTAGAAAAGAGTTGAAACCCCACTTCTTTATATAACCTAGCTCATAATGCATTAACCCGTTCACAACTCAACTTATTTTCCCCCTACTCATTGACATTATGCTTGTCTTTGACCATGTACAGGGCTTCACTGCCATTTAGCTAGGTTCACTCTAGAGAAATCCCACATACATACATACATACATACATACATACATACATACATACATACATACATACAGTGTCATTATTATAGCTAGTTGGCAGGGACTGGATATTAGTGATTTGTTTATGACGCTTTTGAAAAGTCTTGTGGTCATTGGACTTCTGTCTTGCTGGGTTGGCAGGGATTGGAAAGTTATGGTTTGTTTATAGAGCTTTTAAAAAAAAGTGGTTTATTGGACATCTTCTGAGAATTTTCAATTTTCTTTCTGTCTTCCTTTTTTCTTTCTTCCCTGTTCGTTTTCATCTTCTTCCACAAAATCATTATACTGGCTTAAGAAGGTAAGGCATCAGGCAGTGGTGTATATGGGTGACACCATGGGGTTTCACTCTACTCTCCACAGACCACTAATATGCAATTCTTGGTTTGACCCAAAGGTTTCGCTTTGTCACGCCAATTTGGAGTCCATTAGTACATGCCAAAATCTTGGATGCTCATGGCTTCTTAAGATCAAGCTCAGGTTGGATTCTCTGAAATTATGGATATATGCCATTGAGCTAGCAGACCTCTCCATATCCTGTAAACTCACTGACGTCCAACAACAAGTTGAGTTTCAGGATGTTGAATCCCTGCTGATGCTTTGCCAGTCCACGGTCTTCAACAACAACAGATGCAGCCCGCTAGAGTGCATTAGAGCTGCCTTGTGGCTCTCTATCAAGGCTACACTTAATTCTGTTTCTTTCTGAGCGATGGGAGGCCACAGGGTTATCACGGAGCGTTTGCTTGGGTAAAATGCCTGCGGAGTGTTGTGTTCCTTGGTTGACATTGTCTTTTGGGGTGGTGCTATCGAACCTCTACAAAAGCTGATGGTATCTAGGTATATCTCAGCGTCTCTGATACTGTAATTCATTTGCATGGCCTGCATTAGTATTGCAAACCTGGGAGATGAATATGTTAGCAAAATACTAAGGGGGATATTCTCAAGAACGTGTGATAATTATCGCAAAATTAGCTTAACACAACTTTGCACATCGCAGTCTATCTCGGGAAAATAACACCGTGTTAACGTTGTATTCTCAACCCGGCGGCACCATGCGATAGTCTCACGATAACGCGTCAAATGACCGCGTTAAAATTAACGCGACCGCGAAAAAATGCAAAACACGAACGCGAAAAAAGTTGCGATGTGGCCAACCGCGATAAAAAAATCAACGATAACCAGCGACAGGCCTGCAATTCCCACGAGTCATGCGGGAAAATGCACTATAAAAGCACCAAAAAACACAAACAAAATAATTCAAACTGCGTAGCACCATGGAGGAAGCCGAAGCAAGTACAGAGGACGACCAGAACCCCACAAGCCCCCAGGAGGACCAGCCTGGGACCTCGGGGTCACGGAAGAGCAAGGAGAAGAAGACGAGGAAGACGAGGTTCAGTCCGCAGGAAAACAGGATCATCATCACGGAGGTGACAGAACACCACCAACAACTGTTCGTCACCTCCAACGTGTCATTGGCAAATAAAAATGCAATATGGCAGTCCATCCTGGACAAGGTGAATGCAGTCGGAGGGAGGAGGAGGACAATTGGAGAGGGCAAGAGGCGCTGGAATGATGCGAAGCGCAAAACCAAGAAGAAACTCGCTGACAACCATCAGGCAGCAATGCAGACTGGAGGTGGCAGTCCAACGGAACACCAGGAGCTGGATGAAATGGAGGAAATGGTGGCCACAGTCATCAGTGGGGAGACGGTGGCAGGAGTTGGGGGTCCGGACACTGCTCGACATGACCTGACACAACAGCACCAGGGTGAGTACCGAACAGGGACTGGGGGGACGGGGGGAGATGGGCACAATGGCACACATGCACAATTAAGTAGAGCACACTGCACACCCACAACGACTCTGGATCGTGTCCCTGATCCCCTTGGCACACTGCAGCACACATACAAACAGCAAGTAGGCCCCCGTCCACTATGGGCACAAAGGGGTCCCTCCCCACACAGCACCAATCTCACAACCAACCCATGCACACGTGTCAAAACCAGCAAAGCTGCGTGTCTGTGAGCCACACTGACAATGCAAGTGACATTGCATGATGAACAGCATGGCTGCAGTCCAATTATCATGACATGGTGCAAGCCACAACACTGAGGTGGCTGAGTGTGGAACACATCCGTAAAGGAGCAGGTCACACTCTGACACATCCATGTGCACAAACAACCCCTGACGTCAACAACACATCTGCGGATAAACCATGCCCAAGAGTCCAAAATCCGAACTAGAGCCAAAATTAGCCAAGTCTGCAACATCTCAGCACTGTAGAAGCACAGAAGTCAAAGGCACACCGCCTCAAAGGGATAAGGGGCAGCAAAATCACAGCTGCAGGGGCGACTCTCCCACAATGCAGCACACACACATAGCAATAACAGCACATCATCATTGACGACAATGTGGTACAAAGTGCAACACTCTCACTACAGAACAGAGGACACAACTGGTTCCGCTTGTGCGTAGGAACTGGCCAATCACATCTGGCATAGCAGGAAACTGTGAGATGATAATGTACGTGTACAACCTCACATCCGTGATGTAGTTCAAATGTCCACTGTCCCGCATCAAATAGTCAGCTCCTCCCAGTCACAATGTACATTGTCATGCAGTCTGTATGTAAACTTGAACAATGCGTCAACATACATGTCAACACAATGTTAAAATGCATCTCCCCTTCACATTGCAGAGGGACAATCAACACCTCCTGCAGAGTAGACCAGACAACTCATCAGTGATGATGAAGAGGACCTCCACACCTTCGACACCGACGCCCTACAACAGCTCATGGACAGCTACGGCAACCCACCTCCAGGAGCAGGGCAGCCCAGCTGCATCGAGGAGACCCCACCCCTGCACAGACCACACAGCAGGAAGCACCCACCACCACGGCTGGCTCCCAGCACCTCACCGAAGAACACATCGCATTCCAAGGCCATGTGTTAGACTGCCAGAAGGAGGTGGCTGAACAGGTGTGGGTGGGGTTCGACCTCATGGCAGCCAAACTAGATGACATACCTGGGTGTCTAAGTCCCATCAGGGACCACTTACACTCCCTAACGGACACCCACAGTTCGCTCCATGATGTCCAACAATCCATGCCTGACATCGCTGGAGTCATGACTCTGAGAGGAGAACAACTGTCTAGTCAGAGTGGCCTCAGCAATGTCAGCCGAGATTTGGCACAGATGCTGAGGATAATGGAGAACATGGAGCGGCTGCATGCGGAAAGAATGGCTGCCACGGATGCACACCAGCGAAAAGTTGTTGGGATCTTCCATGCCCTGCAGATCCTCATCATCGCATTGCTGCCACTAAGGCAGTTGCTGATGAATGCTGCTGGTACTTCTACACACACATCTCCGGCCCCTGATGTGTCAGTGGCACACAGTGCTGCAGACCAAACATCAGCACCCACATGTCAGACAGATGACATAGAGGATGAAGATGCGGGTGATTCCACCTTTGTAGTAAGAAGGAGCCAGTAGCATTCTTCTCCGCCATATGCCCTGTTTCAGCTTGGTTCTGCCCTCTGCATCATGCCCTGTAACAACACCTCCCACTGTCCCCCGAAACACTCTGCGACACTCACCTTGGACCTCGACATGGATTGCCATATTTTGTTTGCTTACCAATGACACAGCAATCAGCCTGCGGACTGTACTCTTCCTCTTCCAATGTACTTGTCAATCCCTAAATGACTCTGGCTGGCCCTCCACTGGGCTACAATGTAATGTGGGGTTTGCATGGCCATGTACTGCTCCAGCTCCGATACTCCACCGAATGTGAATAAATCATTCAAATTCACACAGATGTGTCATGGCTATGATCAATCAAGTATGAAAGTATGGATGAATGTAAGGACATTGATTGCCCAAAAAGGTACACCCTGGGAAATGAAAGCAATGCGCATGTTTGACCATGACACACATAGGAAGTGAGATGACTGGGAATGTGTGCACTAGCTGTGGCCTCATTGCTCTGAAACAACAATCGTGCAATTCCTCAACTTTGCCCCACGCAATGTTAGAAATAGGGCTGGGTATGAAATGTCAAAGTCGTTAGCAGGCCTAAAGTAGTGTCCCCCATCACATTTGACAACAGAACATCTCTTCACATACCTACTCACACTCAACTGGATGGACACAGCCTGTAGTGATGGATCACATTGATCCACTTGGCAAGAATATGGACACCATACTCACATTGCTGAAGACACGTTAGAGCACAGGTCTATCAGCAACTATCCCAACCACTATGTCTTGCTCACAGAGGTGGAGCTGGCAATAGGGACTCACCCCTAAGTGAAATGCGTCAGTCAGTCCCTCCCTGTGTACGGACAATGCTCATTGAGGCACACGATTTGTCATTCTAATCAACACTCATCACAGTTGAACACTAGTAAAGTTGTGTAGACTTTATTAGCATGTGCGTGTCAGTACGGGCAAGACAAGGGCCACAACATGCAGACCAATGCATCAGACACTAACAGGCAGCATTCGGTCACGGTACAGTTCCACGTGACAGGCGTTGTGCATGCGCCCGGGATGTTCTGCCATTGCGTTGGTGGCTCTCATAGAACCGGCACTCTTCTGACCTGCGGCAGTTATGTGGATGATATGCCACAGCTCGGAGCAATGAGTCGTATGTGTGTGCAACGTTTGGACGTATGGGTTGTTGTGTACGTAAGTGTCAAGGGCATTCCATGCAAGAGTACCTCGAGCAAGGACTTCTGTGTGTGGGGTGTGGATACGTTGGTCTAACATTAGCGCTGTGCGTAGTGTGGGAGTCGTCATCATCTGCTATGGTATCTCTCTCAGGGGGTGCCTGTCGCATGCAAGACCAAGGTCGGAGGTGCAGATGTCCTTCCGCCTTATGTATTGAGACAAAGGAGCTTTCATCCCTAATGTTAGTCTGACTACTGCTTGCACTCTAGAAATGTGATGTGGCTTTCGTGCTGCAATTAAGGCTAGGCCTTAGGCTTATGGTGCACCAATAGCGATACACACACAACAGTTGGCATGCATGAGCCAAGAGCCCGAGTAGCCTTGCGCTCCTTGTACAATCCCTTCGTGCGCGGCCGCCCTCCGGGTGCATGCAACATTGCAACATTGTCGATTGCGGGCCGTGTGGCGCAGACACTGCAACAGAGACACACGCATCAGTTGGTTTCCTGTCCAGCCCAGAAATGAACAATGCCCAGAGCCCAGGGATAATTATTCACACCCCTACGCTGGCCTGGCGTACGCCAACCCAGCCCACTCGGCATACGTATAAAGGGGGGGACGACGATGCTACGTGTCCCAGTTCTTCCCCACTGCCGGAGGTGACATGGCTGCGTCTGCCTGGGATATCACGAGACTCAATCAGAAAGGGTCCATGACTTGCGTTGCACAGAGTTGGTGGCACCGGAAACACTGCGGCCGGCACGGGCCTACCGCCACGGGACGGTGACTTTCGGTGCACTGAGGTAGGGGCACCGTAGGTGCTGAGCGGGTGTGCAGCCTGCGATGATGTGCCGTCCTGGCGGTCCGGACTGGTAAGGGTTTGTGTGAGCCCTGCTGGACCGCAGTGTAGGCCTGAGCCAGCGGGCAGCGTGGGCCTACCACCACGTGGCGTTGCCTCGCGGTTCACATATAGAGCTGAGCGGGTGTGCAGCCTGCGATGATGCCGTGTGCACTGATATGATCTCTGCCATTGCGAAATCAAGACCCAGAAGCACGTGTGTGACCTGGTGGCCCGCGGGCGGGGCTGCATGATGTGGAGGCTGCCAAGGTCACGGGCCCCGGGCTTGGAGCTTGCACCGGCACGTGGTGGGCCCTCTTGGAGACACTCTGGTGGCGGAAGGTGAGCAGTGAGGCCTGGGTGCGCAGGGGCGGGCAAACACCGCTGGGCGGCGGGAGGAGCTGGGGTGCAGCAGCCTGTGTGCGCAGGGGCGGCCAAGCGATGATGGTGTGTGCACTGATATGAACTCTGCCATTCATAAATCTGGACTCTGTTTCAGATAAGGGACCTGGTGGACTGGAGTGTATACCGGCACATGGTTGGAGACACACCGGTGGCAGCAGGTGAGCAGTGAGGCCTGGGTCCGCACGGGCGGGCAAACACCGCTGGGCGGTGGGAGGGGCTAGGGTGCAGCAGCCTGTGTGCGCAGGGGCAGCCAAGCGATGATGGCGTGTGCACTGATATGAACTCTGCCATTCATAAATCTGGACTCTGTTTCAAATAAGGGACCTGGTGGACTGCAGTGTATACCGGCACATGGTTGGAGACACACCGGTGGCAGCAGGTGAGCAGTGAGGCCTGGGTCCGCAGTGTCGGCACTCTCTCTCCCTCTCCCTCTTTTCCTTTCACTGTCTCTCTCTCTTCCTCTGTTACTCTCTCTCTCCTTCTCCCTCTCTTCCTTTCACTGTCTCTCTCTCTCTCCTCTCTGTTTCTCTCTCTCTCTCCTTCTCCCTCTCTCCCCCTTTCTCTCTCTTTCTCTCTCTCTCTCTCCCTCTCTTTCACTCTCTCTCTCTCTCTCCCTTTCTTTCTCTCTCTCTTTCTCTCTCTCTCTGTCCTTTGATGAGCGCATGACACACCTTCTTATCTTGAATTTTGTCTTGCAGGCTGTGTCTTACAGATTGTTCAGAGAAGACCCGCCATGACTCTTCCGAATAGTTGTTTTGGGTTAAATTTGAATAAAATAATTTGTTTGGAAATTCAAAGATGAATGAATGATTCTCCTTTTTCTGACCACACATGAATGTTAATTGCTATACTTGTGCGACATCAGGCGAATTGTTTTGTTCATGATTTTGTAAAGTTGATGTAAAATATCTTTGTCCGGGGTAGGGTGTCCTGGGGGGGTGGGGGTGGCAGTGGGTGTTGTGGCCCTCTTGGGTGTCCGGCTGCATGATCAGTAGCTCCATGGAATCTGTTGTTCTTCTGGTGTGACTGTGGGCTGGGCTCCCCTTTCTGGTGCAGGTTATCGTCCGACTTAATACCAGGAAAGAGCAGGTGTTAATTCCCTGCTGCTAACGCGCCTTATCGCATGTTTTGTGATCTTATCGCCGATCTGGCTGGTCGTTGAGAATGTTGCGAAGTGGTGTTGTCGCGGGTTTTTGCACGGGAACGCCTATCTGCATCTCATTAGCGTTAGTTGCCGGTGTCATCCGTGGCGATGTTTTTGCGGCTGCTATCGCAGGTAAACTGGCAATATCGGCTGTTAGCTCCAGCTTGTCAATAGGGCGATAAATCTATCGCCACTTTGGCTGCGATAAAGTGCCGCTAACTCGGCGATAAGTCCTTGAGAATATGCCCCTAACATCTTTATTTAATATCCTGATGTGAAAATTTATGGGAAGTACTCATGCATGCTCTACTACCAGAGACGCGAGGCAGTAATTTTTCCTTCATGTTGAGTTCTGGTTTGGTTTGTCAGAGAACTTTGTGAAATAGACAAAAAAGATTCTGACTTCTGACTGAAATCCACCCAGTCATATAATACTCATCACTGATGTTTACAAGGAAACTTCTCATTGATGTAATATTTACACGATTTTATGAGAATTTACCAAGATCTGTCAGCTGCACATCATTCGGAGACCGTAGTCAGTGGTGTCAAGTTACACATGCTATGCCCATGAAAAACCTCCTGTTCATTGAAAGCAGCCAGCGGCAAGGGACCTTGAGATGGGACATCTAGAGGGCATCTAATGCACTGTGACATAACCTACGCAGTGCTCTATAAAAACTCTCAGAGAGATGCCTGCTCAACTGGCACTTAACCTTCAAGTGCAACCTCTTGAAATAAGTGATGAGATATCTTCACCTCCTGTCAGCAAATTCAGGGATTAAGTGCTAAACTCTTTGAAATATCCTTAAGGCCGACGGGAACTAATGACCTGGCATCTTAGGAGCACTGGCTGATGCCAGGAGCTTATGTTCATCCAAATAGTAGTTGATCCATCAATAGGTCTTAGGTGGCAAACACTGAGACAAACCACTGGACTGCCAGGGTCACAGACTTGATAGCATATAGATTGCTTATGCTTGATACCTTTACTCTGATTCTCCCTTGCTCTTCCATGCCCTTATGAGGAGACCCACCTCCCTGACATACACTTCCTGTAGATTACGAGGAGGTAATGCCATTTTCCTCGCATGTCAGCAGAAGTTAATGATCTCTGCTTTTAAAACCCAGTGAAAGCTGATCCCAACATGTTCAGGTTTTCATGTAATGATCATTCAGCAGTATTGACAACGAGGTTTTTGAGCACCATTTTGAGTTTTCCCCCCACCAGAAAGAGGAATGAAATGCAATTTTGAAAGCCATCAATCAGGAAAACTGCACATTGGACTTCAATCCAAGTTCCCCGTTATCTCAGTGGGAATGTATGGAGGCTGGAATTTACAATATCAGCCAGTGTCTCTCCGTGGGATGACGGGGGTTAGAAGTGTCTTCACCTAAGAATGGGGAACAGGATGACGATCAGGGAATGCTGGGTTCAATTCCTAATGTTTTTCCCTAAAACATCGGTCCCAGATATTCATTAATTTACCATCTGCTTGGAGCAGTGGTAAATGTTGCAGGGGCTGTTTTGCATGTGCCTGCGAGGTTTAAGGTTGGGTGGCAGCAGGGCAGCGTTTCTTTTACTTCATGGGAAGTGTGCTTTTTTTGCTGTTCCCATGCTGAAGCATGAGAGCAGGCATGGCCTGGCGCAACAGTTGCCTGCAGCCCACTCAGCTCTATAAAATGCTCCAGGGTTATTTACAAGCCCTGTGCGTCACCGGAACGTCACTTTTTTTTGATGTTTTGGTGCTGCACAGGGCTTAGTTCTATCTACAAGGCCACATAAAGCCACCCTGCGTGGCTTTTCACAGCCTTGTAGATATGGAGTGAAGCAATGCAGCGCAAGTGGCTGTGTTGCCTCACACTGCATCGGGGAGGTGGGCCATGGGCATTGCAGTGGGTGTTCCCACGCAACGCCCATAGGTTTTGACACATTCCCAGATTTACAACATGGCGTAAATCTGGGAATGCGTTAAAACCATACGCCTCCCAGGGTTGGCGTAACAATGCGAATTAACATTATTTCTCCTTGTTTTTTCTTCTTTCCATGTGTGCTGCAGTAGAGCAAAACACCTCCAGTGATTGTTTTTTGTGCAGGAAGGTGTTCTTTCCTGCACAAAAACAATAATGCCAACAACACAGACACCCAGGTGCAAGGGTGTCTGCGTTGGCACACAGCTAATAATTGTATGCCGGCTGAAAGAACAAGCATTTGCAACACAATAGGTCTCGCATTTACGCGTGTTTGAGCTATTGACATTGCAAATAACAATGCCTTTTATCTATTGACATTGCAAATAACAATGCCTTTTATTTTTGTTTTCGTTTTTTTAAAACATAAATAAAAGGCATTGTCATTTGCAATGCCAATAGCTTAAACTCGCGTAAATGCGAGACCTATGGCATTGCAAATGCTTGTTTGGGCTGGATGTGGGCCTGGTAAATGGTCTGCTGGCCGGTTTTTACCGTTGATTTTCAAAACAAACATTGCTTGCAGCAAGCACAAATCCATGAAGTCTCATACCTTGCAAACCACATATACAGCATGTTTTACAAGTTCAAAACTTCCCCAATTTACAAACATGCCACTTTTATTAGCTATTTGATTTACTAATGGGGGCACTAGATGCGGGGCCTATTTTGCGTCCAGTCCGACCCTGACAGACGGCAGGTGCTTGCCACACTGGCCACCTCCTGTGTGTCCACGGGCGTTTCAGCCCTGTTGCAGTTGTGGGTTTGTGCACAGCAAGGCACTAATCTTCGCTACCAGTGAACGGCTTCACTGAAGGCACTGGTGAAGCCTAGTTACACTTGTGGGATGTACCAACCGCACTCTGAAGCCACGTTTCGAGACACCGTTGGGGCAGAGTGTAACCTTTTGTCCACCTCCCTTTACTGCTGCAGTACAAGTTCTCATTTTTGTCAAGAAGCTGAATATTATTCGCCCATAATTGTGCTCGGGAGGCCTCGAGGAAGAACACTTTGTTCTTCCACTTAAACGGCGTGCTGACCGGAATACAGAGCGATATCGACCTGTGCTTACAGAATATAAGAAATGGGCTTAATTAACATGGTATAAGACGCTATTGTCGATACGTCCACGCCGAGCCTTCTACACGCCGGCCGGTATTATCCAATACTCTCTGATAGACGTTCAACCTAATTATCCTCTTTAGCAGGTAACAGCCGCAAAGGATGCAAAGGATGTGGCGTAACAACCAGAGCTGCCGACATTGGAATTGGGGAAGTGGGTTCGAGTCTCTGCTCAGCATTGTATGATTCTGGGCACATTACTTAATCTCCCCAAGTGTACAAAACATGAATGTGCTCTTGTGTAACATAAAGCGCTCCAATAATTTCAGGTCGAGTTTGCGCTACATAAAACTGCAAAAAAAAAAAAAGTATCGTCTTTGGGCTTTCCCGCAGGATTGCGGCGACCACCCCGACCTCCCCCCTCCCACCTCCAAATGGGTTCTACCTCAGCTTCCTCTTATGCCTTTGTTATACAAAATCATTTTCATTCTTCAGTGCTCCGAAGTAAACTAAACGCAATGCGCGGAGCTTTCTGAAACTACTATCCGAAAAATATAATTACAATTATTGTATGCCAGTACGTTACTTGCTTTTCTTTACAAAGACTGCAGAAGCTGGCAGCCTCCTCTTAACATCATAATTATGTTTTCTGCCGTTTATCTCGCCCGCCAGTTCTAGTTCACCTTCTAAGATGAATATTCTTTCTGCTCTGAGCGGCGCTGCTTCTGCTCGGTGCGGCGAGACAATGGAGCCCGGTTGGCTGAAAGCGAGTCCATGTGTTTCTAAATAGAGCTTTTAAAGCTTCTTTGAAGCTGTGATTTAATCAGCCTTTGGTGCGATGGATATCCTGGTGAGGTTTTGAAGCGGCGCTTCCCGACTACCTGGAACAAGATAAAAACCAGATGGACTCTCTCCCTCAACTCGCAAACAAACATAAACAAGCGCGGTCGCGAAAGTGAAAGCGACCGCGCTGTGTTAATTAGTAACATGATCCAGGAATGCAGCTGGCACCCTGCGCTCGCTCCCGAGACCCAAAGGCCATGGGAGTGAACGTTTACAGAAAAGGCGGGACATGCACCCATCTTTGGCCATTTGCGTGCTTTCATTATTGAAAGCCACACGCAAAGGCCAATGGAATGTGTGGAAAATAAAAAGCCACACGCACGAGTTTAGCGAAAGTCTGGAGTGATTCCAAGAGGCCCTCTCCTAGGCTCGACCTAAAAAAGAATGCACAGTACCTTATATATACAGTGCATTCCTGCCTTTCGAATTGGCGTAGGGAAGCACAGCAAAATGACGTGCGGCACTGCCCTACGCCAATTCTTTGTAAATATGCCCCTCTGGATCTGTGGCCAGATTTATCAAAGGATGTGCTTCAAGGTGATGCAAGAGCAACACAATCCTTAAGTCAGATTTACAAAGTTTTGCAAAGCCACCTTCTATGGCCCTGCATCCCTTGGGAATTCTGAACTAACGCAAGGCAGCACAAGCCACTGCCTAGCATTACTCTGCACCAGGAAGGCATTACATGGGGAGAGCATGGATGTTCCCACGCATCCACCCATGCTTTTTGGTGCATTACCAGATTTACAAAGACAAGTAAACCTGGGAATGGGTCAACAATGTATGCCTTCCTGATAGAGGCGCAATGAGGAGAAATATCTTTATGTCTCCTCATTTTTAGGTCGAGCCTAGCGCAACGTGCATGCGCTGCTCTAGGAGATGACCTCTTGGAATCGGTCTGCACTTTTCTGAAACTCGTGCGTGTGGCTTTTTTTTGTTGCAGTAATTGTATTGGCCTTTGCGTTTGTCTTTCAGAAAAGAAGGCACGCAATTGGCCTAGAGCTGGTACATGTCCCACCTTTTTCTCAAAATGTTGACTCCCACGGCATCCACCTCGCAGGAGCGAGCAGCGGCGCGCAGGGGCCATCTGTTTCTAATTAGCGTGGCCGCGCCTGTTTACATTTGCCTGTCTCGCGGTCGCTTTCACTTTCGTGCCGTGCTTGTTTCTTTCAGTCGCTCCACTTCGAGCTCCGTTGCGGTATGTTATTTGTCTTTGCGTGTTGTGCAAACCTTTACCAAGCCTCGGAGATGCTTTTCTTTAAAGCCGAGTTGTAAAGGAGGTAGGTTACACTGGTGCGGTGGCACATCATTCGGCTGCCACTTTTATTATGCTCAAAAGAGTGAATTTGGACGACAAAGGACAAAATAAAATACAAGCCAGCGCAGTCCAAAGTCCTGTCTACACCCATCAATGTAATATCATCTGGACATCTTTGCCTGCTGTGCATGCATTCTTTGTGTCGGCTCCGCAGCAGCCCTTTCTCGTTTTGCAGAAGAATAACAAATCTTTTGCAATTGACCACGCGCTGCTAAAATCAGACGAGTTCTGCGTAGACTGCTAAGCACCATGTGTTGCGGACTGCAATCACTCAGCGCCAGGTATGCGATTCCTCAGGTGCGCCTACAGTGACTGCTAAATCATTGTGAGCGTAATGCGATTCTCCACATGAGTGTAGAAATGCGGGGCATCCTTGATTAAAATATGTTTTCAGCAATCATGTATTCACAGGCCCTGAAAGGGATCCTGAGCGATGAAAAGTTGAGTGATTGTCAAGATCAAGTTCGTACTTCAGAATGTTATTTTTGGTGTCTTTTGCCTCTGCTGATTATTACTAATTCTTGCAAATTCTAGAATTCTCTATTGAAGCATTCTCCAGTTTTTCACTCCCTCTCTTTCAATGGCATGTCCCTTCCTCTTTCTCCCTCTTCCTCATTCAGAAAGCAAGTTCAAAATCTGGTGGGCCATCTCCACCTTTCATCTTTCTCAGGTTAATAAATTGTGTACTGTTAAACAGGGTAATAATCACACTTGTTTTTATATATATTTGAATGGTGCAGCAGGTGCAATGGCACCGGGCCAAAAAGTTGTCAGAACTCCTCTAAACACCTGGGGGCAGATTTACAAGCCCCTTGCGGCACTTTTACGCCGCCGTTGCGTCACTTTTGTGACTCAGCGGCGGCGTAAACAATGCGCCACTATGCGACATATTTGCAACGTGACGCATCTAGTGAGATGCGTCACGTTGTAAAGCCCTGCGCCACATGAAACCTGCGTCAGGTTTCATGTGGGCGTTCCGTCGCAGGGTGGGCGTTCTGTCGCAGGAAAGCCTCGTAAAAGTGACGCAGTGAAATCTACAAGATTTCACTGTGTCACCTTTACGACGCTGCTGTGTCAAACCCTTATGCCTGCTTGAAGCAGGCGTAAGGAGTGACGCACCACGTTAGGTATGGGCAGCCCCTGTGCCTTGCTGGAGCCGCGTCGCGCTTGCGACACGACTCCAGCAATGCGCCGCCCTTACTCCACAGGATGCGACACGCATCGGCCTGTCCTTGCGCCACGGTGCGCCGCATTGTAAATGCGACGCATCCGGGGTGGCGCAAGGAGGGACTTGCGTGTCGCATCTATTCTGGTGCATCCCTCCTGATTTGCAGAGATGCGCCAGAACTTGTAAATCTGCCCCTTAATATTGCTATGTTTTACTACTAAACGGGCAGTCAAATTGCAGTTACCTTGCAGTTGAAAGAGGCTTTATTTAGATGGTGCAGCAGGTGTAGTGACACTGGGGTCCAAAGCTCTAGGAGTCCCTCTAACCACCAACTATTGCAATATTTTACTACTAAACAGGCAGCCACAAGTGCTCTACAACATAGCTTAAACACATTAACAAAGCCAATAGCTCTGGCAAAACACTTATAAGGTCCCAAAGACGAGACCTATTGGCTATGCCAATGCTTGTTTCCTCTTTCTATGTGTGCTGCATTTTGCAGAACACTTAGAAAAAGGAAAAAGCCTGTAAGGATTGTTTTTGTGCTGAAATGTGTACCTTCCGGCACAAAGACAATCCTGCCTGCGTTGGAGCTAAACATCACAGGGCAGATTTACGTTCCCTGGCGCATCCCTGCAAATCAGCAGGGTTGCGCCAGGGAAGATGCATGACTCAAGTTTACCCTTGCGCCACCACAGATGCGCCGCATTTACAATGCGGCGCATCATGGCGCAAGGATAAACAGATGCGTGACGCATCTGTCTGCGGAAGGGTGGCGCAGTACTGGAGTCGTGTCGCAAGTGCGACGTAACTCCAGTACTGCTCAGGAGTGCCCTATACCTAACATGCTGCGTCACTCCTTACGCCTGCTTGAAGCAGGCGTAAGGATTTGACGCAGCAGGACGTAAAGTGACTCCGTGAAATCTTGTAGATTTCACTGCGTCACTTTTACGGGCTCCCTTGCGCAGGAACGCCCCCTGCGCCGGCACGCCCACATGAAACCTGACGCAGGTTTCATGTGGCGCAGAGGCTTACAACGTGACGCATCTCCCTAGATGCGTCACGTTGTAAATCCCCCGCAGCATGGCGCATGATTTGCGCCGCCGCTGCGTCACAAAAGTGACGCAACGGCGGCGCAAAAGTGGCGTAAGGGGCTTGTAAATCTGCCCCCCTATAGTGAGCAAGCACAGCGAGAGACCAGGAACGTGCCATTTCTTGGTATATATGGCACATTCCCACCCTATTTGATGCAGGACAGCAAGGTGTGTTGCTTCCTAGTGCTGCCCACTGTAGTCTCTGGGCTTGGAATTATCTGCTCTGGAGTTTGAGGAACCAATTAATCTGCGCCCGGAGACGTAAGAGTTGTAGTTGCCCTGAGTAGTCTGCTATTGTAAAGCTGGGCAGTATGGGCCTGATTCACAGAACTAACTTACGTCCAAATCCTAAACTTACAACAATTTTGGTATTCACAGAATGAACTTACACATTTGGGTATTCACAGAATGAATTTACACATTTGGGTATTCACAGAATGAACTTTCACATTTGGGTATTCACAGAATGAACTTACAACAATTTTGGTATTCACAGAATGAACTTACACATTTGGGTATTCACAGAATGAACTTACAACAATTTTGGTATTCACAGAATGAATTTACACATTTGGGTATTCACAGAATGAACTTACAACAATTTTGATATTCACAGAATTAACTTACTCATTTTGGTATTCACAGAAGGCACTTACTCATCAATGAGTAAGTGCCTTCTGTGAATACCAAATGTGTAAGTTACACAAAATGTGTAAGCTACACAAAATGAGTAAGTTACACAAAAATGTGTAAGTGTCTTCTGTGAATACCAAAATGAGTAAGTTTATTCTGTGAATACCAAAATGAGTAAGTTCATTCTGTGAATACCAAAATGGTAGTAAGTTTAGGATTTTGTCGTAAGTTAGTTCTGTGAATCGGGCCCTATGGGTTCCATTATAAATAGTGCAGTAAATGCGTATTGGGATTCCTACTACCAGAAGTATCAAAACCATAGAAATGGGAACATCCAGGAATCTTTACCGCTGTTACAGGTCGGCAAAATGAGGAATACCGGACACAGACATGATTTATATCCATTAACCTCCGCTGACCCCTGTTCTGGATCACATAAGCCTTACCATTTACAGCGGTGCCGGCGTAAGTAACGTCGAGCACTTCATAGACCACGAAAAGCATGTAAATAATTCCCATCGCTGTAAAGGGAGAATAAACCACAACGTGATGCAGTAGGATAAATAAGGATACAGCGCCCTCTGCTGTCTATACAGTAAATTGCGTGAACTGATAGTATTGGGATAAGTAATGGTTTTTAAATCCATGCACGACGCCCTCTTACAGTATAAATTTGTGAACACCAATTGAGAGCTGTCCTTTCCTTCACCCCCTAGAGACATTTTCGCTTGGATCAACTTTGCCTCAGACTTTCTTCTGTTATTAAGGGTACAGACTATAAAAAGCAATTTTATTATGGCACTATATTCTTTATTCAGGAAGTTCCCCTTTTATATTTGATTTGTTTAATCTATAACGTTTTTATCTTCAATATTTCCTTAATATTGGCTAATGTTTTCATTGTATATAATTCCATTATTATGTATATTATTTATTTTTCTTCGTTATTGACGATTCCCTAAGTTGTACACCTTTTGTTGAACTTATGCTAATAAAGCTTTCCGACAACCCCGGCCTCTACGATAAACTATCTGGGGCCGATTGAACTATTGTTGAAGCAGGGTTTGAAGAAGAACTCCATGAACTTTACCTAAATATGCAGCTGCTGCCCACCCGTCCTCTGTCTTTGCCGTCTTTTACCCTAATGCACTGCATTCACCTCGATCCCCTATCGAACCGGAGGCTGATGCAACTGTTTCTGTTTCAGCTGATTTTGTCTCCTGCTCGACTGAACAATGTAAAGTAAACGAGTAGCACACAATGAGGGATATTCTCAAGAACGTGCAATAATCATCGCCAAAATAGGTTAACGCAATTTCTCACATCGCCGTCTATTGCGGGAAAATAACTCCCTGTTAACGTTTTATTCTCAACACGGCGGTAACATGCGATAGTTTCCCTATAACGCGTCAAATGTCCGCGATACTTTTACTGGGACGGCGCTAAAAATCTAAAGCTCAACGTGAAAAAAGTTGCGATGGGCCCAACTGCGATAAAAGATCCAGCGATAAACAGCGCCAGGCCTGCAAGTCCCACAAGTCAGGTGGGAAAAACCACTATAAAAGCTGCAACAAAAAACACAAACAACTGCGAAGCACCATGGAGGTAGCCGGAGCAAGTACAGAGGACAACCAGAACCCCACAAGCCCCACGGAGGACCAGCCTGGGACCTCGGGGTCAGGGAAGGGCAAGGAGAAGAAGAAGAGGAACCCGCCTTTCAGTACGCAGGAAAACCAGATCCTCATTACGGAGGTGATAGAACACCACCACCAACTGTTCAACACCTCCACTCTGTCATTGGCAACTAAAAATACTATATGGCAGTCCATCTTGGCCAAGGTGAATGCAGTCGGAGTGAAGAGAAGGGAAGTGGACTGATGTGAAGCGCAAAACCAAGCTGAAACTCGCAGTCAACATCAAAGCAGCAATGCAGACTGGAGGTGGTAGTCCAGCGACACACCAGGAGCTGGATGAGATGGAGGAAATAGTGACCCGAGTCATCATTGGGGAGACGGTGGCAGGAGTTGGGGGACCGGACACTGCACAACATGACCTGAGCCAACAGCAACAGGGTGAGTAACGACCAGGGACTGGGGGACGGGGGAGATGGGCACAATGGCACACATGCACAATTAAGTATAGCACATCTGCGGACAAACCATGCCCAAGAGTCACAACTCCGACCAAGAGACCAATTTACTCAAGTCTGCAATAGCTCAGCACTGTATAAGCACAGAAGTGAAAGGCACACCTCCTGAAAGGGATAAGGGCCAGCAAAATCAGAGCTGAAGGGGCAACACACCCACAATGCAGCACACACACATGAGAATCAGAGCACCTCAACATTGACAACAATGTGGTACAAACTGCAACACCTTCACAACAGAACAGAGGACACAACTGCTGCCGCTTGTGTGCAGAAAATGGCCATTCGCATTTGGCACAGCAGGAAACTGTGAGATGATACTGTACAAGTACAACCTCACATCCCTGATGGTGTAGAAATGTCAACTGTCCCGCATCAAATAGGCATCTCCTCACAAACAGTCACAATGTACATTGTCATGCAGTCTGTAAGTAAACTTGTACAATGCGTGAACATACATGTGAACACAATGTCAATCTGCATCTCCCCTTCACATTGCAGAGGGAGAATCAACACCTCCTGCAGAGCAGACCCAACAACTCAGCACTGATGATGAAGAGGACCTCCCCAACATCGACACCGACGCCCGTCAACAGCTCATGGACAGCTTCGGCACACCACCTCCAGGAGCAGGGCAGCCCAGCTGCATCGAGGAGACCCCACCCCCTGCACAGACCACACAGTAGGAAGCACCCACCACCACGGCTGTCTCCCAGGACCCCCACGAACAACACATGGCATCCCAAAGCTGTGTGTTAGGGTGCCAGGAGAAGATGGCTGATCAGCTGCGGGTGGGGTTCGACCTCATGGCAGCCAAACTAGATGCCATACGTGGGTGTCTAAGTTCCATCAGGGACCACTTACAGTCCCCAACAGACACCCACTGTCCGCTCCATGCTCTCCAACAATCCATGGCTGACATCGCTGGAGTCATAACTCAGAGCCAAGAACAACTGTCTAGTCAGAGTGGCTCCAGCGATGTCAGCCGTGAGTTGGGACACATAAGGAGAATGATGGAGAGCTTGGAGCGGATGCAGGCGGAAAGAATGTTTGCCACGGCTGCACACCAGCGAGATGTAGCTGTGATCTTCCATGCCCTGCAGATCCTCGTCATGGCTTTGCCGCCACAAGGCCTGGCGCGGATGAATGCTGCTGCTACTACTCCATCCACATCTCCGCCCCCTGAAGTGTCAGTGCCACACAGTGCGGCAGACATTCCACCTCCGGCCCCTGATGTGTCAGTGCCACACAGTGATGCAGACTAAACACCACCACCCACATGTGAGGCACCTGACACATCAGAGGACGAAGATGATGATGAATCTGGCTTTGTGGTAAGAATGAAGTGGTAGCATTCATCGCCGCCATATGGCCTGTCTCAGCTTGGTTCTACCCTCTGCATCATGCCCTGGAATAACACCTTCCACTGTCCCCCGATACACTCAGCGACACTCACCTTGGACCCCGACGTGGACTGCCATATTTTGTTTGGTTACCAATGATACAGCAATCACACTGCCGACTGAAGTCTTCCTCTTCCGATGAACTTGTCAATCCCTAAAGGACTCTGGCTGGCCCTCCACGGGGCAACAATGTAAAGTGGGGTTTGCATGGCCCGTACAGGTCCAGCTTCAACACTCCACTGAATGCGAATAAAACATTCTAATTCATACAGATGTGTTATGGCTATGATCAATCAAGTATGAAAGTATGGATGAATGAAGGGACAGTGATTCCACAAAAAGGTACTCCCTGGGTAATGCTATCATTGCACATGTATGGCCGTGACCCAGATCGGCAGTGAGACACACATTGTCATTCAAATCAACACTCATCACAGTTGAATACAAGTGAAGGTGCGTAGCCTTTATTAGCATATGCGTGTCACCACGGGCAAGATAAGTGCCACAACATGCAGACCAATGCAGCAGTATGTCAGAATTTTGGAACGTTGTCAATCGCCGCTGTCCACTCCGGGGGAGTGCCTCACCTTTCACAGGTGTGCGTTAACCCGAGTTGTTGTCCGCTCATGTATTCGGAGTCCAGGCGAATGCAGCCATGTCCACTGTTGTCGTGGGATATGTGACCAGATCTCCAAGATGCAACAAGGTGTTGGGACATGTGCAATGGCTTCCAATCTGTTGTGGCTGCAGGTACGTAGTTACTCGTCCATGAAAGCGATTGTAGCTTCGTAGGCTAGCATTTCCAACATGAGGTCGTTGTCGACTTCATCAAACAGGACGGCGAGGCAATCCATTAGCAGGTCCGGACAGATGTGCTGCGTCCACCCCCTTTCACCAATTAGCACTACAGCCCAATATGGGAGTGGTTCAATGTGGTCACTGCACACGAGGAGTTGTGCAATCTCCCAGGTCCAGCTGCCAGCATGTATGCCAAGTACCAAGGCATCCCATAAACGGGTATCACGGTGACACTCCTGGTCGTGGTCCAACAGGGGGCGACACACATGTCAAAATCCAGCTCAGCTACCGTCTTGTTGGATAGGCAGACATCCATGGACCACTCGAATATGCACGATCGACAATGCAACACAGGCTGAACGCAGGTGACGTTGGCAAGGCAAAAGCTTAGCTGATAACTAATCCGCAGCACTGCCAATGGCAGTGCCCCCAGTAAATGCAGCATACGTGCACGGTACAGTTCCACTTGACAGGGGTTGTGCATGTGTCCGGGATGTTCTGCCATTGCGTCAGTGGCTCTGGTTGAAGCAGCACTGTTCTGACCTGCGCCAGTTCTGTGGATGAAATGCCACAGCTCGGATCAATGAGTTGTTTTAGTGTGCAACGGTTGTACGCCTGGGATGGTGTGGGAGTAAGTGTGAAGGCCATTCCATGCAAGATAACTTCGAGCAAGGACTTCTGTGTGTGGGGTGTGTTTACGTTGGTCTTTCGTCGGGCTGTGGTAGTGTGGGAATCGTCATCAGCTGCTATAGTATCTGTCAGGGGGTGCCGGGCCCATGCAATTCCGAGATCGGAGGTGCAGATGTGCTTCAGCCTGATAGCTCAGACAAAGGAGCTTTCATCCCAATGTAATTTTGTCATCTGCTTGCATTCAGGAAATGTGATGTGGCTTGTTGGGGGTGGGGTGGGATGTGTGCGACTTTGGGATTCATGTTTGACATGTCTTGCATGTGGCACATGAGCGGCATCACTGTGTGTTACGTTGCCTCACAGCTGCTCCTCCCTCCCCCCGGGCCTATTTACTTGTGTGCGATGCGCGGTTGCATCACTTGCACTCCTACGGCACACCATTGTCATGCCTGTCTGCGCATGTCCACAAGCCTGACAATGACACTGTGATGTTGGCCGTTGAAGGTGGGTGGCCACGTGAGTGTAGGGCTATGGTAAGGATCGGGCGGACACAGATGTAGAGTTCGTGCCTGGCTGTACTCGTGCTGCGATTAAGGCTAGGCATTTGGCTCATGCTGCGGCAATACAGATACACACAACACTTGGCATGTATGAGCCAGGACCCCGAGCGGTCTTGCACTCCTTCATTTCTCCGTTCGTGCGAGCCCGCCCTCCGGGTGCATGCTACATTGCAACATTGTCGATTGCGGGCCGGGTGGCGCCGACACTACAACAGAGACACACACATTGTTAACTTCCTTGTCCAGGCCAGCACTGAACCACGCCCAGAGCCCCGGGCAAATTCTTCACACCCCTACGCTGAACTGGCGTACGCCGGCCCAGCCCACTCCGCTTACAGGGGGGGACGACAAAGCTACTTGTCCAAGGTCTTACCCACTGCCTGAGGTGACATGGTTGCGTCCGCTGTCCAGAGCACAATGTAATGTGGTAGGGCCCTGGGCCATCATGCATACATAATGACCACACGGACACACTTAGATAGATAGTGGAACTGGCTACGGGCACGTGCGCCCGGCCCCTTTTATTACCAGGGTCACATGTCCAGTGCTGGATGGGTGTGGGGTGAGTGTAAGCCAGCCCTCAGGGAGTGGTTGGTGCTGGCAACAACTAGAACAGTGATCATCGGATCACACACACAAGACTCAATCATGAAGGGTCCATGACTTGTGGTGCACTTAGGTAGGGGCCCCAGCTCTGACATCACACACACAAGATTCAATCATAAAGGGTCCATGACTTGCAGTGCACTGAGGTAGGGGCACCAGATCAAAAATCACACACACAAGATTCAAACATAAAGGGTCCATGACTTGAGCTGCACTGAGTTAGAGGCACCTGGAGCGCTCAGAGGGTGTACAGCCTGCGATTAAGCGTCGTCCGGGCGGGCCGCACTGGAAGCAATGTCTGTTGCCTACTGGAATTGCACCATAAATAAATCAAGACTCCATTTGAATTGTGAGCCCTGCAGACCGCAGTGTAGGCCGGAGGTAGCAGTCAGAAAGGGCCCACAGCCACGTGGCGATGACTTGTGGTGCACTGAGTTGGTGGCACCTGAAGCGCTCAGCGGGTGTGCAGCCAGCGATGATGGCGTGTCCTTGCAGGTCAGGATTGGATCTGATATGGTGAGCCCTGCTGACCGCAGTGTAGGCCGGAGGCAGCAGTCAGCAAGGGCCCACTGCCACGTGGCGATGACTTGTGGTGCACTGAGTTGGTGGCACCTGTAGTGCTCAGCGGGTGCGCAGCCTGCGATGATGCGTCGTCCGGGTGGGCCGCACTGGAAGCAATGTCTGTTGCCTACTGGACTGCACCATAAATAAATCAAGGCTCAATTTGAATTGTGAGCCTTGCTGACCGCAGTGTAGGCCGCAGACAGTAGTCAGTACACACATAACTCCGCGGTGCTATGCCGTTGGGTGCGCTGGGGGCCTGTGTCGCGGGAGCCAGCGATCTGCTGAGGAGGCTGGCCGGCACGGCGGCGGACTCGTGGCAGGGTGAGGGGCGCCGCCCTGGCAGACGCGTTGGCCATCCCGGAAGTGAACCACGCTCAGAGCCCCAGCCTATTTATTCACACTCCTACGCTGGACTGCCGTACGCTGGCCCAGCCCACTCCGCTTACGCTTACAGGGGGGGGGACGACACAGCTACGTGACCGAGGTCTTCCCCAACGCCTGAGGTAACATGGTTGCATCCACTGTCCACAACACTACAAACACCAGCAGTATATGTCCACATGGACATGTCTGTGCTCTGCATACTGAAGTCTGTCCAGCACATCACCGCCACACTTGGCATTGTGTACATTCTTTTTCATGGGTGACTTGCCTCCTTCACACATACTTGGTTCCCACCTCTCCCCAAATTCTGCAATTGTGTGGCTGAGGGACCATGCCGTTTTCGGAAGGTCAGCTGTCTTCTTCTGCGCTGCCTAGGTGGTAGTACTGGGGGGGTGGTCCGGGGGGGGTCCTGGGGGTGGTGGCGGTGGGTGTTGTGGCCCTCGTGGGTCTCCAAGCTGCATGATCATTGGCTCCATGGCATCTGTTGATCTTCAGATGTGGCTCTGGGCTGGGCTCCCTTTCATACTGCAGGTTGTCGTCCTGCTTAGCACCAATTAAAGGCAGGTGTTAAATCCCTGCTGCTAATGTGCCTTATTGCCTGTTTTTGGGTCGCTTCACCGATCTGGCTGGTCGTTGGGAATATCGCGAAGTGGTGTTTTCGTGTGTTTTTGCACGGGAACACCTACTCTGCATATCATTAGCGTTGGTTGTCGCTCTCATCCGTGGCGATGTTTTTTGTGGCAGCTATCGCTGGAAAACTGGCGATATTGGCAGTTTGCACCAGCTTGAGAATAGGGCGATAAATCTATCGCCACTTTTGCGGCGCTAAAGTGCCGATAAATCGGTGATAAGTCCTTGAGAATATGCCCCTATGAGAACTCTACTGAGCGTTGGCCGACCACAGCTGTTTGAATGATCCCTGTACGCTCACCAGTCACCACCTACAGCCCACCGCCTGCAGCTTGCCCATTTGTTCTGATTTTGGCTAATGTCCCCAAGTTGAATGCTGAAGATGGTGAACAGATCAAGCATAGACCATTCATTGACTCTCTACAAACATAGCGGCCTATTTATTAAAAAGTACCGCAGTGCAGAAAGTCACCTTGCTGTGCTGCATTACAGGGAAAGGGCAGGAGTGCACCGTATTTACTACAAGACGGCAGATTTCTCTCCTTTCCCCAGCTCTGGAGCACAACGGGCTGCCTAGCGCCAATGCAGACACCCTTGTACCATAGTGCAAGGGTGCCTGCGTTGCATGCAGGATTGTTTTTGTGTAGAAAGGTGTACTTTCCTGCACAAAAACAATCCTCAGTGGTATGTTCCTCTATCTATGAGGCTCATTTATGAGACCTGATGCATCGTTAAAGCCAGGCAGCGATACGTCAGAAAAAGTGCGCTGCGGTATGACAGTTCCAAACACCATGGAGGCGCCGTACTTATGGTACGGCACACCATGTCGTAAGGTCCCAAGGTGCATCAACAATAATGATGCATCAGTGGGACGGATGCCACAGAGAAAAGCGAGGCTTTTGCAGTCAAAGTGATGCTAAGCTGCTTTGCGGGTCGTAAAGCAAGGTTTATGTACCACAAATCAGCATTGCGCCACATTGGAGTGCCTCATGCGTCAAAACTACCTAAAAAAGGACAGTCCAAGAAGCGATGGCATGACTATAAGTGCAGGACCAAGGAGAAACTGGTCAACAACCTGAGGGCAGCCATGCGGACCGGAAGAGGTGGACTTGAGGACCAGGAGGAGCTGGACCTCTTGGAAGAGCAGGTGGCATCAGGCATCCCAGCAGAGTTGGTAGCAGGAGTTCCCGGACAGAACAGTGCTGGGTTAGAGGACCAGGACGATCTACAGGGTAAGTGGCAACAAGGGACAATATGGTTAAAAATGTCATGCTGCTCAGCGCAGCAACCTTTGTTCCTGCGCTGCACTGTACTGTGTGCAAGGGAAAGGGCAGGAATCTCACACTTGGTAATTCCTACTTTCCATAACTGTAAGCCATACTGCTCAGTCACATTTTGTACAGCCCAATCCAGCTCCGTCAATTATGTCCTGTCCACGTGAGATATGCAGCACCAGTCCAGGTTCACCTTTGTATTGTTGGAATTGTAGTGGAATGTAGGACATGAGTGACCAGGACTACAAGTCCCACAATACAAAGCAAACAACCTGGACTGGAGCAGCACATCATGCATGGACCCTTGACCCCTGACCAAACTGACTATGACAATGCAGGCCCTTGCACAATGAGGCTAGTGTGTCTAACTTGGACCCATGCAGCCAAATCTGTACTGTAAAGCAATGGAATGGGGTTGCCAGAGGATTAACTCCTCATCTGAGAGGGGGATCAAGTTTTTAGTGTGTGAAGTATCACCAAGTAGGATCTTGCAAACAGCCACATGTATAGTCACTAGTATGAGACTACTTTGCACGCAGCTGTCCCGATGTGCGACGTGAGAGTGCACAGGTGTCCACTGCCATGTCAGAGATCACCTTACCTACTGTCATGTACAAATGTATACTGGGGGTGGGGGTGAATGCAAGTGATGCACCCCAGCGGACCATGATTGTTTGTTGGCATGTTATGGGTGCAAGGCAATAGACGTTTTGACCATCTGTAGATTTAGTGCCAGGTGATGGTACATGTGCCATAAGCATCCAAACCATAGGTGGGCACACATCACCACAGCAGGTAAAGAAGCATGATTCATGTGGGTCGGGTCTCAATACATTGCCCCTACATGCACAATGAAATACTTCCTTGTCCATTTGACATTGTACTGTGTATAACTTCAGTTGTTTTTGTGCACTTACTGTAAATTGGTTACAGGTGAATGATGCAACCCCATACATATCACAATGTTATGACTATCATAGACGACACACAATCCTTACAGGGCAACCATGTACTATTTACACTTTCTGGTAGCGTTGGGATCCCTGAAGGTCTCAAATTCACCTTGAGTGTATGGAGCACGTCCACCTACAAGACAAAAATGTGAATATTTATTTGTGAATATTGCAAATACATGCTGTCTACATATAATACACAGTTGTATGACATCCCAATTATCTGGTATGTTCAGCACGTTAGACACACATATGTATACATTGCCTGTATATATGTGATACAGCTAATCACCTTACATGGCAGAGGTGGACGGATGTTGATGTTCAGAGATATCTCACATCACATACCTGCAGCATGCCTCAGGCATGTGATGTTTGTGTACCGCATGGCAGCATCATCTCATGCCAGCTTGCACCATGAAACACGGGTGAAAGCCATTGACCCTAGGCATGGCAAAGTAGAGCTTGAATAGAAAAGGACAGATATATGATATATGTAACATTGTGAGGGCAATTTCAGACTATTCATGCCACTGGTGTACAAAGAGCTGAGTAGCCGCAAAGCGTGCTACCTTGCAACATGGAGCAAGGGTGAATGCCTTTGACGGGGGTATCAAAATCCTATCCTGAAAGGCCCACCCTCTAGAAGTAATTAAATTGCCGGGGTTGTGCCCAACTCCCTACGTGTGCTGAACAATGCGGCATACATTCAAAGATAAAATACGATAGGAAATTGATCATTACTTTCCTCCTTACACGTTACCTGTGCAGCGTATTTCAAAATAAACAGTTCATGCTCTGAACAAGCATGCATGTGAAATCAGGTCGTGTTAACAAATATATGCATGTGAATCAATTTAAAAACACCACAACAGCTTAACGAGCCCCCTGGGCCAGGGTTGAGCTATTGGACAGATGTACACTGAATTTTTGTATCCTACCTCTCAAATGATCTTCCCTTACATGTAAAAATTAAGCATACATTTATTGGGATAGGGACACAACTACATGCAGATGGCACATTCATACATACCCATGGGGCCACCAACTTCCAACCAAGGTGTGTAGGAAATCCGCCTCTCGTGACACCACATCCACCCATTGGTGCTTCAGCTGGTTGAGGGTGCTGTCGACCCCAAACACCCTATACATGTGTCACCACACCCTCTCCCACTGCTCCTTGCGTTCCTTGGTGGGTAACCCTGGTTGACCCTACCCCTGATGCCATCATGTTTGGCACATAATGTGCCAGCAGCCATAGCAGGCCCCCAAACTCTCCCTCCAAAGGGTTCTTTGCCCTACCCTTCCCTGACATCGCCCAACCCACTCTATAGACCCTAAACCCAATACAAATACCCCTTAAACTTACCCCTAAATTAGAAAACCCCTAAATAGACAAACACCCAAAAATACAATGACAAAAACAATACAATTTACAATTACAAAACACAATAAACACAGGACAGAGACAGAGCAAACACTGACAAGACCACATTCCACAAGCAACTCTACAAAACACCTTCAGCACCCAGCACAAACTAACAGACTGTAAGTGAAATTGAAAAACACTTTCACACTTCCTAGTTTGTAGCCTGCAACACCCATTGCATCATTTTCTGGGTGTAACCCACCCACTTTCGATATTTGCGTTGTTTTATATGACGCATCAGTACTTAAACAGCCAATGAGTCATTACCATCACTGCACATTGGCACTTCTGCTTTCATTTTGATGCATTGGCTTGAATGCGCAACTTCCCATCAACGTAAATGTTGCAATGCACCATGAAACAGGGACAATGCGCAGGTTGTGACAGACGCACCTGGCCTAATGTGATGGTTCAACTGTAGGGGTCTGTGTGATGCTGGATCACACACCTTGGGCACCCTGTCATTGGGCCAGAACTGGGGTGGCACCACTTGGCAGCTCTGTGTGACAGAAGGCAGTATCCATGTGGTTAATCGTGGTGGTTGTAAGCCCGTCATGTGCCAGTAACTTGATGACAGGTTCAGCAATATTTACAGGTGGGGCAACAGATTGGCCATGGAGTCAGCATGGGACCAAGGAATGCATGTGCTGCCCCTATCATCATGCAACAGAAAACATTTAGCAGCAAGGCTGCACAGCAAGACAGACATTATGAGAAGTAGGATCACACATCAGCCATTACCAGGGTACACACCTGGATGTCCACCACACTCATATGTGCATATTAAGATGGCTCCTGCGGCTATGTGCAGCGCAATTGGATTCCCAAATCTGGCTAGGCTTTCTATTCATGCCATGTGTGGGCAATGCGTCATTGTGATGTGTCACAGAGGAAACACACAATAAAGACAGGCTGGCTCACCCATACTACAGTGTATGTCCCACCCAGCATGCACATTTGCAGGATGTATGGCCACAATCAGGTGTAAATCAAAATTGCATCATGATTTTGTGAGTCAACCATGTCTTACACACAGAGCTAGGCAAGGTCCTCCATGTTATGTAGTGGCGCAGGAACTGAAGCACTCAGGGGGATATGTATGACCTGCGTTGTGTGGCTCTTCCACAATGCAACATAGTACATCTGCAATGCAGATCTATTATATCATTTCTCCAACCCAAGTCCATATTTCATGCCCCTGTGAGGGCTCATTCTTCTTGTGTGGTGCAATGCTTTAGAAAACACTGCATTGCCTCACTCTGCATCAGTGACGGGTTCCATGACAGTTGCATGGGTGCACTCATGCAACATCCATGGTTTGAGACCCAGTCCCAGATGTACCAAACTCAGGAAACCTGGGAATGCCCTAGTAAGTACAACCTTCCCAGGAGTGAAGTAACAAAGCGTACTACCTTAGGGTCTCCTAGTTACTCCAGCTTAACATGTGTGCTGCATTCTGCAGCATACTTACAATGTGGACTATGCCTTGCAGGTTATTTTGCTTATCCAGAAGGCGCACTTTCATGAACAAATACATTCCTGCATGCAAATGAAGTACCCTTGCAACATGGTGCAAGGTTGGCTGGGTTGGGCCTAGCAAGCCAAAACAACACTGATGAAGGGGAAAAGGCAGACATGCATTGTATACTATTGCATGCAGCACATTCCTGCCCTTTTGTTTTCACACATAGCATTGCAGTAGGGGGACTTCCTGACTTGCACTGTGTGGCCATGCTCATATGCTACCCATCTGTTTACTGTCAAGTATATTTGTCCCCCAATCGTGTGATGCACATTTGTTTGGCTTCCACCTGTATAAAATCATGCAGCACACACACTCAGTCACCACACACTGATTGGTACTACACTCCCCTTTGACTGTACTTAAGTGTGTGAGGGTGGACACACACTACCAGCACACACACATTCACCATGTGCACACTGTTCAACAATGGAACCCATATGTTGTGTATCTCTTGCACAGCCACCTGCATTCTGCACATGAATTTATCGTGCACACATATTTTCAACATCATATTGTTCAGGGGTGAGTGTGACACACATTAACAGTCCTTTATGAGAGGTGAGTGAGCCAGTAGGACTCACTGCAGTGAACCAGAGTCACATGGTTATGTTCACTACTACTGTTCAGTTAACATTCTGCTACCAACCCAACTTTTGGTCTGTCTCAGTCCTTTCAAAGGCAGTAGCAGTGCATCTACTCTGAGGACAGGTCTTTGTGTGTACCTACTGGTCCAAGAAGACAGCATTCTCTGACACAGGCCTATGTAATGCCACACACTCGAATTCCATTTCCCCATTGGGGTGATACAAGATTAGCTAGTCCCTCAACTATGCACTTGTACACTCATGGCAGGTGTGAACTAGTCTAGCCATGCAGAGGTAAGTGTTTATCCGAATTCCTCCACCACACCATGTTCAATAAACGTGTGTGTGTAACCATTCGGTTTTGTCGAACTTTTCACATGGACATATCACACTCTGTTCACTGTATTCTTATGGTTTTGTGATGTTTGCTAAACACATCTCCATTGTCATACTTCTTCGAGTAATTATTCACAATGCAAAGTCATCTGCTCATTTTGTTGAGTTACACGACTTTTGCTCGCATCAAATGACTTTGCAATGCCTGTGAGTTGTGTATACTGGCAACTGTGTCCTGAAGTGGTATACATGACAATTAGGCCAGGAACTGAGTGACATGTGTAGTGTTTTGAGGTTCCCTAGGCATGCATGTATGCATTCTGTAACAAGACAATTTAATCTTGTACACATCATACTTGGCCTTTGTCCATGACAACTGTCACTCATGATCTGTGAAGGTGTGTGCTACAACATTAGCGCCTGCAAAGTCCTGCCATTGTGTATGCTACCACATTGGTGAGACACTACACTGAGTTGATTATTCAGGTATGGACATATTTGGTGGTTTGTGTTCCAGCACTCACTGAGTGCCATCTGAAACACACTTTGCTGATGCAAAATATAGCCAGACTGCTAGCTGTGCAGCACTGCACTGCTCAAGTGCGTGAGGACAGTAATGATAACTTTAGATGTGGACATGTGGCATGCCTGGCCGTTCTCTTTAATGCAGTGCACTGCATCACATTGCATTTCTGTATAGGTGGTTTGAATAAGGGGGGCCTTAGCCCCATGCTGCTCATCGGGTCTGACAACATGATTGTTACATGTTGAGGCCTAATTCAAGTTGAGGAGATGTGAGTGAGTTGATGTTTACAGTGACTGTGACATAAAATTTCAAACACAAAGAATGTATACATACATTTATTTACTTTTTGCACAAATCAGTTCATATCTGAGAATTTGCCCATCTAGTAATGAAAGAAATTCTGCATCTTTTCCTCCTCCTCCATTGGTTCCTGCTCCTCATGGTCCACATCCAACGGGACGTTTGTTCGCACATATGTTGTGTAGGATGGCACATACAAGGATGATCTTGCATACAATGGGGGGCGTGTATAGCAATTTCCCCCATGACATGTCCAGGCATCCGAAGTGGGACTTCAGCACACCAAACATTCGTTACACAATGTTCCTGGTCTTGGCTAGTGCCTCGTTGTACTGCCGTTCCGGCTCAGTGTGGGGATATGCGATTGGGGTCATGACCCATGGCTGCAGACCATATCCTTGGTCAGCCGAAATTAGAAAAAGATAATACTGTCAATGATTATGCTGATTGTCACAGCAACATTCCTGTCCATGTCTATCATGTATACTGAATGACTCCTACACATTGCTTACAGTATTCGTCAATATATGTTACATATACATTTGGCCATTGTATTACACATGTCTCTTTCAGTTCTCTGTGTCACAACAAAAGATGTGCATGCACTGATACTTTGGGTGCTTCAACATGCAGACATTAATGTTTGGCCTGTAGCTAACTGTGATAGGTCTTTTGAGAGGTTCATTACCGCTCTAGGTTATGTGCACTCTCTGCATGTGCAAAGTGACAGTATGTTGAACTGATTTTTGACCTTTTTGTCACGCAGAGGTAGGCTGTGATAGTGCCAACATGTTTGACACTCACACATGCATATGTCCATGGGGAACCACTGATGCTGTTGCTGCCCTACCTGACAATGACACAACCTTTGAATTGTTCATTTACTTTAGCATGTGAATTTGGTGAGTACATATGGTGCGTTTCAAACATGTTACATGGATAGTTGTACAATTTATTATCAGCCTTCAGCTGTTGCTTTTCATCTGAAAATTTGTCATGATGCACTGAGATTGACACATTGGAATTGAGATGTGTTGCATCTCTGCGTAGAACACACTGATGTTGTTATAAATATCTGTCTGCCACGGACCTGGACACAATACTTTGGTATTCACATGTATGACGGTACACTGTAGGGGATTGTGTACCTCTATGTCTTGATTCTGTCATCATTGCAGTGACAAATGAATGTTGAGATTGGTATCCAGAGTACACGCTGGTGCCTTGTCCAGGTTTCACTTTATTCTATGTTGATGACTGATGTATGACATTTGACCACATTGTGTTAGACTTTGTGAGTTTCACATTGCTGGATTCATATGCTTTTCATGTGAGCAACTTTTACCACAGAACAGGTGAGCCATCACATTGGTTACATCTGTTAATGCCTCTATAAACCTGTGTGTATGTGTGATGTGTGTACATAGACTGTCAATATGGCTGAGACATATATGTGTTTTGTACTGTTGGTGCCACAATGTTATCCAGTATTGACATTTACACGTCTGGGGCCTACACTGACATAGCATGCCACATGTGGCCTTTCCGAATACTTCTTCTTTTGTTGCTCATGAAACTTTGGTCAACAGACAAGTATACTGCCATGCGTGACACACTTACTCATTTCCACAGTACTTGTTCTCACACCAATGAAATTGGTGAGTCTTGACTGATACAGAGAGTAGGTAAGCCATTGAGGAGACACTTCTCTCACACTTACCTCTGTGCTGTCTTTGTACTCATATTGGCTTGTCTGGCATACCACATGGTTTGTATCGTGATTCGTTACCCAGAGCAGATGATGTGGTTCCCTCCAATCACACAGAGTAAAATGATGCATTACTACTCACAGATGTTCTGTAGCTACTGTCATTGACAAATTAGGGAGTGCATGTCAATGTGGGACATAATTGTCAACACACTTCAGTGCATTAGGCCCAGTACATGACACATGGGCACTGATATTGGGTAATGTGGCACTGTGCAGTGCCACAAGTCACCAATCAGCGCAGCACTGCATCACTGAGAAAGGGCAGTAGTGCACAGTATTTAGGCCATACATCACATTCCTAACCTTTGAACCTGCATTGGCGCATAATGGCCTACCTAGAACAGACACATGGATACATGCACGATGTTGCTCGGGTGCCTGATTTCATGCGGGATTGTCTTTGTGCAGGGGGGGCACCTTCCTGCACATGATGATCCATCAGAGGCCTGATCAGCAATCCCCTGCTAAACAGGTCACATAGAATTTCTAAGAACAGACATTTCTGTTTTCTCAGTACATGGTTCGTCTCCTACCTCCAGCACCGAACACAGCAAATCAAAATTCATGACTGCCTATCTAACCCCACTCCGGTCTCCCTAGGAGTCCCTCAGGGATCCATTCTCTCTCCCTCTCTCTTCAACCTCTTTATGGAACCCCTCACCCTCATTCTAAAACAAGCCGGAATCCAATACCACCTCTATGCTGATGATTCCCAACTCTACTACAAGATCAAAACCCGCTCGGATATCATTCATCTTAATAGTACCCTCTCCAAGATTCAATCCTGGTTCCAATCAAATCATCTTAAACTCAACCCTAAAAAAACTGAAATCATGCTCTTCTCCCCAAAAAAGAACCCTCTCCCCATCCAAACCTGGATCTCCGACCTGAACGCCCTCAACTGTTCAATCACCCTATCCAACTCCGTAAAATCTCTTGGGATCTCCATTGATAAGAGCCTAACTCTCAATGTCCACACCAAAAACTCGGCTAAGGGAGCCCTCTTCACTCTCCGTCATCTTAAGAAAATTAAACCCTTTATCCCAACTGACGAATTTAAATTAGTTGTTCAATCTCTGGTCCTCTCGCGAACTGATTATGGCAACGCCATCCTCTCCGGAATCCCCAAGGTCCACCTTGCTCCTCTCAAATCTGTTCTCAACCTTGCAGCCAGGCTCATTACCGACGTCAAATGTTTCGACCACATCTCCCAGCCCTCAAAACTCTTAAATGGCTCCCCATCGAAGGCAGATCCTCCTACAAAACTGCATGTATAACACACAAAGCCCTCCATCAAAATACACCGCTGTACCTCGCCAACAAACTCTGCAAAGCGGGCAGCGCACGACCAATGAGAAGCACCAACATTCTCCTGCTAGTCCCACCCCTGCACAAAAAGAAGTCCACACAATCCCGCTCCTTCTCAGGAAATGCCCCAAAATCTGGAATGCCCTTCCCAAAGACCTACGATGTAACCCTTCCTACATCAGCTTTAAAAAAGAGCTCAAAATTCACCTCCTCAACAAATATTGGGGATCTTAACCTACGCCCTAATTTTACAAGCCCACCATCCACTACTCCGTTCCTCGCCTACTCTCCTACTGCGCCTTGAACTGCTCTAAGTATCTGCTTACCCAATATGTGTTAGCCCAAACTGTTTCTCTTCTATTAATCCTGTTGTTACTCCGGGCTGCTTACATTTTGTTTGTACCGCTTATTAGCATCATTCTCCTGTCCCACATCTTTATACAAAATTTTGATTTCCCCTATCCATGCTATATATGTTCATGTCCCCTGCTCCTCTCATTTGTCTATTTGATATGTGTTAACTCTAGCTGTTTTCACTTCTGTTCACCTGTTTAGATAATCCATACAGTCGAATTATTGTTGTTTGCCTTTACTATCCTCATTCTCATGTAAAGCGCTCTGATACCTCCGGGTCCAGCCAGCGCTATATAAAACCTCTAAAATAAATAATAATTTCTCCTTCCCTCCATACTTCAGTGTCTGGTGCTAAACCTTCCACCTCAGGAATGTAGACAATATACTTCCACTGCCTGGGGAAGCCACATTGACACCTACAATTGAAAACCAGGGATGATTCAAAATTGATCCCACTGGCTATAGCGTACTCACAGCCAACATAAAGTTCTGCTAGAAGGCACTGTACTCGCAACTCATTGTGAACATACATATAGGGCTATCATTGCAGAGTCTGGGCATGAAATGAGTGGAACTTTACATAAATGGGTAGATAAGAACTATGCTCTGCTTTTCAACAGTGAAAATGTCCTGTCCACGTAACAAGGATGCAAAAATGGTAAGCTGTCACCACCTCTTTTTGCACATTTCCCAAGGAAATGGATGGTTGTCGTGTGTTGTCAGGAGGTACCTTTTTTGCACTCCACACTTAATTTCAAAACTAGGCTCTGGAACTCAGGTTCACTTTCAGGCCTAAGCCTCAGCACGCACACAGGATTTTATGAGTGCTGAGCCAAAAGCATGCATGCCAATAGACTCGATTCAGGCAAGAGACTCCTGATTTTTTAACGCCAAAAATGGGTTTATTTTAGGCATCTCCCACCTAAAATTCCATCTGCTTCAATATAAGGTATGGGGAAAATACATTCTTCCAATTGTTTTCAACATCTCCCAATTCCCAGTTTGAAAATGCTGGCATATACGCAAAAGAAAGTCAGGATACCAAATTCACTTGCAGTTGGCTACCACAGGCCAGGGATGCACATCTATAATTTATGGAGGGGACATTCCTGTCCTAATAGTCAGTAAGTCTAGTTTGGAATACTTTAGACATGTTCAACAGGTACTTCAGAGCTGGACCATGTGAGATTTTGTGTACAATGCAGATGAATTTAAAATGTGCTCTTCTCTTTATAGGGAGCTAGTGGAGAGCATTCAGTGCTTGTGTGGTGTGGTGTTGTGTAGTTCCTATAAATCTATATAGGATCTGCACGTTTAGACAACATAAACTAAGGGATTGGTATGCAAACTGATTCCAGACACCCCCAAAGGATATGTTAGCCTCTAGACCAGCTAGCTCACTGTGCCACCATAAGCCCCCCAACCTTACCAAGGGGTGAATAGTTTCTGGCAACTATCGAACATGACAACCCTCGATCCTTCAGGGATCGTGGAAACAGTACATTACTTTTCGCTCAGTCACTCGTGCTCACTTGTTCTCTGAGAAATACACAGAATAAACGATGGGGTTGTTTTCAATAAGCATTTATTGAACCAGCATCATTCTAGTATAAAATACGTGTGCTGTGACAATCATTAGGCAGAAACAGATATATACGATTACGAGCACCAACAGAGTAAATAAACTGTAGAATTCTACTATCTTGCTAAGACAGTGAATATATGCAGGCATATAGATACATGTCAATAATCAAGCGTACTGCTAAGATGCTAACCCTATCTAAGTGTACCTAAATGTACCTAACATGTATGTAGGTGTAAAGCCAGGAATCCCCTAGGAAAGAGCCAACCCTTATACCTGATGGGAGAGAATGAAGGACCCCGTCTTGGTCTCGAGTTGGACACCCCCTAAGGGATGTTAGACCACTGCGTGCTGGAGTTTTCTGCGTGCAGGAATCTCAGCGTCTTGTGTCAGCATGGAAGCTTCTCCTCTGGTTGCCCAGTGAAGATGTGTTTCTTTTATACCCAAAAGATACCCTCAGGGTTCTACCTAGATGCGTAATGGTACTGTGGGCCTGTCATTCAAGGATGATGATAGCGGTGACTTTTGTACAGAGTTATGATACGGAGGATGGTAACCTTGCTGTGTGTAGTAGGTAGGGGATTAAGATATGATACTAAGAATCCTCATGCATAATTAATGAGGCCAGTTTTCGGAGAAGACTACACAACATTAATTTGGCACATATCTAGGCAAAAGGTCAGCGCCAAAAGCAGTTATGTAGAGCAAGGTAGGACAAATGTAGGTAAAAGGTCGTGCAGCTACCTAGGCCTATATTGGGGTACATCGGGGCTCATAACACTCACTCCTCATCTGAAGGACGATTACTAACGCTAAAATATGCCTGTCGTAATAAGCATAAAAACATTGTTTTATAAAAATAAGTGTAAAAACATCTAAAAATATGGTATATGTAAAGAATGATGCAAAAGTTAAAAAGCTCTACAAGTCCTCTAAATAGTCAATATGCTGTTAGACCAACTGAGCACACCAAAAACCATGGTGCTCAGTGAGAGCAGGAGAAAAATAAAACAAAAATGATGTTTTCGAATTCCAATTTGGCTTGTTTTGGAAAAAGGCCGAATTATTCCCATCACACGGAGAGCCAAATGTTTATGTGTCCTGTGAGGGAGATGCAACATCACTGTCGCTCGCATTCGCAGACTACGGTCCCTGTAGCACCTCTTGTATCAGGCCAATGGAGCAAAGGTGTTCATCTTTAGTTCCCACAGCAGCTGCTGAGGAAACACTTTGTACCTGTGTGCTGGTTGTAGAGCCGGTGTCCGTTCGAACAGGAGCTGAAGCATCCCATGGAGCCTCTAAGAATGCCGTCATCAACATTGGAATAAGCTGAGGACAGTGTAATACGTGGGCCTTCAAGGGGTCCAGTAGTACATCCACGTCCGGTGGCGCAACCGATGGAAGGGTGAGACATATGCCCAACACGCATTCGTATCCGCAGAATAGGCAGCGGAGCACAGGCAAGATGCAGTCAACCCAGACTGATCTGAACGAGAGGAACCAATGCTCACTTAGCTCCCGAAGCCGAGGTGCACCCAGATGGAGTACCATGCGTTCACGGCAATGTCGCACCAGGAGTGCTTTTTCCATCTCTTTGGAAACTGGGCTGTCCATTGCATAGCAGAAAAATTAAAACAAGGATATCCACTACAAGTAGTAGGACCAACGGAAGCCCTCCAAAAACTCTTCCCAATACGGAGTGTATAATCGACGGAATAACTCCAAAGATTGTCTGAAAGGTGCTCAATAGTCCGGAACCTATCCTCTTAAATTGGTATACTATCTCACTCATATCAGACATGTTAAATATGCAATGTAACATTTCCCCGAAATGGAGCGGGAAGTTCGTTCGGATTAGCGCCTGTATCTCAGCTGAAGACCTTGCAACCTGGAGATCAAAAGTCTCTCTGGCTGAAGTTAAGGTCACATCCTTCTGTAAAAGCATGGCTTTCAGTCTGCTCAGAGAATCAAACCGTATAAGGGAAATATCCAATGAAGGCCAAAGCGTTGCCTCCCTAATTGTGTGGATTGGTGGAAAAAATACTTGCATACAACAAGTAACCCTGGAACATACCGTGACCAAATATGCGATGCCTGGTACCATCCCACAACAACCTTGATCATTCAACATCAATTACCTCCCATTCGAGAGTAGTTTGAACACTGTATGAATCACGGTAGCTGGGGATCCTTTCAAGTGACAAGATAGGTTTGCAACTGAAGCATTACATGCTCCGTGAAGCAAACTATCCAGACAAATTAGAGACCCACTTAAAGAACTCTCGATGTCTAAACCTCTGAGAAAAACTTCAGTGTTCCCATTCCTGCATCTAAATCTGTACAGTAATTCCCAAGATTCATGTATGTCCCCCTCTCCCAACGCTTCATACCTGCCTACCTGGTGATACTGTATACAGTATTGAAATTGGAATGTCGTGACTGGCAGTGTAATATGGCCATGGATTTACCATTCTCTGGAAGGTGACTCAGCCACGGTAAAAGGAAATTGGTCCAATTTTTCAATGTAAATAATCAATGGGGGAATGGATCACCTGTACCTGTAATACCAGGGTAAGGTGTGGTAACCAACTTTAAAAACCCTCATTCACGTACAGGAGTGGTAGAGCGGTATATCTTGGTTCTCTGCTTCTCTTGGAACGTGAAAGCATCATCATCGGGTCTTTTTTGACAAAATGCTTTCCTCTACCTGGAGGTAGACCAACTGGTGTTAGCAGTAGTGATCAGTAATAATATACGATAAAGTGAAGTGAGTTAAAATTGCTTAGTTGTCCATCCAAAAAGAACTTTATTCGGTTGGAGAGGTAGCAAGATTAAAAACGTGGGGAGGTGCGCTTTAGAAATGCTACTGTTCTATAGCATATCATTGTCCATGTGAGAGGTCGACATGTTTCAGCCCTCTGGGTTTTTTGGGGGGCTATCTTCAGGACCTAAATGAAGTATCTAAGGTGCCAGTTGTTAGCACCCTATCAGAGTGGGTAAATAACTCACCCTTCATCTTCGTGACAGGTCAGTAGTACCTATAACTGGGATAAGAAATAGAGTGAAACATTTTCAACTGCAAATGTTAAGCATTCATTTCGTGGAGTAAATGATAATGTGACTCCAGGTGAGACATATAAACCAGGGCAGACTCTGGTGAACACAGTGAGTGTCATTACTTTTAAAGAAGGCAGAAAAAAGTGACAGTTATACATATCTTGTATTGGAATCCTCATGAATTGCCATGTTTGGATAAAAAGGTAAATAGGTAACATACGAATAATGAATACAGCGCTTACCGCAAAACTCGGATGAAACACGACAACCTGCCCTGACTGAGAATAAGCACCCTCAATGAACAATATGAACCCGCTGAGGGAACTCTGTCCACTATACAAAATATGACACAACAAGAATATCCTCCGATATGGTCTTAAAAACATTACAATAAAATAATCTAACCGCTTAATTCTTACCCACTTTATGGCATATAAGCCCTCCACCATTGGGTAATGTGGTAGGATGATGGCCAGAATTACATTTAATGACATACATCACCTTTATGCAACTGGGATAGCTCTGACACCGTCATGCGTACTCCTGAATACATGGCTAGTGAAGGTGCACTAGTCTTTCTTCATATTATTACAATCTATGTGAACTCCAATTCCAAAATGTTTTCGCCTGGCATCTTATTACCTTTCTTGTTTTTGTAAAATGAACGAGGGGTCGTTTTCCACTTTTGTGGGCACAAGTTATGATGAGACACACAGTCTCTCTACTATGCCCTTCACCGCTCCAGATAAGCAGCCAACAACGGGCCCGCGTCACCGGGGCACCATCAGAGGAGCGAGCACAAGCTGAGTAGCCTGCTACAACAGGTAACCGCTCCTCTCTGAGAGCGACATTTTCGTTGTCTTAAAAAAGCACCAGTACTTCCTCTTCACGTCCCTTTTCTTTCCCGCAACCAGCAGGTCTCGGAGTCCGCCGGTCACCCCGAGGAAGCCCGAGTTGGGACATAAAAAGGTACGCGATCGCTAATTTTCGTCAGCGCTTCATTCTACTCCATTATTGCTAGAGGCCGACACTATTCCATAACGCTCAGTGTAATATGCTTGACTAACTTAAAAGCAATATTCAAATAAGAATCATACATGTGCAGCCTTATATCGCTACAAGCGAGTTACTTTGATATAAGATGTGCGGCACAAAACAGAGTTGCGATTAACAACCAACGACAGCTTCTGGCCTCAGTCTAATATCATCAATAGCGTTCTACATTTGAAAACATTGCACATTACACCTGATTAATCTGAAGCTTGTATGTAAACTAGTAACAAACACGCGCTACCTAACATCACGGTAGTCCTTTAGCATTAATTTGAGTTACGCGTTTGTTTGTATTTCATCACATAATTAGCAGTAAGCGTATTGCCACTCATGCCCGACAACGCTGAGTAAACACTCTTCATATGCTCGCAGCATGGGTGTAGAAATCATTATCCAATTCATTATTCGTATGTTACCTAGTTACCTTTTTATCCAAACATGGCAATTCATGAGGATACAATACCAGATATGTACAACTGTCACTTTTTTCTGCGTTCTTTAACATAATGACACTCACTGTGTTCACCAGAGTCTGCACTGGTTTCTATGTCTCACCTGGAGTCACATTATCATTTACTCCACAAAATGAATGTTTAACATTTGCAGTTGAAAATGTTTCACTCTATTTCTTATCCCAGTTATAGGTACTACTGACCTGTCACGAAGAAGAAGGGTGAGTTATTTACCCACTCTGATAGGGTGCTAACAACTGGCACATTAGATACTTCATTTAGGTCCTGAAGAAAGCCCCCCAAAAATCTCAGAGGGCTGAAACATGTCGACCTCTCACATGGACAATGAGATGCTATAGAACAGTAGCATTTCTATAAGCGCACCTCCCCACGTTTTTAATCTTGCTACCTCTCCAACCGAATAAAGTTCTTTTTGGATGGACAACTAAGCAATTTTAACTCACTTCACTTTATCGTATATTATTACTGATCACTACTGCTAACACCAGTTGGTCTACCTCCAGGTGGAGGAAAGCATTTTGTCAAAAAAGACCCGATGATGATGCTTTCACGTTCCAAAAGACGCGGAGAACCAAGATATACCGCTCTACCACTCCTGTACGTGAATGAGGGTTTTTAAAGTTGGTTACCACACCTGACCCTGGTATTACAGGTACAAGTGATCCATTCCCCCATTGATTATTTACCTTAGACAGGAAGCCGAATGGATCTCAGCTTCTCCCTCCCTCCTATGATTATTTGATACCAATTTTTCAATGTGCAATATTGTACACTTTGCATCTTGTCGTGCCATAGTTGTCTATCTTCCTGTTAGATTGTATGCAGAAAACAGAGATGTAGTGTTGATATACCTCCAGGGCATGTGACCAGAGTGCAATGAGTGCAGTAGTCTAGCTCAATAATAGAAGGGATTGAAATTGCGATTGTCCATGTTGAAGAAAGACAAATCCTGTTCTATTATGTCTATTGCAGAGGACACAGTGTTGCCCAATGAATAAATCCTGGAAGTCAGTGTGGTCATGCCATTGTCGACCACTGCCAAATCCTTTTCTAGGTTAACCCTGTCAAACTCACGCAATCTCTCAGCAGCCTCCGGTTGAGAGATTTTCCATACTTTGTTGTAAATAGCATATAAGAAGCGTTTTCGACGTGGTTTCTGGGGATCTAACAAAAAAAATACCTAAAATCCATGTCATCAGAGAGTAAGGACAAGTGTTGTTTCACCTGGGACAGTGTTGAGGTTCTTAGCCAACTCTAGGCATAACTTCCCAACACTGTAAGATGTCACCACCCGAGTGTTCTTGTTGTACATAGCATTGATCAGGCCTATGGATACTTAACACTTTGGTGGTACCCCTGAATCTTGACTGACACCTATTTGTGTTGATAGGCCAAACCAACCATCCCTTCCAACTGGATGAATTGTACGAACCATTATGCAGAATGTCATCTAGTGTATCCTCACTATGTTGTGTATAGTTTTGCCACCCCTCAAACTGTGTAAGTGAGGGAATCCGAGGTGTGTTCAAGCCCTTGATCTTGGCTAGTCCAAGACAGGAAGTTTGTTGCACTGTGGTGTTCAGGAAGATAATTTGCTGTGGTATGAGGCATGCTCTATCTAAGGGCTCAGTTCCCTGAACTTGCCAATCTTTAGTCCCTTAGACAGATTTTATGTCTATGGTGTCCCTCCAAAAGTCAAAACCCTGTAAAGACAGTTGGGAAATAAAGGAAGCAGAGTATATCTGTTTTGTGTTGGTGAGCAAATGTTTCTTTGCAGGTGTAGGTGCAACTTTATAGTAATAAGAGGTCGGGTCTGAAGTGTTAAACTCTGAAAAATAGGCAAACGTTTGTGTAAATGCAGCTGAACTACCTTTTGGCAGTGTTGGGCAATGTTCCCATTGATGGTAAGAGAAAATATTACGTGGGATACTTGTTTTGTGCAAGAAATGATGACCATAGTGTTGGTAAGAGTACATGGTATTGAAATCAGATGTATCATCATACAATTCATTACTGGAAAATGCAGCAGATTGTTCTAAATCAGACAGCATAGCATTTACAGTTTCAAAGTCCCAATCATCAGAGAAAGTACTGGAGGTGATGATATCACTTAAAGAGATTTTAAACAGGTGTGGCATTTTTAAGAGGTCAGTTGCACCATATACATCATATGAAACCCTGTGCCAAACTATTCCTTCTGGAACTGCTGTAATGTTCACTAAGGACAGGTCTCTGTTCACAGTGTGATGCTGTATGCGGTTTCAGGACCAAGATCACATGTACTGCAGAGCGTTCTGGGCGATAATGCCCATTCAGGAGCAAGAAAAAGACAGTCACTACACCTATCCAGAGGACTAGGACCAGTAGACTAATTGCAATCCAGAGCTGTCGCCAAGGAGCAAAGTAAGTCTTTTTCAGCCAAAGGTAGAAATCATGAAGTTGTTGTTTGCGAGAAAGAGGCGTTGGCGGTGACTTGGGTTCACTTGGGTCCTGAGAAAAGGTATCGAAATCGATGAAGTAGCCAGACGCAGATCAATCTATCTTTGGTAGCTCAGCAGGTTTTGTAGAACTGACAGATGACTCGTTTTGAGACATATTCATATATAGATGTCGGTATTAGGCCGAATTGAGATCTGTGTTTCATTCCTGATTTGTTGATGTTCAATGTCAATAGGTATGAGATCCATTCCATTGTTGGGAACTCCTTCACTTTGTAGAGTAGAATCTGCAAAGGTTATTAATCTTTCTGTCTGAACTTCCTGTATGGCAGCGAGAGGAGATCGGCGGCTACCCAGGAGAGCATGCGGCCTGCTATTCAGTATTGGTCACATAGTGTGGTTTGAGCAGCTCAATTGAGATGAATATCTTTTCTTTCTTGCCGCCAAGAGGCGGAAGAAGTACTGTTCTTGTTTCTTCGACATCCAGGACAGGTACAGGCGCTCTGTAAGATGGCCCAAATTCTTTCTGGTCCACAATCTTTTCTCTGACCAGGTCCCCAATCTTCGGGAGCGAGGCAGGTCTTGCCGGAACAGCTTTCACTTCCCCAGTGGCAGTGTGTTTTACTTGGATGTTGTTTTGTAATACCCGGAATTCATTGAGTTCCTGTAAAACAGCCAAACGATCATTGATGTCAAATGCTTTTTCATTCGCCACTGTGCTGCCACAATCTAGTCCCGAACAGGACCTCATATGAAGTATGGCCCCCTAGGGAACTTCTTGGCATGTTATTAAGTGCCCTCTGGACCCCATATAGGTGAATGACCCAACTGCCACCCAAGCCTAATACCCTTGCTGTTAAGGGTTGCTTTAAGTCCCGTTTTTCCTCTCCACAATCGAATTTCCCTCTGGATGATAGGGAGAGGAGTACCGTAAGACCACCCCAAAACTTCCCATGGCTTCTTTGTATGCCCCTGAGCTAAACGCAAGGCCAAGGTCAGAATGTAATGTGCCAATTGCGTATGTCCCTGTGAAGACTCGCAGATCCTTTATAACAGTTCGAGCGTCAGTCGAGCGCTAGGGCCAAACTCACAGGAATCTAGAGCATGAATCCACTGCCACTAGTATGTACCTGTAAGATCCGTCAGATTGTAAGGGGCCGCTGTGTTGTCCAAATAGACACATGCAAGAGGTCTGTTTGATATCAGTAGTGGTGTTTGTGGAGGACGTGCTATGGTGGAACCCTTCATCTGCTGACAGATGTCACACTTAAGGACAAAGCCCTTGGTCTGTTTGGTAAGACCTGGCCACTAGTTTTGTTGTTTTAATAGTGAAACAGTCACAGTGATACCTGCGTGTGCAGAACCAAGACCCTTGAGTGCAGCTAGAATTAAAGCTAATCTGCGATCCATATTTGGTATTACTCTACCCCCCACTCCTTGAATTTGAGCATACGGAATGTTTTTTGTGCATCTAACTTGTTGGAATGCTTGAGTGGAAAACCTTTCGGCAAGGCTGAGCTGTTGTTGCGGGTAGCGTTCACAGCTATCATTATCTGTCCGTATATCCTTGCACTAGAACGAGCGATTGCAGCAATGGCAGCAGTTCGCACTGTCACCTTGGCGGCTTAATCAGCCAGTGAATTCCCTTCAACGTGCACGCCAACACACTGATGACTCAATGTGTGAATTACATGAGCTCGTGGCAAGCCTTTCTTCACCTCGGCCACTTGTTCGCAAAGCAACTTGTGCTTTATTGTGCAACCTTTGGAATCTCTAAATCCATTCTGGACCCAATAGTGAAGATATTCATTGTATGACTGGACACAATAAAACGAATCGCACTAAATAAGTGTGGGGAATTCCCGATCCGTATTTTTTACTGCCAGTATCAGGGCTTTCAGTTCTGCCAGCTGTGCTGTGCAATCTCCTAGAGACTGCGTCTGCGTATTGCTAGGATGGAACTTGCCGCCCCGCATACATCCCTTTACAATCGCACATGCTGCACTGTATTGCTGTTTACTTCCGATGCAGACCCATCAATGTAAATGATGTATTCATACTGATCTAGAGGCATTATTTCATTCAGGAGAGGATATTTTTGTTCGCACTGCAGGAATGCTTTTGTTTTTAATGTAGAATCATATTTGTAGTCTACATCTGCTGCAGTGAGAGAATTAGCCACTGTATCTATTGTGGATGTAGTGCTTTTGCATTTGGAACGCTTGCTCTAGTAACTGCCTCTAAGGTAGGTACTGGAGTTAAGACAATTATTCGTTTCCCCTGAGCCAGTGCTCTTTCTCTCACTACAGCAGTCTGTACTTCTGTCAAGATTTTTTCTGTGGATGCAAAACTTATTTCCGAGTTTGTGTACAAATGTGATTTGTATGCAATGGGTACAGTTTCGCCTTCATTGAAGGTGAGATAAGTATACCCAGATTGACCCGCGATTACACGAGTCACCAAATTCTTTGTGTTTACACGTGTGTAAGTGTTTAGAAGCTATCATTTCAGCTTGTAAGGAACGGAGAATTTCTGTGTGTTCCTGTGTCCAATGTCGAACTGAAAAATCAGGTCTAATTAGGTCGTAGAAAGGTTTTACTTTTTCTGCGTAATCCAAAATGTATGTTCTACCAAAATTTAGGAATCCTAAAATGGATTGTAAGTTTTTGGAGGTTGGAGCAGCGCACATTTTTCTAAACAATTGGCTGCTAGGCTTTTCCCTTCATGCAAGAGCTCATATCCCAAAAATAGGACATTGAGGTGGGCAATTTTTTATATTTTTAAAGTTACATTTGTAGCCCTCAGTAGCGAACCGCCAAATTATGTTGTTTACCCTGTTCAAATGATCCAATAGTTCATCATCCATCAGATAAATATTGTCTACGTAGGACAATGCCTCCTCATCACAATTTTGAAGTAACTCTGATACTCTTGCTGAGAACAACCCAGGGCTATTCCTATACCCTTGCGGCAGTCTACAGAATAGGCACTGAGAGCCTTGGGCCGAAAATGCTGTCAAATATCTGCTTTCAGGCGTTATATTTTGGCAAAAGAATCCATTTGAGATATCTAGTGTTGTTTTGTATTTCTTCCGCACAATGTTATTCCTTAAAGCGGCACTGTGTGCATTTTGTACTGCAAATGTTTTCGTGCATGTATTCAAATGCCTGTATTCTAAAACTAGGCGATATGAATTGTAGGGTTTCATTATGGGAAACAAAGGATTATTCATGGAGGAGGTGCAATTTTCAATTACACCTTGGTATTCAAGTTGATCTCAGATCTCCCTGACTTGCTTCTTAGCATCATGTTTTATTGGATACTGTCTCTGTGGAGTCGGCGTAGTTTTAACTGGGATTTCGTGGTGAGGTGACTCAGCATCCCACCCTACATGATTGTGGTATAATGCAGGAGCTATTGCTACTGCCCACTCCTGCGCATATAAATGTTTAAGTGAGTCTGGAATGAGGTCGGAGAAGGCTGGTAATATTACCGTTTCTCCTTTTGGGCAGTCCATAACGAACTCAGGTGGCCAATCTTTTTCAGCCAAAAGGATATCGTATCCATAAGTCAGGTTCTCCCAAAAGAGACCTTTCACTTTCCTGGGTATGTCTCCCTCCATTTGGAGCGTTATTTCATATAACTGATGTGGGACACTTACCCTTGTATTAGGTGTTTCCACCGTGATGTGTTCATTCAACGCTGCTGTCACCAGAAATTCCATCAGGTTCTGGTGAGCTATTGTTACTTCTGCTGCGCTGTCTAGCATCGTCAGAGCCCACTCCCCGTTGAATAGTTGAGTCTTCAGTAGCCTGGGCATTTCTTATTTTAAGGCCAGCCACTTTCTTCTTTTTAAATTGAGGCTTAGATTTTGGTTTATCTTCTTGGTTGATAATGTAGTCTGAAGTGCGATGTGTGTCTCTGGGCTTGGCTCGCTCTTCTGATCTGCGTTCTGACTGTCATTTCCTCTCAGAGTTTTTTGATGAACCCAGAAAGGAACGAGAGGAACGTGTATCAGTATTCTGATATCTGTCAGGTTTTCTAATGTTATCACGGTTCCTAAGGTTGTATTTCCTATCGGAGGGCTCCTGCTGAGGAGACCCACCCCGTGATTGTGATGTATTCTGCTTATTGGTTTTTGATTGTTTGTTATACCATTTCTTTTTTAAAGAATCGGGTGTTTGCTTTGAGTTATCCTTTTCAGGATTAACTGTTAATTGTGGTGTCACAGGTCTAGCTCCCAAATTATCTCTTCCCAGCAAAGCATAGGTCTCTTTGATAATTTTATGTAGTTCTCGCTCCTGTTGTGCAGGAGTACACTCCCTTAGGCGTTGGCGTATAGCTACCGCTGCTGCCTCCCCTTTAATGTTGGCTAACATTATTGTAGATACCTGGGCAAAATTGCCTATCAATTTCATCCATAAGTCCAGGGCAGGTTCTGCCCCGTACTCATTCTGTATTTGTTTCAATACTTCTGGTATGACTGCTATTGAGGGGGTACTATGAGATCTGGTATAAACGGCAGCAAAAACTGTACCCCAAGTGGTACAGTCTTCTATCGGGGGAGCTATACCCATTGGCAAGCAAATTGTCAGTATTCTGTGTTTTCCTGCAGGCCTGTGTTGAAAAAACTCTCTCAAGCTGTGCTATTTTCTGTGCTATCCAGAACGGCATTTGCTCACATTTAGTGGGTATTCTTCCCCTAATCGCGTTCAGTGTTTGTGGGGTGATTTTTGTTGCAGTCCCTTGTAGCTGACCCGCAGGAGTGATCCTTGTAGGTTGAATTGCAATTGTACGCATCACAAACTATACAAGAATTCTTTATAGTTTTATTATCTCTTTGTGTAGTGGATGTAAGTCTGCTGCTGGCATTGTATCAATCTCTGGATGCTGTGTGTAAGCAGCTAGGACCGGCAAAGTCGCTCCATCTCTGCTGAGCCGACCGAGTCTCACTTTTTCTGTGGTATGGGGGAGGGCGAATTTAAACCAATTTATATGTTCCTGGTACGTTAATGGGCTTCTATGTCCTCTTAGGGAGAGTATTCTCCAGGTATTTCATCTTTCATCACGAAAGTAATGGTCCCACCCAATGACGGGACACCTAAGTCCAATAATTTCATAGTGAGTGCATGTCTGCAATTTTCTGAAATGTTAAGAGCTCCTTCAAGCTCTTCTTCCCCTGCATTTGCAGCGTTGCCTTGGACAGACATTGTAGAAGAAATCAGTAAAAGATTTAGGTTTTGCACAGTGTGGGGAACTATAATCCTTCAAGCTTGAAATAACCTACAGGCAATATATAGGATATACCTACTCAGCTGTGGCAGACTTTTCCCTTCCCACTCCAGACATCTCTGGCGAGTGTGAGTAAGGGTCTCTGAGAAAGCACAACTGAACTACTCAGATTTGACCATTAAATAAGAACCAAACCAACGTTGGCGGCGCCATGTCGTGTAGTTCCTATAAATCTATATAGGATTTGCGCATTTAGACAACATAAACTAAGGGATTGGTGTCCAAACTGATTCCAGACACCCACAAAGAATACGATAGCCTATAGACCAGCTAGCTCACAGTGCCACCATAAGCCCCCCCAACCTTACCAGGGAGCGAATAGTTTCTGGCAACTAACGAACATGACAACTCTTGATCCTTCAGAGATCGTGGAAACAGTACAGTACTTTTCGCTTAGTCACTCGTGCTCACTTGTTCTCAGAGAAATACACAGAATAAACGATGGGGACATTTTCAATAAGTATTTATTGAACCAGCCTTATTCTAGTATAAAATATATGTGCTGCGACAACCATTAGGCAGAAACAAATATACTAGATTACGAGCACCAACAGAGTAAATAAAAGGTAGAATTCTACCATGGTGCTAAAACAGTGAATATATGCAGGCATATAGATACATGTCAATAATCAAGCGTACTCCTAAGATTCTAACCCTATCTAAGTGTGCCTAAATGCACCTAACATGTATGTAGGTGTAAAACTAAGAATCCCCTAGGAAAGAGCCTGTCCCATTACCTGATGGGAGAGAATGAAGCACCCCGTCTTGGTCTCGAGTTGGACACCCCGTAAGGGATGTTAGACCACTGCGTGCTGGAGTTTTCTGCATGCAGAAATCTCAGCGTCTTGTGTCAGCATGGAAGCTTCTCCTCTGGTTGCCCAGTGAAGATGTGTTTCTTTTATACCCAAAAGATACCCTCAGGGGTTCTACCTAGATGCGTAATGGTACTGTGGGCCTGTGGTTCAAGGAAGTCGATAGCTGTGACCTTTGTACAGAGTTATTATACGGAGGATGGTAAACTTGCTGTGTGTCCTAGGTAGGGGATTAAGGTATGATACTAAGAATCCTCATGCATAATTAATGAGGCATGTTTATGGAGAAAACTACACAACATTAATTTGGTACATAACTAGGCAAAAGGTCAGCGCCAAAAGCTGTTATGTAGAGCAAGGTAGGACGAATGTCGGTAAAAGGTCATGCAGCTACCTAGGCCTATATTGGGGTACATCGGAGCTCATAACAGTGGTGATTTTATTTCATGCTGAACAGGTGATGAGCAGAATGTTTCTGAACTCTTTGGATTCTGGACATTGATTTATTAGAACGTTCAGTGTAGAGTCCATTGCAATAGTGAGTATCTTTCAGCTATTTAAATACTGTGGCCAGTAAAAGAAGAACATGCAAATCAAACAACATGTTGTTTGTCTGCCTGGCTCAATATCTCCTCCTTCACTGTGTCAGGCATCCCCAGCCAGCACTGCATGACAGAACCCGCTGATTCTCATGGATCTTGTGGTTCTCGTTTGGAGTCAGGCTGTAAGTAACGAAGTTGTAAGTCTGTATCGGGTTTTTTTCCTAAATATAGGGACCACTTGCATTTTTTTTTGGGTTGTCCCATTGGAGCAAGAATTCTCTGGCTGTAAAATATTTTCCACCTCCTCTATGAGATTGTCTATGTCACGAAGTGTGGCAAAGTGGGAACCGTCAATGGATTGCTTGCCCGTTGGCTCCCCAGGAGGATTGCTGGTATTCTTCCTTTTACCCATACTTTATTAAAGATCATTAAAAGACAATTAGACTGTCAGGCACATGGAAATTAGAAAGGTGACGCTTTAACAAACTTTTTTGCAAGATATAGAAATAGGCAGAATATAAGTGTAGATATAATTGACAAGGGACCCAAAGAGGGCACAGTACCATGGGCAGTTATAAGAAGTGAGGACAGACAAGCAAAATTTTCCAAGGGGGTTCACAACTTGCTGCATCAACGATTGCTAGGGTCGTTTTCCTGGCGCTGTGGGTCTGTGTGACTTCTTTTGAGAGACTCAGGGCTGAGCAGTAAGGTAGTGTAGCCAATCCCCTCCACCCACTCCCCCTCCGACTCCCACTTCTGGAATTGAGAGTAAGTGGGAGTAAGTGTCAGCTTGTCTCTTCCAGCCCTGCCACTACGCGTGGGCCTGTGGCAGCGGGGATAGGCACAAACACATAAGTACAAAAACACTTAAATCGGCACTTGCAGCAATCTTCAATATATATATTTTTTCAATTTTTACAAATGTGGCTGAGGTCCCGTTTATGTATGCTGTGCCTTTACTTAACACCTGCTGACTCAGTCAGACCACAAGAACACTTAGCTCCCAACACATGCATTTGGTATTTGTATGTGTTGTGAGACATGGCAGGCATCATCCTCTGTGTCATATGTGCAGAACCAAATTTTTGGCAATTTGATATAGCGCAAACTTGGCCCAAGGGTATCCAAGTACTTTACATGACAATCAAAAGTTTACATTAAAGCATACTTTTTTAAGAAGGGGTGGTTAAGTAAGTTGCCCAGAATCACAAGATGACCGACTGACTCCCGAATTTGAACCTGGTTCCCTAGTTCCACTCAGCGTAGTGGCTCCAAGGGGAGGTATTTGGGGTGTTACACCCCCCTAAAAAATGTATTCTGCAGTAAATAGTTGGGTACAAGTGCTTTCAGTCGGGTAATATCAAGTGTCTGTCAGGTTTCACCTGGGATTTTTACATGGCCACACTGACAAAAACAAACACACTCTCTCTCATCTATGCATTGAAGGCCTCAAAAATGTTAATTGAAAAATATTGCATTTTAAGTACCGCTAACAATTAACAATCTGCACTCCCTTCTCTTTCCACTACCCCTTAAGACCCCTTCATGTCCTGCTTCTCATATAATGTATTTTAACAAGATATCCCAGCGTGATTGTTGGGAAATCTGAACTGACCAAGCTATGCCCGTGGTCCACTGTCAGTAGCTCTGCCCACATCTCCGCATTACTGTTGCAATGCCAAATAGAGTGTAACGCTGGGGCAGCCAGCAACCCAGAGCAGGAATGAACTGGCTATTGCCTGCCAGAGTGCCACGTAGACATGCTCCTTTTTCAGCAGCCTTTGCTGAAAAGGAGTCTGAGCCCTGCTGCCACTAGGAGTACCGGTACTGTCCTTGCCCAAGGAGATGTTCTGGTACTCAGTGGGAGATATGCGGGTTCTCAGTACTGGTGAGTATCGGCCCATTTAAAGCACTGGTAATATTGCAGTACCACAGGAGACCGTGCAGGTTGAACTTTTAACAGCTATCTTTGTGTTCCAACTTGTCTTTCTGGAATGATGTCATCAATGTGTAAACTACGATATTGAGAAGACATATGTCTGTCTAGCTTACATATCTGTCCTATCCAAGAACCCTTCAAATGTTGCAGGGACTCCAGAGAGGTTGTGTTGCATTTGCTTGAACATGCAGAAACACAGGAGATAGCTGAGAGATGAATTCAGCTGGTTTGCCTTCTCAATGTGACACTGATATTAGCACTTCTCTGATCCAATACCGAGAACCAGCAGCTTTTGTGGGCATTATCTACTTAAGGCAATGTATAATGTGTAGGTTTGAGATCTTTAAGATGCATTCACACCCTCAACATCTGCTGGTGCATTTTTATTAAGTGGTGGGGCTCTTGAGGTGGATATTTGGGTTACGCCTTTGGGCCTCTCCTGTGCCCCACTCACAGGAAAGAGATGTTGGTTCAAGGGGGCAGCTTCCATTTCAGACACATCTTCAGGATCTCTTATCTGGAAGTCACCATTGTTTAAGGGCCTGATTTAGATTTCGGCAGATGGATTACTCCGTCACAAAGGTGACGGATATCCCGTCCGCCAAAATATAAATCCCATAGGATATTATGGGATTTAGATTTCCGCAGCTGGGATATCCGTCACCGTTGTGATGGAGTCGTCCGTCTGCCGAAATCTAAATCAAGCCCTAAATGTCTTATGGTGAACTTAAGCACTTCTTATACAGAGATGGTAGTCTGAGTCACAGTTGCTGGAAGTATACCTTCAGGAAAACTTGTGTTAACCAGTTATTATGATGAGATGCTTCAAAGCATTCGGAACTGACATGCTAAGGGATGACTGGGTGTGTTTCCCCCATGTTCACTAAGGACCAGTTTACCAGGATGCCTTCAAGTAGGGTAGTTTCTCCTTGGATGTCTATCAGGACTACACTCTTTCAGGTAACTTGCAGCTTGGAGGTGTTGACTTAACTTCCTGCAGGTATTATAGTCAATTGTCCTTCGGGTAGTGTACTTTGACTATGAAGCCTGACTCAAGTGCTTTCATCACTGCCTCTTTCCAGAGCTATGATTTCCAATATAGGGCATAAATCTCCAGGCTGTGGGCTTAATCCTCTCCCAGCAAGATTCCTTTACAAGTTGGAGAATACGCCACAAGTTGCTCACTCAGAACACTTTGGTCTGTCCTCTGACCTATTGTACTGATATGTTAGTCAATGAGATTCTTAGTTGACTCCTGTGATCTGCTTTGGCAGTTTGAAGCAGAGGCTCATATACTCCATGAAGGAACAAAACACTTATCTCACAGCTCAAAATCTGAGTCCTCACAATGGTTATCATGACAAACAACTATAGGACTGAGGTACGACTGTACAGTGGCTGACAATGACAAGGGAGCCACTAATGAGCGTGCACATGCATGGATGCCTTTCTAGATGCACTTTGAGGCCAATATATTCTTTGGTGCAGACAATACACATAGCAGATTCTGGTGTCTCCATCACAAACTCGATCCATGCTCCATTTGTTGTTGTATTATTCTTAGAGCTGCTATTGTTCACATGTACCAGGGTTCTCCCATCCTAAGCATTTCTGTCATGCACCTGTGGTCAGAGAAATAAGAGGCTTAGAAACTCCCTGCTACCATTGGATATGAAATGCTGGGACAGAAATTCATGATGTTTCATCTTCTCAACACTTGTAGCAGAAGTGCCTTAGTCTGCTTGGGTGAGCCATTCACTGGAAACCACTACTGTCCCTCTAGTACTGTTAGGTCTCCTCATGCAGACTTGTGGGCCAAGGCTTGGATCTTGGAGGTACGAGGGTGAGGAGGGCGGGTGATGGCCCTGACACCCTTCAACTGATGTTAAAGTTCTCGTAGCTCTCCTGCAAATGCTAATCCTTTTGTTCTGGGGAATCGCCATTCATTCTGCTGCTGTCCAGTGGTGTTCCGCGACGTACTCCAGGCTGCGACCGTTGATCTCTGTCAACGGGGACCTGATCGGAAGCGCGCCTTGGTGAGTGGTCCTCGATCCTCCGCTCCTGAATGGCTGTGGGGGGCTGGGAGTGTCGGATCCTTTGACTCCATTTTTAAAAAAAATTTTTTTAACTTTATTTGGACCGAAATCGATAGTGCCGCTTCTGTCGTTCCTGGAGCCAGGCGGCTGGTCTTTGTACTTCCGACCCTTATTGTCCACCGGCATCGGGCGCTGTGCTGTCTCGCTTCGCCTGGGTCCTGCCAGGAATACGATCACCGGATGATGATGCCACTCGGGGTTGCCTTCCTTATGACGAGCTTCTCTGGTCGAGTCTCCTGCCCTAGGACTCCTACTCATTGGTGCGGCGCCATGATCACACGTCCACCGTGTTGCGGTGCCAGTCTGCAGCTTCCTTGACTTCATTTGCCTGATGGTTGTTCTCCGCCTGACTTTAAAATGGCGGAATTAAGAAGACATCCTATTAGCATGCAATTACCTGACTTTATAATGGCGGCGCTCGGTGTTAACCACTGCCTGTACCTGATTATAAATGCCTGTACTTAGTTTTTAAATGCTCGAGCTCTTTCAGATTGCCTGTACTTGGATTATAAATGCCTGTTCTTGGACTATAAATGCTCGAGCTCTTTCAGATGTGTCAGTAACAACGGAAAAGGAGCAGAGCAAGCCGGCTCAGCAATGTTTTTGAGGCACTGTAATTAGTGGTGTTGTGGCAGTTCCATACACTTCATGCGTAACGCCCTTCCACACATTTGACTTCGCCTCGGATTTCACGATTGTGGTCTCTTTCCAAGCACACAATACCTACTAGTGGCTTTGGTTACTGTTTGACATAAGTGGGCTTGATGTGAGGTTTGCACTCCATGAGGAGCATTCCTCCATATCAATGATTTCTTTTCATCACTGGATTGACCCTTTCTGGTCTCTCGGTCACTAAACTACAAGTTCCACTGCGAGTCCCCAGGAGTGATGTCGGGTTCTCCCACCCCTTGATTCTACTTTTCCGGATCCCCATCCTTACTAGGTCTTTCTTCAGAATGGAAATAAGTCCCGACCCCAATGGCTTCGATGCCTTCATCATTAATTACCCAAATGACCTCTCCAAGAACGCGGCAAAGAAATACAAACATCGCTTACTCAAAGCTAGACCAGAAACGCTAATCTCTGACCACTACTTCTGCACCAACAAAGGTTCTGTGGTTAATGACCTCATCTTCTATACTAGAAAGCGGGCCCGCTGGCGATCTGTGCTCTACTCCATGCTTCGAATAACTGGATCCAAGAAAACCGCACACGGCCTCAAACTAACAACGCCTCCCTCGTCCTTTCTCAAAGCCACCTCAACTATCACCCTCTACAATAATGGTATCATCCTAATCCAAGGCTCTAACATCAACCTAGCAAAGATAGCGATTATTTTCCCAACTCTCAAGAAAGCGGTCTTCGGTGACTCCTCTGACCCCATTTCAACCTCCACGTCTCCGCTGGGCTTGAACATTACTCTTCCTTTAACAGCAATGAGTACCCCACTCTCCCTAAACCCCTCACCTCCTCCTACTGAGTCCATAGCCTTCTTGTCCCCAGTCGGATTACCTCAACTCACTAGAACACCCTCTTTAACTGTCAGGAGTACCCCACTCTCACTATACCCCACACCTCAGCTGGATAATCACATAGCCACCGTGCCCCCAGTCGGATCACTTCAACTCATTAGATCGCCTCCTCAACTGGTTGACGGATCTATGGCCTCTATCTCCTCACTGACTGTCAGTTCGACACACGATGACTCACGAGCGGAGATACCCCCTCAAGTCTTACAGCCCTCCCATGTAACAGACATTGTCCCTCTCACCAACCCTATAACTCTGCCTCATACTAGATCTGAGTCTGGGCATCGATCCCCCTCACAAGCCCCAATGGCCTCATTTTCCTCACCTTCTGTCAGCTTGACACTTGACGACTATAGAGCGGAGTTGCTCCCTCGAGCCCCAATGGCCTCAATCTCATCTCCTACTGTCAATTCGACACAGGAAGACTCTAGAGCAGAGTTGCTCCCTCTAGTCTTACAGTCCTCTCTTATTTCAGATGATGTCCCCCTCCCCTACCCTATAACTCTGCCATACACTAGACTTGAGTCTGGGCCTCGATCCCCCCCACAAGCCCCTACAGGCTTTCTCCAAGGTTCCCCGTCGCTGATCGCTTTTCCCCCACTCCTTCCTCCCCTCACCCAACACTCTGACTTGACTGCGCGCCTTGATGATATATCTCTACAGCTACACCTTCTCTCCTCCGAACTACATGAGCTGAAAGCCCTCTCAAATGATCTCTTCCCTATGATCATTTCTCTCCTCACTTCTGCTAACTGGCCTAGAGAGGCCTCTAGGACTACTGATCACATGGTCCAGTCTTTAGCTCCCTCCACCCCGAAATCTATCCCACTACTCAACGCCAACGCCTGTCACAGAGGATCTGAGTCCCACCCTTCGACCACTGATCCACTTGACTCTCACAACTCTAGCATGACCTTGTCCGAACCTATCCCACTACTCAACGCCAACGCCTGTCACAGAGGATCTGCGACCCACCCTTCGACCACTGATCCACATGATTCCCACAACTCTAGCATGACCTTGTCCGAACCTAACCTCGACCCTCCGAGACAAATTCTTTCCATCCTTTCTAACCCTAACAGGGAACCCCGTCGCAATCTTCGAAGCAGCAATACTGACAACCTCACTTGTGTGAATGTCACCCAGACGTCTCCCCCCCAAATCCAACCCGTCTTAAATGTGTACTACTTAATTGCAGGTCAGCCAGTAAACACGCCACCGACATCTTCGACCTCATCCAACACAATGATTTAGACATTATCATCCTCACTGAAACTTGGCTAAATCCGGCTTCCACTCCTATCTTAGACCTCCTAGTACCCCCCACTCATGACATAATTAGGCTTGACAGAGTTTTGAAACTGGGTGGAGGACTAGCATGTATTCACAGAAACACATTCTCGGTTTCTCACTCAGATTCCTCGACGCATGCCTCCTGTGAATACCTCTGTCTCACTATATCAAGTATGAACCTACCGGTTTGCAAACTTCACACCTTTTACCACCCCCGAGTGACAATCTCCCTTTCACTGAGCAGCTAATGGAAATCATCTCTAGTAATATCGACTCAGCGGTGTCTCAAATCTTCCTTGGTGATTTCAACCTTCATTGGTCTAGCCCCAACGACCCCGCTGTATCTTGCATTAAATCTTTCTTAATTGATCATGATTTGACTCAGCACTGTGTCCAACCAACTCATAACAAAGGAGAAACGTTAGACCTCATTATTTCTAAAGAGCAGACTATCTCCATAGATTCCATTTCCCCTTGTGACTGGTCCGACCACCACTGCATCCTCTTTTATATCAACAGGGAGGTATTGATGAGGAAGGCTCAACCACTAAAATGTAAGATTTGGAAAAGGGACATAAGAGCAATAAACTCTGACGAACTAGCTGCCCATTGTAAATCTGCCCTCTCCTTCCAAGCTGACATAGTTGAGGTACAATCACTCACCGACGCCTACAATTCAACCATCTCCAACATCATGGAGAATATTGCTCCCCTCCAACAAAAAAATGCTTCAACAAAAATATCCAAACCTTGGTATAACGAAAACTTAAAACTCAGAACACCGCAACCTTAGGTCATTTGAGCGGTCCTGGTGAGTCAATCCCTCCTCGGACCAACTAAAACTCCTTAGAGATGCCAGGAGCCGCTACAACAAACAAATCAAGAGTGCTAAGGCGACTTACTTCAGACACCAACTGGATCAAGCAGCAAACCGCCCCAAGAAACTCTTCGAATTGGTCAAACAACAATCAGTCGTTGGGTCTAACCAATCTGATCCTGGTGGCAACCCACCCTCTTGCGATGATCTTGCCGACTTCTTCACGGAGAAATCAAGAATCATCTCCATTGACCTCGCCGCTAAGAAGGCTCTACTACCTTCATCCATTGCTGCCTCACCCATTGACTCCTCTGTAAGGCATAAATTGACCTCCACGAATTCCAAGAACAATGCATCATGGGGCACCTTTACCACATTTAGTGAATATGATATCTTCAAGATTCTTCAGAATATCAACCCTTCCAACCACTTCAGCGACCCGCTGCCCCCTTCTATCTTCAAAGAAATCAAGAATGCACTGATCCCCACATGGACTAGGATTGTAAATGCTTCCCTATCACAAGGCATGATCCCAGAATGCCTAAAAGCAGCTCAGGTATCACCCATACTAAAAAACCTAACGCTGACAAATCTGATCTCAATAACTTCCGCCCCATTTCCAACATCCCCACCTTAGCGAAACTACTAGAAAAATGTGTGCAATCCCAACTGTGCTCACATTGAGAATTACCAACTCTTAGACAAGCATCAATCGGTCTTTAGGAAGGGGCACAGCACCGAATCGGCTCTCACACACGTTTTTGATGACATTTTAATAATGCTCAACCAAAATGAATCCTGCCTCCTGATCCTCCTCGACCTTTCCTCCGCATTTGATACGGTTAATCATGACAATCTATCCATCCTGCAAAATAGAATGGGTTTCTCTGATCAGGTGTTTCAATGGTTCTCATCCTTCCTTCATCACAGAACTCAAAGAGTCAAGGCAAACCACTCTCTCTCCCAGCCCTCTCCCGTACTCATGGGGGTCCCCCAAGGATCCGCTCTATCTCCTATTCTCTTCAACCTTTTCTTGGAACCTCTTGCACATTCTCTAAATTCCATGGACATTCTCTTCCACATGTATGCGGACGACACACAACTATATCTGAAAATCTCATCCTCGGAAAACATCATCTCACTCAACACTACCCTAATGTTTATTCAAAACTGGTTAACGGAGAATCATCTCCTGCTCAACACTTCTAAAACGGAATTCCTGCTCATCTCCCCTCCGAACCTCATTCCCAAGCTAAACCTCTGGCTGAGTCACCTCACTGCTTTCAACTGTACTCCTCTCATTGTAGACACAGCCAAGTCTCTCGGTATCACCATGGACAAGCACCTGAACATGAAAGGTCATATCAGCAATGTATGCAAAGGAGCTAACCACTTGATGAGATCACTCAGAAATATCAAACCTTTCCTTCCTCTAAATGATTTCAAGCAAGTGTTCCAAGCGCTTGTCTTGCCGAGGTTAGATTACGGCAGTGCTACCCTCTGTGGCCTTCCCAAATACGCCCTGGCTCCACTAAGGGCTTCACTTAACTCGGCTGCTAGACTGGTTACAGATACCAAGTTAAAAGATCATATATCCCCAGTCCTAAAATCTCTCAATTGGTTGCCCTTCGAAGCACAAATTCAACTAAAGATTGCTGTTTTTACACACAAAGCCCTTCACCTTAACACTCCTACGTACCTTGAGCAAAAACTTAAACTATCCTGTGGCGTAAGAGCTTCAAGAAGCGCCTCTACCCTCCTCCTGAAACCACTCATCCTTAATAAAAAGAGAAGTTGTTACCGAGCCTTCTCCGGAGCTGCCCCTAAGATTTGGAACTCTCTTCCACCGGAAGTTCGCAGAATCTCCTCATTGACGGCATTCAAAGTGGAAGCCAAAAGATTCCTAATGAACAAATTTGTACCCTAATAGGGTTAGACTCATGGGCCCGTTGTCATTGCTCCTGCTGCCTCTGTTCTTACATTTAATACAGCTCCCCCTTATTGTACACTGTGTCTCACCCTTGCTGCCCGCCTACACCTGTTATTGTATTACCCTCCTAGTTGTATTTTGCACTGTATTTTCTTTACCTCCCTTCCTCTTATGGATATTGTTCTAGATATTGCTTTTGTCCTTCCTCCCATCATATTGTAAAGCGCTCTGTTATCCCTTGGGATCTTGTTCGCGCTATATAAAACTTTATAAATAAAATAAAATAAATAAATTCTGCAGATCCCTACTGGCTCAGGTTGGTGGTGAGTAGGTGGGTTTCTCATAGTTTTTTCTCCCAGGTCATCCTCAAGAGGTCAGTAAAGCCAGGAGGATTGCTCTTGTGTTTTTTTGAGATGGAGCATCACTTGATCTCTACAGCCTCTCCAGAGAACGTGTTCCATGTAGGTAATGTCCAGCACAGGTGTGGTCTAGTTGCAGTACCTGTTCAAAGCAGGTCACATATATGGGTGGCCTCTTCCCATTCTATTACTGGATGTTCATATAGCGCAGATCCTGTACTCAAATAGAGACTGTCTAGAGCAGTGAAAACTTTCTGTGCAGTTATGTTTGGCTCAGAAATTCTCAGGGTGGCAATAGACATGGCAGCGAGGCCTCACAGGAACTCAGTGACCTTTGCACTCTTCCCTCTTTGTAAGTTAGTCCATTCAGAACTTCTTTTGGGAAAGTCTGAATCCACTCTAGGCTCTTGTTTACATTATACCATTCTCCCCACATCCCTATATTATTAGTTGTGTATCTGTACTCATCACAACTCCCGCTTCCTCTGTGCCTTGTTACTTGCCCTTTTCACCACTTCCCTTTCCTCTGTATTTCAGTTTTTTTCACTCTCACCAATTTGCCCTCTTCTATTGTGTTGCTCTCTTCCATCTCCCTTTTCTCCATCCCTCCCTGCATCCCCACTTTCTCTCCCCCTCCATCTCACTCCTGTATCTTCCATTCTCGCCTGTATCTCCCAACCCTCTTCTGTTTCTTACTACCTACATCTCTCTACCCTTTCATCCATATCTCTATTCTCGTCTCTCTCACTCCTTTCTTGTCTATATCGCTCCACATGCTTCCATGTCCTCTCCACTCTCTCTTGTATTGCTCCATTGTCTGATGCATTTCTCAATTTTACCCTGTATCTCAATATTCACACTTGGATCCCTTCATTCTTCCTTGTATCTTTCCAAGCTTTCTTTCTCCCCTACATCTCTACCCTTTCCTTACCTATGTGCTTCACCGGTCTCTCTCCATTCTCCAAATTACCTCTTTATTCATTCCTCGTCCTTTGATCCTCCCATGTGTCTCTCCATTCTCTCTTTCCTAACTACCGTCACTGGGAACATGCTTCCTTCCCGTCTTCTCTTCCTCCTCTCTCCTATAAACACAGAGCCAGGCACTCTAAAAAACAAATCAGTGTGGGTGGCATTTTTAGTAGACTGTAGCAGGTGCAGGGCACGTTTGGCCCCTTGAACACCTCTGCAGTGGCGCAATGAAACTTGAGGGAGCCCCCCTGCAAAGTATATGGAGGGACCCCCCCACGCTCCAGAGCCAGTCAGGCTTTCTCAGACCAGGGTCCTGCCATCCGTACACAGTGTTGGAGAGGCCCACTGGAGCTTGGGGCCCCCGTGGTGTGGGGGCTAATGTTACACCACTGCACCTCTGGGACCCGGTGCCACTGCACTGATACATCACCGATAGCTACGCCCCTTCCCAGATTCATGGTGAGAACCTGGAGAGTTTTAGGAAGGGTGAAGGATGCATGCGGATTCAGCTAACAGAGTGGACAGAAGCACCCTCACAGAGGCTAAGTCTCCACATTTGACCCTAGAGAAACTTGCAGGGGGCCAAGTGAGAGACGTTTTAAGGCACGGGCAAAGTGGGCAATTGCCAGGGAGCCCCGTCTTCTATGGGACCCCTTGGGAAAGTGAACTTTCTCTCTTTTTGACATATGTCTATTCTGTTTCTCTATCTAAACCTCTCTACCGTTCTGCTTAATTCTAGTCTGACTCTATCTACCCAGTGTCATCCTAAGGATTTTTGAGGTCCAAGGCATGACAAATTTCAGGTGTTTTTGTGTGATCCTGTTAAAGTTTAACATATAATGTAGTATTGTTTGGCACCATACGTTCCTGAATTAGCAGTAAATTAGAAATAAAATTCAAATCTGTTACATAAAGAGGCCCCTAAAATATGTCTTACCTGGGGCCCCAGAATCCTTAAGTTGATACTGGGTCCAGCACTACCCCACTGACAACTGATATCCATTTTATCTGAATTTCTTCGTAGCCACGGTTATGAAGAGGCTTAGTGTTGTGAATGAATTAGAGGAAGGAAGTCCTGTGGTGAAGGAGGGGGGGGGGCGTGTAAGATTTCTGCACCTTTCTACCCTCAGAAGCGAGTTAGAATATTACTCATCAGCCATGTTGCTGGACCAAGGCCCCCTGTGCTCTGCGCTTCTGCTCCTGTGCTTCTGCTTCGAGCCAGGTATGTAAGGTGTGCAGTGCACACGCATGCCACGCTTCAGATAAAAAGGGATCTCAGACTGAGCCAAGGCGAAACCGGAGCCGGCTGAGGTTCGACCTGGAGATGTTCAGGAAGCAGGCTCTAGTCAGGAGTGGGTCGGCTCAGAGGTTGATGGAAAGAGCACCCACGGGGAGAATATTAGCACTTGTTTAAGGGAGTAGGCAGAAAACGACAACACCCCTCAGTTGTAACCATGTCCTATATAGCTCTAAGCAAGTGGAGGAAGCAAGTGAACCCGACAGTCATTTGGGAAAATGCCCCGGCCCCCGAGGTAATCCTGATATTCTTAAATGTCCATACTTCTTTCAGTCTTTTGTCCTTCTTTCTCTCCATTCTTTTTCATTTTCCATCTTGCTTAACTGCTTTTTTTCCATCCTTTCTGGGCTTTTTTCCAGCCTTCCATCCATTGTATCTGTCCATCCTTCTCTCCATTCCTCATTGTCTGTCCCCTTTCTTTTTTACCCATCATTCCTCCCTCATTCTCACCAACAACTCATCCATCTCTCCACCCTTCCTTCTCTCACCCATCTATTCATTACTCTATCTTTTCTCTCAATCGTTCCTCTCTCTATTCATCCTTCTATCCATCTAATCATCCATGCTTCTCTCCCTCCAACCTTTTCTCCATCCATCCCTTCATCCTCCGCTCATCCATCTATTTCTGCATCCATACATTGATCTTTTTATCCATCTTCTGCATTCTTCTCTCCGCCCACCACTCCACCCTTCTCTCTATCCATCTCTGCATTTATCCATTCATCCTTTTTAAGGTGCACAGGTGTGTGTGTGTGTGTGTATGTGGCGCTGGCAGCCTGATTGTGCACCAGCGCCAGGAGAGAGACGGACAGTACCATATCTCTGTAGATATGGCGCCCTCCTGCTCGCTCTCTCGTGCAATGCACGGCAGCAGCTTTGGTTGCTGTGCTGCGTTGCAAGACATTTTAGTAAATATTCCCATAAATTAGCTTGGGAGTGAATAACAAAAAAGTGGGGAAACCCCATCGGCTTTGCAGGGGACAGGAGAATTTAGGCGTTTTTCCTCCCTCGGCCTTTTATCAAGAGTGTTGAGCATCAGAAAAGGGAACACAGTGGTGTGTGTGAGTTGTAGATGTTTTAACGTGTTCATTTAGAGGCTTTTTTTCCGGAGCGGTGACTCATTTTGGGGTATGGCCACTTCCCAAATAATATTCTAAACCAGAAAAAACTTGTCTCTTGGACATATCAGCCTTATTTGGGATTCATCAGTGTTATGAGATTGTCATGCCGAAAGAATGCAATATGCTCTAAACCGAGGCTCTATCATGTCTATGATACCTACACTTACTTTTGAGGGTTTTGGTCTATCCAGTTGCTTTGTTTGACATGAAGCTACACTCCATAGAGCTCTTGAAACAAAAGTTATCCTGGGATTAAAATGTTAGTATAGTCTAGTACTCTGAACTCTTAGGTGCCTAAATTATTTACTTGAATCTTGAAGGCTTACTGGTTGATTAGATGTTAGGTGTGGTGTCACGTGGTCAGAGCTGCTACGTAGTGGAGTGCTTTTTCTGCACTTGTCCTTTGAATGAATGAATGAATCAATCAATGAAAGTTTTATAAAGGCACATGGTTACCTAGGAAGTGGATGACCTGGACCTAGCCCAGGTGAAGAAAAAGGCTGCTACCTAGTACAAGATCTCAGAAAACATTAATGACTAATTAAGACAGATATCTAGTAATATACTAATGTCATGCTGGTGGATACCAGCACAGTTTTCAGGGGCGTGGCATGGTCATTAAGATTGGGGGGTGAGGGGGTAAGCGAACTTCATATTTCCCAACAATCACGCTGGCATATTATGTTAAAATGCATTATATGACAAGCAGGGTGCATGAGACGGGCTTAAGGGGCAGTGAAAAGGTAGAGGAGTGGGGAGTGGTAGGAGAACTAAGTGAGAGAAACGCAATATTTTGTAAAATAACCAACATTTTTGAGGACTTCATAGCAGAGATGAGAGAGAGTGTGTGTGTTTTTGTTGGTGTGTGCATTCAAAAATCCGAGGGGAAATCCGACAGACCCTTCACCATACCTGACTCAAAGCACCTGTACCCAACTATTTATCAGAAAATAAATGTATTAGGGGGGCTGTAACGTCCCAAACCTCCCCCCCACCCCTTCCCCCTCCGAAGCTACGCCCCTGACAGTTTTGGTACCCAGGTTGTAACAGAAACCAGATCGATGTGCATTAAGCAACTGATGTTTTTCAATATAGGCAGGTAGGTGGTTGTTCACCAAGCTTTCACCAATATTAGTCCCCAGAGGCACGGGACAGATGGGCTGATAATTAGACATAACAGATGGATCAGGGGTAGGCCTCTTTAAAACAGGGACAATGAGAGCATTTCCCACGAGTCTGGCACTCTTCCAGAGGACAAGAAAGAATTGCAGATCTCCAGAAGAACTGGTGTTCACGCACTAGTCGCATTTGTACTTCCAATCCTTATGCAATGGTCAGAGTATTTTAAATGTAATCTGGTATTTTACTGCACTGGGAACCAGTGGAGGGATTTTGAGGCTGGTGTCACTTTTATGTAGTCTGAGGCTAATTCTAGCCACCTGATACTTAAGTGAATTTTTGGGGGATTTTATTTAACATTATGTTTCAGTGGCCTAGGTACGCGTCACTGTGACTCATGATATCCACTCGAGTTTGAGTTTGATAGAGCAGGAGAGTGGGTCGTTTTAAATGAGAGCCCTTGGCCACAGCAGTAATTTAAGGTGAAAATGTGACTTCAAACTTCCAGGTGATGTGCGTTCTGTGATGTGTTTGGGGGTGTCAGCAAATCTAGGGATGAGGCTGAAGGGAGTGGGATCTAAGCATCTCAGGGCAGGGTTTTCAGTCTTGGCTTTGTTCCAGCGATGAAGCTCTGCCTGATCCGCTGGTACACGTGGACTCTGGACTTGTTGATGGTTGTCTGGTCTCCAGATCCCTTCCCCAGTCTCATGTGCATTCAGTGTTATCTACATACACGTGAAAGTGCACCTGGTGCTCTTCTGGCGAAGGTGCCGGAGATACCAACATGTTATTGCCATGCAAGGTTGAGAAATGACCCCTGGGACACTTTGCATGACGTCTGATCTGAGCACTTGCTCCAGTTCAATTCTGACTCGTTGGCTTCAGTTTAGGAGGAATGAAGAAAAAGGCCACAACAATCACTCCAGCCAGTTCTGAAGCGTCTTCAACAGCACCACATGGTTCACTGTATAAAAGGCCGCTGAGCGCTTGAGGAGTGCCCTGGTTATGTGATAAGTATTTATATGGCGCTCGTACACCGAGGTTTCTTGGTGCTGCTACGATTATAAATATCGTAGTTAAGGCTGCAGGAATGTGATGGAAACACAAATGTTTTCAGTTGCACAAATGGGAACGGCAACCCCAATACATTTCTTTTAGGTTTAGTAGAGGGATAATTACATCAAAATAAACACAAACGCTCCCACTTAACCTGTATTGCTTTTGATGTGGAATACCATCAAACTGACCTATGATCCATATAACTTCACTGGTTTAAAAAGGAATAACCATCATGGCATTTTGTGACATTCTTAGATATACTTTAAATTCATTTAGACATACTTCATTAATAATACATTAATTCGATTTTTGCTTTATCAAAATGTTTTATATAATCACAATCAGTATTTTATTGCACCCTGCCCCTTTCCTCATTCATACACTCATTTATACTATATTCTCAATTTAAAAGCTATTCATTCCAGCCCACATGAAGAGACCCAACAATGGCAACTCGTGTGTTTTGCAAGTATCTCCCACGTGATTGGGCCGTCAAATCATGTGGGACATCAGTGTGATCTGCCTGACCCTAAGACACTTGGAATTCATGGTACATTTTCAGCCTTGAGCACAGTCAAACGTAGCTCCATTTCAGTTCTTATTTTGATAAAACATATAATTTCAGGCTGCTGTTGCTAAATGCCACGGTTACGAATGAATACCAAAATACCAAGGCTGCCCAGTCTTGATTTCACCTTGTGCCTCTGTCGTCTACCACTCTACACTTCCTGTCTCTTTATCTCACCCTTGCAGGTTTGTTTAGGTCTGGCTTAACAGCACAGCTGCCAATAGAACTATTAATGACAATGCTTTGAATATTGAATATTCATTCAGTGAGCATTAGCTCTGCCCAGAAGAGTATTTCTATCTCACCTAATGCTATTTGCTGTTTGGTGTCCTATAGAGTTTGTTTCAGTACCTGAGTAACTATTTTACTTCTCAAAAACTCACTGAATCATCATGCATTACATTTTTGATTTCAATTGATGTATTGTTTTTTCACCGCAGGAGGCTTTTAAATGTTTTAGTCAAGAACCAAAAAGCAGCTTTCTATCTTTCCCTTTTTCTTCCTTTCTATCTTTTTTGTCTTTTTTTCTTTTCCTTTGGGATGCAGTCTGATGATAGAAAATAAGTACTGGCCCCCAAAAAACCACTCCAAGCATATTGCCATGCCCTCTATCACCCTTGCATTCATCTATTTGTTCGACAACCAATTGAACTGTTCGCACATTCAGTTCAGCCACATGCATACGTGACAATCAATGATTGTCAATCAATGAAGAAATGCTTTAATTTAAAGCAAGTTAAAGAGCCTGACCTATTGTGTTTTGCCAGTACTTGCTTATTGTGTATCTAACCTCTCCATCATAATGCGTCTGAACGTTTCCAAACACCACACTTTCTCTACTACATTATCACATTCAGTGTTGACTCTCCACATGTGCAGTGGAATTACAAAAAATTATGCCTGCCCCTGCACAATGTGAATAGGGGCCCTTAGTCTCCAATGTCTCACAAATATTCATTGGTCTTGGACTGAATGGGGGCTCCCCGAAGGGTTAAGGGGCCTCTGTAGGGTTAGTGCCCTCCCCCCCTGCCCAAACGAGAATATGAGCTCCCCTACCTCCTATCTCACAAATACACACATAACACCTAGGGATAGATTCACAAGAACGTGTGATAACTACCGCAAGAGTAGCATAACACAACTTTCAATATCGCAGCCCATCGCGGGAAAATAACCCAGTGTCAACGTGGAATTCACAACAAGGCGGTACCATGCAATAGTCACCAGATAACGCGTCAAATGCCAGCGTGAAAATCAACACCACGCCGAAAAAATGCGAAACGCGAACGCGAGAAATCATGCGATGAGGCCAATCGCGGTACAAAAAGTAGCGAAAAGCAGCCTCAGGCCTGCAAATCCCACACGTCTGGCGGGAAATAGCACCATAAAAACCACAGACACAACACACCAGAAACAAGCCAAAGCACGTAGCAACATGGATGCACCCTGACCCAGCGCAGAGGTCAACGCGAACCCCACAACCCCCACAGACCACCAGCAAGGAACAACTGGCTCGGGGAAGGCCAAGGAGAAAATGGAGAGGAAGATGGGGTGCAGGCCGCAGGAAAACAAGACCAAGGCCACGGAGGCGACAGAACACTACCAGCAACTGACCCACAAGCAGACCACCTGGAATGCAGTCGCAGTGTCCAGGAGGCCAATCCAGGAGGCCAAGAGGCGCCGGCAGGACCCGACAACCTAAACCAGGTACAAACCCGCTGCCAACAGGAAGGCAGCAACGGCAACAGGAGGTGGCAGTCCAGCGCCACAGGAGGAGCAGGAGGAAACCCAGGCCACAGTCATCAGTGTGGAGAGGGTGCAAGGAGTAAGGAGTACGGACACAGCCCGACAGGACCTGACACAACAACAACAGGGTGAGGATCCAACAGGGACTGGGGGGACAGGGGGTGATGGGCACAATGCCACACATGCACAATGAGGTGTAACACACTGCACACCCACAATTACCCAGGGACATGTCCCCCATCCCCGTGGCACACTGCAGCACACACACATAGCAATCACAGCACATACCATGACAATGTGGCACAAAGTGCAACACCCACACTGCAGAACAGGGGACACAACTGGGTCTAACCAGGCACAGTAACAGAACAATCACATCGGACAGAGCAGGGAACTGTGAGATGCACATCTACCCCTACAACCCCACATCAGCCATGTAGGCCAAATGTACACTGTCCCAACTCAAATAGCCACCACCGCCAAAACAGTCACAATGTACATCGTCACACAGTCTGCATGACGACAAGAACAAGGCGCCAACACAATGCCAACATGCACCTCCCCTTCACAATGCAGAGGGACAAACAACACCTCCAGCAGGTCCGAACAGACAACTCATCAGTGATGCCCGAGACGAACACCACAGCCCAGACACCGACGCCATGCAACAGCCCATGGACATCCCACACAACCCACCACCAGGACCAGGGCAGACAAGCTACTCAGAGGAGAACCCAGCCCCTGCAACAGACCACACAGCATGAAGCACCCGCAATCACGGCTGCCTTACAACCCTTCACCCACCCACACATGGCACCCCAATGCCAGGTGGCAGAATGCCAAAAGGAGGTGGCCCAACAGGTGAGGGTGTTGCCCAACCAATGGAATGCGAACTAGAACACATACGTGGGTGTCCAATACTCTTCAGGGACCCCCCACACCCCACAAAGGAGACCCACACCTCCACAGAGACACATGCACATATCATGTTGAACTGGCTACGGGCACGTGCGCCCGGCCCCTTTATTGGCAGGGCCACATGTACAGTGACGCCTGTGCTGGATGTGTGTGGGGTGAGTATAAGCCAGCCCGCACGGAGTGCTTGGTGCTGGCAACAACCTGAACAGTGGACACCAGTGCAATGGAAACAGAAAACACCAGCATAACAGAGTCAAATGCAGAGCAACATGGAGGGATCCGGAGTAAGGACAGAGGTCACCCAATATTCAGTCTGGATGTTCCTTGAGTTGCAGTGCACTGAGGTAGGGGCACTAGAGAAGAGTGCGCTCATGTGAAGAAATTGCTATAATTGTGTCCCTTCGGGTCAGTCCTGATGCAGATGCAGTGGGGTGTGTTACACCTGCATCAACTTCCCCATCAACGTCCCAGGTCTCCCACACTGCCTGAGGTGACAGTTGCGTCCGCAGTCCACAGCGTAATACCCAGTAATAGATCCGGGTGTGTAGCTTGACTACCACTACCAGTCTGCATTTCTGCCTTGGGGCTGTTGCCTCCTGCCCTCCCATTGTCTGTGCCCTCTCCCTTCCGCACACTTGACACATCTTCCTCATCATAGTCCCAGGTCTTCCCCACTGCATGAGGTGACATTGCTGCGCAACCTCACAACAGCACAAAACACAATCAGTAACGGACAATCGCTTGCGGGGCACTGAGTCACTGGCACCTGGAGTGCTGAGCAGGGTATCAGGCCGATGATGGCATCCACGACAGGTCTGAGCAAATCCTTAGGTCTGTCAGGACCACCTTTTCGACTCTGGCAGATGGCGGTTGAAGGTGGTCCTTGCGGTGGTGGCGTGTGCCTCCTGCGGTGATGCGACGTCCGGGCCGGTTAAGACTCGATGCTATGTGTGGGCCCTGGTGGCCCGCAGTTTGGGCCGGAGGAGGCGGACAGCGCAGGGCCACAGACACATGGCGTTGATGACCCCAAGACCATCGCTACAGAGGTCATTCAATGTCTCAGAAGAAGGGGTCCCAGGCCAGACCAGCACAGAGTTAGTGGCCCCGGATGCACTGCGGCCGGCACAGGCACCCAGCCACGGGACGGTGACTTGCGGTGCAGTCAGATGGGCCATGCGACCTGAGCGGGTCCCCATCAATGTCCGAGGTGTATGTTGCGGAGGGTTTCGCGGGACAGTGGAAGGTGTACTCCAGGGCATGATGCGGAAGGTCTGATGTTATCTGGAAGCAGCAAATGGAGGAGTGGAAAGCGCAACCCTCGTTTGCACCAACAATTCGGGATCAGCTACATGAGGATGAAAACTAGCCCCTAGTCCATAGACTCAAACGCCACCAATGTACGACCAGTGAGTGTCCATGAATGTCGGGGAACACACTTAGTGGCACAGGTGCTGTGAGGGCATGCAGTCTGCGATGATGCCGGTACACATATGTGAACTCCAAGAATGCCAAATCAAGGCTCTGTGACCTACTGGACCGCAGTATAGGCCGGAGGCAGTGGTCAGCAAGGCCCATTCACCGAGTGTCTCCGGCATAGGTTGGATGGCCCCACCGGCCTGCATTGTTCAGGTTCAGTGGCACCACGTGTAGCAGGCTGGCGTTGAACAGGGTTAGTGACACCACGTGTTGCAAGATGCCCATATGTAACTATGCCTCACTGAACTGGGGGGGTCTGGTGCTGTGGCCGCTGGCTGGGATATGGGGTCACTGCCATTCATGACTCAAGACACAGTTCCACATGTGGGACCTACTGGTCCGAAGAGTAGGCCGGGGGCGGCAGTGGAGTACGTCAACGAAAAGGGAATAAAGCGGGCCGGTGTCGTGGCGGCCGTGATGGTCTGAGGTGGCTGCCAAGGTCTCGGGCCTTGGGCTTGTGGCTTGCGCCGGCACGTGGTGGGCCCTCCTTGACACACGCCGGTGTTGGAAGGTGATCAGTGTGGCCTGGCTGCGCAGGGGCTGACCTGACGGGTTCGTGGACCAGCGCGCCGGGGTCCGGCAGGCGCATGGCATCTCAGGCAACTCCGCTCACGAGGATGGCGTCGGCCTCGTGGCGAGGTGGGAGGCGCCGCCCTGGCAGAGATGTGGGTCTTTCCGGAAGTGGACCACGCCCAGGCCTACGTGGTTTTTATTCACACCCCTATGCTGGCGTGGCGTACGCTGGGCCATCCCTCTCCGCTGACGCTTAGAGGGGGCGTAACAGGCAACATTTCCGCGAGGTCCCCCACTGGCTGGGGTGACATGGTGGCGTCCACTGTCCACTACACTCCATACGCAAGCGGTGTATGTCGCCATGGATATGGGTGTGTTCTGCATACTGCGAGGTGTCCAGCACATCTCCGGCACTGTTGGCATTGTGTACTTTCCCAATCATGGTTCTACTGCATCCTTCACACATGCCTGGTTGCCACCTCTCCACACATTCGGCTATTATGTGGCTGTGGTGCCATGCCATTGCTGGCTCATGTTCAGGGCTTGCCCATGTGGACATTGTAAGTTGTTCTGTCGTGTCTGGTGGGTGGGCATATTGTTGTGGCTGTACATTTCCCTTGTTGCCATCCTGGGAACGCTGGTTGATGATGGACTGTCGGAGGATGAAGGTATCATGCACACTGGCTGTGTATTTGAAGGCGACATTGTTGGGTGTTCCACGGTGTTCTGTTGTTGCCTGCACATTGGTGTGGGACGTGTGCTTCCTGTTGCCGTGGTTGTGTGCTGTGTCACCAGGGGGCACAGGTAGTACATGTGTGCTGTGTATTGCCCCCAACACGTGCGTGCATCCTGCTATGGCGTATGGTCCTTGCTTGGTCTCCAGCGGATCCAGCGCATTGTGTTGTACGTATGGGGACTGGGGTACCAGGGAGATGGTGATGTCCAGGACAGGTGTGGAGGACTTGGATGTGGCTGGCTGTGAGACTCCTCTGACTCTGGCGGGTGTTGGATGGGGGGTCCCAGGGGCCAACAGGTGCAGCCACGCCATCAGCTTTGTGTGGGGTGGGATGTTGGTTGTCCGCTGCGTTGTTGCCGTAGGCCTGTTAGGCGATGATGGTCAGGATGCGTAGGTTGGTTGTCCCTTTCAGCCTGTAGTGGAGGGTGACATTGTCAGATGTTGGGTCTGTGCGGCTGGTACGTTTCCTGGGGTTCCGCTGTCTTTGTCTGCGCTCTGTCTGTGTTGGTCCGTGGGGGGGTGTTCCAGGTGTGGGATGGGGTCGTGGGGTGGTGGGGGTGGGTGTTGTGGCCCTCTTGGGTGTCCGGGCCGCATGATGAGTGGCTCCATGGCATCTGTTGCCCTTGGGATGTGGCCCTGGGCTGTGCTCCCTTTTGTGGTGCTGGCTTCCGTCCGACTTTACACCAGGTCAGAGCAGGTGTAGATTTCCTGGTGCTAACGCGCCTTATCGCCTGTTTTGTGTTTTTATCGCGGATGTGGCTGGTCGTTGTGAATGTTGAGGTGTGCTGTTGTCTCTGCTTTTGTCACGGGAACGCCCACTATGCATCTCATTAGCGTTATTTGCGAGGGGTCCTCTGTGGCGATGTTTTTTGAGGCTGCTATCACGGGTAAACTGGTGCTGTGGGCTGTTAACACCGGCTTGTGAATGGGGAGGTAAATTTATCACGACTTTGGCTGCGATAAAGTGCCGTTAATTCGGCGATAGCTCCTTGTGAATATGCCCCCTAGCTCTTTCTACAGACCTCAGGTTTGAAATAACTGAGGTGTGGCTTCTTGCTTACTAGGAATCTGCTGTCCACCCATGCCATATACAACAAACCGCTGTCCATTCTGTGATGTAAAATGTTGTTAAAAGAAACTTGTGTGTTCACTGTTTTCCGGCATGTAAAACATGCAGACCATCAGAGTAATTTAATTCCACTCAACTATCAAAAATGGTTCGATGTTAATGTGGCTGATATTTCTTTAGAGTCCTGTCACATCCTCTTTGACCAGGCATTAAAATGAAAATATGTGAACTTCTTAAAGTCAACACAATACATTTTTGAATCTTTTCAGATTTTAGACTACTCTCCAGCTGAACAATATGTGTATGTATTTTGGATTTATCAATAACAGTCTCAGCCTAAGAAAAGAGCAGCTGCTCTGGGTTTTATCCCTTTCGCTAACTGTTAGAAATGGGGGTCTCTAGTTGGCAGAGGTAGGTACCTTTGACCAAATAGGGACCTTTGCTTCTAGTCAGGGTAAGGGGTACACACTATTGATAACCCCTGCTCACCCCCTTGGTAGCTTGGCACGAGCAGACAGGCTTATCCCCAAGGCAATGTGTAAAGTATTTGCACCAACACTCACAGTAACACAGTGAAGCACCACAAATGTACACCACACAGGTTGTTATAAAAATAGCAATATCTTTATATAGCTTAGGTTAGATCAAAACGGTGGAAAAATGCACATACATATAAATAAAGTTTTCTCTGTCTTTGAAAATGGTTCCCTGTTATGTTTCTAGCAAAAGCAAACTAGTAGGTTTCTGTTACCAAAAGTTCATTGTAGAGTTTCTTTGGGGAGGTGCTCTGGTGAAAGTTCACTTTAAAAGAAAGGGAATGCGGTAATCCTCTGCACTGCTTTAGTGAGCGTATTAAGAAAAATGCCACTAATCCGGTTCTTTAGCCTGTTACAAATCACCCCTCCTCAATGCGTTTGTACGCGTTAAACAACTCAGCTGGTAATGCGGAAATCACCAACTCACCCCCGTGTCACAAATGCGCGAGTGCGCGTCGATACTGCCACCTGGAGACAATGCGATCCCAGGCGGGAGTTACCTTCGTTATGGCGGAGTGAAGGGGGCTCGGCAGTCCGCGCGGCCTCTTGAAGATGCAGCCTCCTCCGTGCGCGGCTCTCCCGGCTTCCGAGGCCATCCCGTCGACGTCAGAGGAGCGTGGAGGCCTCGTTGCTAGGAGACGCCCCACGCCTCCTCCAGTCCCTGCGCAGCTCTGCTCAGTCAAGACCCTCGGTTGCTAGGGGACGCCCAGCGCTGCGGCCAATCCCAGCGCGGCGGATCTCTCTCGTCAGCAACGAGGGGAAGCGGCACTCACGGGACTCCCGGGCCGGCGATGGTGACTTTCCCAAGTTCAGCGCTTCTCTCTCCCTTCGGGAACCGGGCCGGCGGCGGTGATATTAACCCCTAGTTTTACGGTCTCGGGTAGTGCCTTGGCCCGCACTCTCGAGCGCCGAGACAGTCCTGCAGGGGATTCGCGCTGGAGGCACGACAGACCTCACGCAGAGCCCCGTTGTGTGCCGACAAGCACACCGAGTCAATTACACACGGGCAGGCCGGGCAGAGTTCACGAAGCCACAGACAGTGCGCAGCGACACGCACTCAGTGCTGACCAGATGGTTTCTTCTGCAACCTTTGTGTTCCTGAGTTGTAACAGGAGGCCAGCTCATCTCAGGCCCTTGGAGACGTGGTAGGACACAGCACACAGCAAAGTCCTTTCTGAAAGCAGGAGGGGAACACAGCACACAGCAAAGTTCCTCAGATCTCTTCCTTTGAAATCACAGCAAACTGCAAGTCAGCCCCAGATCACACAGCAAGGGCAGTCCTTTTCCTCAGTCTCTTCAGCTGCTCTTCTTTGGCGGAGAGTCCTCTTGATTGCAGAAGTAGTCTAATTTTACTAGGGTTTCAGCACAGCTACTTATACCCCAAAAGTCTTTGTTCTTACATGTGTGAGGGGTCCAGGATCCAGTCCAAACCAGTTCTAGGTGCCCTCTGCCAGGGCATGTCTTCTTTCTTTGTGAGGGGAGGCCAGGGCCATCAGACACACCGCAGGAGCTGGAGCCAGCATTGTGGAAGGCAGGCACAGCCCTATTCAGGCCCAGGTGCAACTCCTCCCACCACTCTAAGTGCAGATAGGTCTATTCAGCCTAGTGCTGACTCACCCTCCCTCCTGGAGCCACCCCCAGCCCCTCTCACTCACAAACCAGACAGTCAATACACAAACAGGCAGAGGCACACAGAAAGGTTGGACAGGAAAATAGCCACTTTCTAAAAGTGCTATTTTCAAACACGGAATTTAAAAACCATCTTTCCTAAAAGATGCGTTATCAAATTCTGAGTTCAGGGATACCAGACTTCAACTTTCTATCTTGCTGCTATGGGAAGATATGCAGCTAACCAGGTTACACAGCATTCCCCATGTTAACCTATGGGCAAGATAGCCTTTCAATAGTGAAAAACGAAATTGGCAGTATTTCACTATCAGGACATGTTCCCACACTAGTACATGTCCTACCTTTCACATACACTGCACCCTGCCCAGGGGGGTACCTTGGGCCTACCATAGGGGTGTCCAATGTGTAAGAAAAGGGAAGGGTTAGGCCTGGCAAGTGTGTACACCGGCCAGGACAACATGGCAGTTCACAACTGCGTAGAGGCACTGCAGTGGCAGGCCTGGAGACATCATCTTAGGGCTACTCCTGTGGGTGGCACAATCAGTGCTGCAGGCCCACTAGTAGCATTTGAATCACCAGCCCTGGCACACTTAGTGCACTTTACTAGGGACTTATTGGTAAAGCAAATATACCAATCATGGATAGCCAATCACAATAACAATTTAACCAGGGAGCACTTGCACTTTGGCACTGATCAGCAGTGGCAAAGTGCCCAAAGCATCTAAACCAGCAAAAACTAATTCCAGCACAGTGTCAAAAATACAGGAGGTAGAGGCAAAAAGTCAGGGGAAAACACGCCAAGGATGCCAGGTCTAACACTAACATAATAGAAAATGTGATCTAGTGGAAAAGCTGCGAAACAGTCCATTTCTGCACAAATCATTTCATTTCCTTGTGCCTGAAATTGCAAATTTGCATAGTATAAAAACATGTAAAAAACAATGTTCAGTTGGCTACGGATTACATGTTCCCACTCGCCACCGATCATTTCCTGGTTCCTGTAACGTGGTGTGAAATGGGTGCGATAGTTTTCTCTGCGTAGCAAGGCACATCATATTTGAGATCGTCTTTCTACTATAAAAATGTGCTATGCTCCTAGAAGCAAGTTGTGCACTATATCAAATTCCTAAAATACAGCATAATACCATTTCTCATACCTGCATAACACTGAAGCAACCTGTATTGTTGGATTAAGTGACCCCACACTGCGAGCCTCGATAAAAAACTGTTTGTTGGAAAGTCAGATATCAAGATCAACAAGACGTCGACGTCTGAGGAGCGGTACACATAAAGCAATATTTTGAATCTCTGCTGCAGGAGTGCGCTGCAAACTGTTTGCCTCATTTCACAGGAAACCCTTGCAAAGTGCATATGAGACACCATCCTGGTACACTAAACAAGTGGGCTGCAGGTTTAATGGCAAGGAAGTGCTTTCTTGCACCTTTGCACAGAACAGTGGAAATGTAAGCATCCTCAGAGCCACTTCACTGCAGAAACGGAAGCAATCAAACAACAATGATGCTGGCCCAAAGCAGGCACAGGGCCTGATTTAGAGTTCAGCGGACGGGGTTCTTCTCTGTCGCAAACATAACAGAATTTCTTGTCTGCTGTATTACAAGTGCATTATATCCATAGCACTTGCAATATTGGGTGAATGGGATATCTGTCACATTTGTGATGGAGTAACACGTCGCCAAACTCTAAATCAGGCTAGAGTCAGCAGAGCAGGTTCAAGTCAGTTCTTCCCTTTGGAGAAAGCATCAGCCCCATATACACTCCCACCTTTATGCGAAGATCAGATTCCTGTTTGGAAAATACTTTCCTAAATGTGGACTCTTGTCAGGCTCACAGCAGGTTAGACAAGTGCCAATATCCAACAAGCATTTTCAATGCAGTAGGTCTCGCATTTTTTAGAGTTAGAGCTGTTGACGTTGTAAATGGTAAGGTTTTATACGTTTGTCTTTTGTTTTTAGGTCTCGCCTACGAAGCGCATGCGCTGCATAGGAGGGCCTTTAGCCGTCGCTCTGCTCATTTTCAAGCACTGCACTCGTGCTTGTGGCAGCATCCACCTTGCGGGAGCGAGCAGGGGCGCGCACCAAGCACGAGTGCAGTGCTTGAAAAGTGAAGACTCTCCCAAGCGCGCACGCGCACACCACTCGCGGGCTCACCTCCTGCTCCCCCTCTCTCTCACAACAATTAACTTTCGCGGCCGCGGGGCCGCGCTTGTGTTTTAGCGCTTGTTGTTATCATTCGGCTTTGGCAAAGGCAGCCGCGTGTTTATTTTTGCAAGCCGAGAGCTTGTTGTATTTTTATTTTTTGCAAACCATAGAGGACTGTTTCAATGCATTTTTTCCGCATCGCATGCCAGTCTAGGGTCCCACAAAGCAAGTTCACACAGCTGCATCCGAGCTTGTCTCCTGTTATACATAGCACGCTCTCATGATAATGGTAGGATAGTTTCGTGGGTTAATGTGCCTACTGCAGAGATTCGTGTGCAACTTTCAGGCCCCAGTCTGCGCCTGGCATAGAGTGGGACAGTGTGCCATAGCCATAAGATGGCCCCTGGTGTCTGTATACAGCCCTCTGACTGCAAACCTATAGCAAGAAGGCTGCATAGACAAGTTATGTAATGTGCATTCGCCTAGGCATTATTTCCCCACAAATGCATGTCTAAAATATTGCTGTATTGCTTTATTATTTGGTTTTAAATATAGCAGACAAGTATTCAACCTTCTTCACATTATTTGTCTCACTGTACGGTTTTGTTGTTATAGTGTTCAGACTAATCTCTTCTTATCTGAGACATACCAGTGTCCGCTTATCGTAACTGAATAAATTCTCTAAAATGCTATTATCATATAAGATTTTTAACAACTTTATTTAAAAAAATTGTAGTTGAGAATAAGAGGTTATTTTTATTCACGGATTTGGACTTCGCAGCCTGCATTAAGCTCTAATTATCAAATACATCATGGCTCTAGTGGGCTCTACCAAACCTGTATGCTATAAGAACGAGATATTAGTTGGGAGCCTCCGTCCCCTTATATTTTGTCAGCACTACCAATGTCCAACCATCCTGATTTCATATTGGATGCTTTAAAAGTCTTGCATCATTTGTCCCTCAATCAATTGATCGTTGGTCCGTGGTTCTCTGTGGGAATATGATCACACCTGCTTGACGGTTCAAATTTGGTGGAGGGACATGTCTGTTGTCGATAATTTTCTTTTCGCATATGTTTGAAAGGTTGCCCATATTCTTTGAGATTATGACATTTTCTCCTTTAATATCGCTGTAAATTTTCCAGACTTTAGTCCACCACCAGCTCAATGGGGGTGGGTCCAGTGCTTTCAATTTCGGGGCAGTGGTCTGCCTAGCTACTTGTAGCATCTGTGAAATGGGTTTATCTGTACAGGAGTTTAGAGGCTATAGTCCCTCCTAGTCTACGTCTCCCAATAGCCCAACCAACTGTTCTAGTCTCAGTTCAACCCTTGTTTCGCTTTGTTCCCCTAACCGCCTTTTACACTCATTTATGCTCCGTCTTAAATATAAAGCACCTTCTTCACAGCTGAAATACGTCTGTGTGTCAAGTCTTCCCACACACGCCATACAACAGTGGCTTGGCAAGGCGGAAATAGTCATGTTTTCTGATGTCTTTTTTTGGGTGAATAAATACATACTGTTTTTCGATATGTTGAAGCTTTGCATAGGCAAAATTTCGCTTGTTTTCAAATTTTTGTTTTGGGTAGGAGTTACATATATTCTGCTTTTTGAATTTACTTTGCCTTCTGCCTACTGTGGTTTCATTATTCGCATATTTTCTGCAAGGGGGAGCATTGTTTTTAGCTTCGTTCACTCAACAATATATTACATACATTGTTGCAATTCTCGTGTCAAACACAGAGCGCCATCTTCAAAGCTGGATTTTGTTTGTCTTTTCAATTTAACCATAAACGGCAGATCCCATAAAGCTGCTTCTTGGCCCATGATAAGCTAACAATATAATATCTCTTCTGTGTGCATCATGTTGGAGCTTGGGCAGCACTTTTACTGCCTTTCTGTTGCTTCAACAATCCAAAGTGACGCAGAAGAGGGAAGGTACATGATTTTATAATATGTTACTTCATGATGCTCTGCAGTCACACACAGAATTTTATAGTGCTGTTCACATGCATGGAGGCATTTGTCTTTCTGTCGGTGTATTAAAAAGCTTTGGAATGTGTCTATAGATCTTCCCTGATGTATTCCTGCATCAGAATGCATGACCCAGTGTGTAGTAATCGTATAGCTCTTCAATCCCTGATGGCACATCACCCATAATATTATGCTGCATAGCTAAACATTTATAAGGTCCCAAAGGCGAGACCTATTGGCTATGCCAATGCTTGTTTAGTGTGGTGTCGGTATGTGTTGTGAAGTGGAAATATGTTTCTTTATTTATTTGTTTGTAGTGTATTTATGTGTGGTGTGGACTGTATTTGTGTAATGTAATTATGTGGTAGGTTGTTTATTGGTAAAGGATTATGGTATTAAGAGATAGTGGTTGTTAAAGAAAGTATGAGTGGCTAAAGTAAAGTGAGAGTGGACTTATGGAATAGGTAGCTGGATCAATCAAGTTTGTGGAAGACTGGCGTTGTGTGGAGTGGCATGCAACAGCGTGGAGTGCAGCGGCATTGCATGGAGTGATGTTGTGTGCATGGAGCAGAGTGTTACTGCGTGGAATGCCGGTGGGTGGAGTGCCGTTGCGTGGATTGTCCCTGCTTGGAATGGGGTTGCTTTGAGTGGTGCTGTGTAGAGTGGCGTTGCGTATAGCGGGTGGTGTGGCGGTGGATGTAGTGGCATTGTACTGAGTGGCGTTGCCTTGAGTGTTATTGCTTGGAGCAGCGTTGCATGGAGTGGTGTTGCATAGACCGGAGTGGTGCTGCGTAGAGTGGTGTTGCGTGGAGTGGGGTGTGGCGTGCAGTTGTGTGGAGTGCAGCGGCATGGAGTGGTGTTACGTGGAGTGGCACTGCGTGGAGTGGTGTTCTGTGGAGTGGCATTCCGTGGAGTGGCATTACATGGAGTGGCATTGCGTGGAGCAGAGTGGTGTGTGGAGTGGTGATGTGTAGAGTGGCGTTTCCTTGAGTGTCATTGTTTGGAGTGGCATTGCATAGAGCGGAGTGGTACTGCATGGAGTTGCATGGAGCGCAGTGGGACTGCGTGGAGTGGCAATGCGTGGAGCAGAGTGGTGCTGCCTAAAATGACATTGCCTTGAGTGTCACTGCTTGGAGTGGCGTTGCATAGGGTGGAGTGTGAGGACCGTCTGGCTGGATTTGGAGGGGGAAAGAGGCTAGATAGAAGAGCGAGAGTGAGTGAAGAGACATCTAATGCAAACATTGTCCAGGGCATGCACCGAGGCTTCACAGAGCTGAACACAAGGACAAGGGAAACTGGGAAAGAAAGGGTTAACTGCCTGTACATGCCGCAGCCACTGCCTAAGCAAACAGAGGCAGGCAGGGGGGGAGTGCTGGTGCTGGAGTGGGATTCGCAGTGCAAGGTCTCTCTGCCATGAGAAACCCACAGCTGTGTGTGTGCTTGGCGGGTGGGGGAGGGCTCCTAGCGCAAGGAGGGAGGGGGAAAGCCACAAACAGGCAGACAGAAGGGATTATCAATGTGTTCGTGAAGCTGAGCGAAGGGAAAGGAAAAGAGAGTGCGCAGGAACAAACATAGATGAAAAACAGAGTACTGCCACAGTAACAGGGGCAATCGCCTGGGAGGGTCCAAAACGCCAAAAGGCAGGACTAATTTACCATATCCACCTAACAAAAGCAGGCATTGCAGAAGGGCAGCAGAAGAAGTCAAAAGGAAAGATGGGAGGTTCTTCACCAACACATACCAGATACACCATGCCTGGCAGAGCAGCGCATGCTTGCTGCACTAGGCTCGACCTAAAAAGGACAGCAGAAGAAATGTGTTTTAATGATATATATGTGTACTTTGATACAGATATATACAAACATACATAAGTCAAATTTAAACATTTTAAGCAAACAACACTGTTTTGTAATGAAAGGTGGTTGGATAAATTAATGTGTGTGGCAAAATGCATTGTCTATCTTTTCCTGTGTCGCCTTAAGCCGCTCTGTTGGTGGAGCACAAGGGAGCCAGGTGAAATAGAGGTGGGGCACAGGCCCCATCTGCCGCCTCCCACCCCCCGCATTAGAGATGCCACTGCCCTCTAGAATACAGAGGAAAAGGACACACTAACATCAAAAATCTCTCCTGCACTACAAAATCTTGCTCCTCAAGAGGAATATTCTCCATTTTATAAATGCTATTCCGCACCTGAATAAGAGCAAAAAAAAAGGCTGGCAAACGTTTTTCTGCTGTTATGTTATTCCCTAAGAATAGCAGACAGCTATAATTTGCATAAACAACAGACCACTATCCTTCTAGGAACACAGAAAAACTTTGACACAGAGAAACAGTGCATTTTCAATTTTTTTGTCAAACACACATTCTATAATATAAAAAGTGATTTCTGCCATAAAGCAGTAACCAGAAAAACTCTCTACAAGGGTGATTTGGGGACATGGAGCACCAACATTTCGCCACCTGGTGTGGTTGTTGTTGTGGTGGATGACATCATGCACATGCACAATCAGCAATTCTATGTCAAGACTGGAGGTGAGGATAATGCTTAACTTTCTTCTTTCTCTCCAGCAGCCATGTAGGAAATTCACATATCAAACTAACTTTTACATAAGAACTTGGGAAAAAGGTACCATGTCAGGTTTATCCAATCACAATGCTCAACAGTCTATAATGGTTCCTCATCACTTTCCATGACCCTCTTTCTTCACTGCTCCAGCAGCCGCAGAAAAGTGCTCCCTGTTCTCGTGAGATTGTATTTGTGTTTGGTGATGTATGTGGCATAATGGTTTTAACTTCCCTGTTCTAACTGTGTTTTTTCCCCCAAAAGCTGACTGAGGGAACTTCATGCGCGCTCCTTACCCAGTGACTAAATCGGCAGTTTAATGCCAGGTGGGGCTGAAGGGTGCGTATTGGTCTTTCAGCTGTTAGAGGGTGCTTCGAAACTGCATAGAAGTTCTGGGAGCAATGAACATCTCTCTGTGGCCGGCACAAGATCGTCTCCTGGGACTTCCTGTCTATCTTGGAGAGACGTGCCGAACACGGATCATTCTTACACCCACCCCAGATTCTGACACCCCTTTGGGGACTATATTGTCTGAAAAGCACACATACCACAAAGATGAACGCCCAGGCTGGGCCAGTAAAATCAAGCAAGTATTGAAGGACACCGACATCGGAGGAAGACATTCCCAGGTTGGTGCCAGGACAAAATGCAATTGTAGACTTATATCATACCCAACATGTAGGGATTCCCCAAAGGTGTCTGTGGCAAAATGCAACAAGGCATATGAAAGTTTGACAGAAGAACTTCGCCATCCAGGTGGGAGGAAATTGATCATTGCTATCACAAAACCCCACAAAACGGCCCCTTCCCCGACCATAGCTAGATGGGACCACTGGGTCATGAAGGAAGCTCGTGTAGACACTTGAAGTTTGGAGCACACTCATTTGGAGGTGCTAAGGCTTCAATGTCTTCTCGTTTGGTGCTAGATTAGATGACATTCTGAATGCGACAGCCTGGTCTTCGGGTTCATCCTTCAACTTTCAAGAGGTTTTCCTTTAAACTAGTCACAGATGTGGCTACTCTTGTTATCGATAAGCTTTAAACTAGCATAATCCTCGCCTGCGGTCCTTACATAGAATGAACATTTCCTAGCTGATGTAACAGAAAGTTTCACATTCTATTAAGGACACTGAGGTGAAGATTATTTCACCCAAGGACCGAAGGTCATTCACCCGATCCGGAGACATAACAATTCACGAAGGTAAGGATAAAACGTTGGCAGTACATCATTTAGTTTGTTGCTGCTAAGTGTCTCACATGTAGGATGATGTTCAATGAAAACAGGAACTAGGCTATGAAGTTATTGTTGGTCTGCATAACATCTGCTGTGTTTATACATATGCATTGTTAATAATGGAAATGTAAACAGATACTGCAGTTGTGGAAATAGTGAGAATGTCCTTGTATTTCAGGTAACTAAAGCTCCAAACAGGATTAACTGGATTTGTTAAATCAGCACTTTTTTCAGGAAGAAAGGCGGTCATGGAAAGTGACATGGGACAATTATAGACTATCGAGCATGGTAACTAGATAAACCAAGTTCTTATGGGAAAGTTAGTTTGATATGTGATGTTCCTGCATGGCTGTTGGAGGGAAATAAAAAAGAAAGTCAAGCATCATCCTTGCCTCCCTGTCCTTAATACAATTGAAACTTTGTGTTACGTTAGCTAGAAATCTGTCATTTATTTGCCTCTGTGTGATCAAACTCTCCTCTTTCCATGATGCAGGTTTAGGGCCTTGTAGGAAGCTGGCTGTCTATATAGTGTACTAAAATGAAGTACACCTTGCAGAGAGTCCAGTGACTCACCAAAATGTAAACAGAGGTATAAGTAGATAATGCAAATGCTCTTTTTGTTGTAGTGTGGGTGAGCAGTTAAGCATATCAGACGGTAGTGCTAAGCATCTGATTGTACTCACAGAGGCAATAAATGACACACACACTCAAGAATAAATCTGAAACCAATTTATAAAAATAGTATTGATTTTTATAGAATTTTTAATACAAAGAACACAGTTCTAATGTAAGTACTTTTTGAGATACGATTTTGCAAAGTTCGGAAAATATATCACTTTTATACGCAATTACGCACCTTGGGTAACAATGGGGAAACAGCTGAAAAAATGCATAGAAAATCAGGCAATGCTTTCACGAAGTTCACCTTCTTATTTTAGGTTGATGTCGGGACCAGGTCCAAAGTTGCAGCAGGAGAAGTTCGGGAGCGTCCTGCATCAGCTGGGAGCAGAGTACTGGGGGTCTTGAAAGCTGGGCGCAAAGACGAAGGTGGCCACTTGAAAACACACTGCACAGGAAGTCTTACAGGTACGTCTGATGGGGCTCCTTTGAGGGAGGAGGTTGCAAGGGCCTGGGGACCATGGGAGCACAACGAGTTGGTCGATGCTGGGGCCGCTGGGTCCAGGTGCAGTCAAACTTTCTTGTGGTCTCCCTTTCTTCTTCCCCTCCTTCGAGTGATTTATACTCTTCTTGTAATTGTCCACCTTAATGATTCCCGGTTGAGACATTGTTCTTATGCTACAGGGTCCAGGTGCAGAGCACACAGGTCATCCAGGCATTGTGCGTCTTAAGATCCTCGTGGTCAGGAGCAGGCAACTTGGAGAAGCGGTCCTGTGACAGCTGGGCCACTCAGGAACTGGGTCTTGGGTGTTTCAACATCCATTGACAGGTGCTTGCTTCTGGTGCTTTGGGAGTCTGGTGTGAACTCTTCTTCTCGGATTTTGCCGTTGGGGGTCGGGTACCCCAGGTATTGGTACACCATGGCTCCGGTAGGTCCTGGTGCCTCCAAGCTTGGTGAGAAGACAGATTTGACCCTCTGGAGCTGTTGTACCTTTTCTCGCTTTGATGCTGCATCGAGATCATCGGGGAGCAGCAAGTTGACAGATTGCACTTCACAGGATCGGTGCCTGTGGTGTGCAGGGGAGTAATATCTTCACTCCAAACGAGCTTCTTGGAGATTTCTCAAAGGCTGGAGGTACTCTGGGCTAGAGTCCTTGCAGGTTTCAGGATGACACAGCATCAGTGATTGTTGAGTCCTTGGAGCAGCAGGCAGGGTTTGGCGCCTTTTTCTTCTGCAGTGGGCTTTAGTTCTCGAGCAGCAAGTCTTCTTTGTCCTGATCTTCTCTTGTGCATCGAATCTGATGTTCAGGTCTCGGGTTACCATCTATATACTGAATTTCGGGGTGTTACAAGGGGAGACAGGTAGTAGCCAATTGGCTACTTACTTTTAGGGTGTCTACACCCTCTAGTGACCACTTCCTGTGGGAAGTGGCACTACCCTAGCCCTGCTAGGACATTTTTTCACCATCCCAAGATGGTGGAATTTCAGCAGAGGGGTTCACATCACCTGCCCACTCTAGGGGTGGTGTAGGTTAAGTGGGGATCCTCCTCCTGATCTAACTAATCTTTCCACCTTTCCGCCTACCAAAAGTGGAGCAGGAAAGGGGGCTTGGAATTCCCCACTATCTGGAGGTTCCTGGATTGGATTTCAAAGGCAGCATTGTCTTTGAAGCTTCCCGCTCAGGAAGGCCGTCCTGTCCTGGAGGAGGCGTAAAGCACCTCCGTCCAGAGCAGGCTTTGTCTCTGTCCTCTGAGAGCACTGGCTCTCACCCCATGAGGTCAGAAACATGTCTTGTGGTAGCCGACTGGGAAAGCAAGTCAGAGACCACACTAGTGCTTGTTAGGTTTTCAGGGGACCCTCTAAAGGGCCTCCTGTGTGAATTTATTAATAAATCTAACACTGGCATCGGTGAGGATTTATTAAGACAAGATGTTTGGTACCAAAAAACACCTTAGAAATCATCATCATCATGGAGCTAGGAAACTCGTATTATGGGTTCCCTGAGCACTTATAACATCACAGAATAGACTGGAAATTGTAGGGGTCTATCTGCTCATGCTGATATGCCCTCACATATGATGTAGTGCACCCTGCTTTAGGGCTAAAGGCCTGCAGTAGGGGTGACTTACCTATACCATATGCAGTAGATGGGTGGCATGGCACACAGGGCTGTGTGCCATGTCGACTCTTCAGATTTCTCTGCACCAAGACACGGAGCCTGCAGTGGCAGTGTGCATAGTTTTGGTGAGGGGTTCCTGGTGTCGCATAATACATGATGCAGCCCCAGTGGCCCTCTTCAGCACCCATGCCCTAGGTACCAGGGGCACCATTAATTAGGGACTTACAGAGGTGGCTGCAGTTGTGCCAATCAAGGTACAGTTTTTGGGAAAGAGATCTGACACTGGGAACTTGGTTAGTAGGGACCCAGAGCACTTACAGTTCGAAATCACATCAGACATCAGGCAAAAAGTGGGGGCTAACCATACAAAAAGAGGCATTTTCCTACATGACCCCTCCCCCAAATGAAAGAGGATAAAACTAACCTTTCCCTAGAGAGACTTCATCTTCTAAGTGGAAGAACCTGGAAAGGCCATCTGCACTGACATGGTCAGTCCCAGGTCTGTGTTCCATTGTAAAGTCCATTCCCTGTAGAGATATGGACCACCTTAACAATTTGGGGTTTTCTTGTTTCATCTGCATGAGCCGTCGGAGAGATCTGTGGTCAGTTTGAACAAGGAAGTGAGAACCAAAGAGTTATGGTCTCAGCTTCTTCAGGGACCAAACCACAGTATAGGCTTCCCTCTCTATGGCACTCCAATGCTGCTCTCTGGGGAGAAGCCTCCTGCTTATAAATGCAACAGGTTGGTCATGGCCATCGTCATTGGTCTGGGATAGGACTGCTCCTATCCATCTGTCTGCATAATGAACTGCTTGGTGTAATCTTGAGCTTTTAAAATTGGTGCTGAGCAAATTGCTTCTTTTAAGGTGTCAAAAGCCTTTTGACAGCTCACTGTCCAGTTAACCTTTTTAGACATTATCTTAGAGGTCAATTCAGTGAGGGGGGCCACAATGGACCCCATCCCTGCACAAACCTCCTGCATTACCCACTCAAGCCAAGGAATGCTCTGACTTGGATCTGGGTGGTTGGAGCTTCCCAATCCAGAATGGTCTGGATTTTGGGATGTAGTGGCTGAACTTAGCCTCCACCCACAAGGTGGCCCAAGTATACAACCTTGCTCTGTCCTATCTTGCACGGTCTTGTCTTGATAGTGAGGCCTGCACTTTGCAGAGCCTTCAGGACCTTTTGGAGGTGGATCAGGGGATTTTGCCAGGTGAAGCTAAAGACAGCAATATCATCAAGATAAGCTGCACTATAGAATTCCAATACAGTAAGGACTTTAGTCACCAACTTCGGAAAGGTGGCAGGGGCATTTCAAACCAAAGGGCATCACAGTGAGCTAGAAGTGCCTAACTGGAGTGGAAAATGCTGATTTTTCTTTTGCTCCAGGGGTCAGATTTATCTGCCAATATCCTGATGTGAGATCAAAGGTACTCAGCTATGTGTCTGCCCCCAACCTGTCAATCAGCTCATCAGCTCTTGGAATTGGATGTGCATCTGTCTTTGTGACAGCATTGTGGCCCACATAGTCCACACAAACCTCATTTCTGTCTTTCAACCCTGGGAATGAGGCTTAGGGTCTAACACAACTAGGCTGGCCCAGTGTCTCTCTGAGGGTTCAATAGCACGCAACTTCAGCATTTTGCTTACCTCAGCTTTGATGCTTTCCTTGGCATGATCAGACTGTCTGCATATTTTGTTTTTGACAGGTAGGCTGTCACCAGTGTTCGCATCATGTGTACCCCAGTTAGTCTTACCAGGGGTCAAGGAAAAGAGTTCAGCAAACTGATTTAGGACTTACCTGCAATCAGTCTGCTGTTGGGCAGTTAGGATGTCTGAAAAGATCACTCCATCAACTGACCCATCTTTAGGGTTGTGGGAGAGGAGATCAGGGAGTGGCTCACTCTCTGCCTCCTGTTCTTCATCTGTAACCATAAGCATGGTCACATCAGCCCTGTCATTGTAGGCTTTAAGTCGATTTACATGTATCACGCTCTTGGGGTTTCTACATGTGCCACAGTCAACTAAATAGGTGACGTCCCTTCTTCTCTCAAGGATAGGGTAGGGCCGAGTCCATTTGTCCTGAAGGGCCCTAGGTGCCACTTGCTCCAAAACCCAAACCTTCTGCCCTGGTTGGAACTCCAGCATGGCAGCCTTTTGATCTTACCAGAGCTTCTGGAGCTCTTTGCTGGCCTTGGGGTATTTGTTTGCTTTTGTCATGTACTCAGCCATCATTGAATGAAGGCCAAGCTCATAATCCACAATGTCTTGTTTTGGTTCTTGGAGGGGTCTCTCCCATCCTTCCTTGACAAGACATAGTGGCCCTCTTACAGGATGTCTAACAAAAGTTCTAAGGGAGAAAACCCTACTCCCTTTTGTGGCACCTCTCTGTAAGCAAAAAGCAGGCACGGTATTAACACATCCCATCTCCTTCTGAGCTTTTCAGGGACTCCGCTAATCATGCCTTTAAGGGTCTTGTTAAATCTTATAACAAGCCCATTTGTCTGAGGATGGTATGGTGTAGTAAACCTATAGGTCACACCACCCAGGTTTGGTGTCTCTGGCCTCAGTGTATAGGAGTCTCTCCTCCCAATAGGTCCTGTGGGAACCATTATTCCCTTTTCCAGATCAGCAGCTTGCTGTATCAGGCTTTCAAGAGTAGGGCAGGCAGAGAGCCCCTGGCACAGATCTTCGCTAGAGGGTCCCCCTGGGCCCAAGAGCTCTGCTGTGTAAGGCCCAAGCTCCTGAGGCTCAGTTCCCTCTGCGGCTGACAAGTCTTCTCCGTGATGAGAAAGGACTTGGTCTGGTGTCTGCTTTGAAGCTGGTTTCCCAGACTTCCTACCCTTTCTCTTGGATGGCTGGGCCATAATTTCAGGCTCCAACACTTCTTTTTCACCTTGGGTTTTGCTTTGTGTTGTGGTTTATACACACACACCCATTCTGGTATTCCCAGCATTGCTGCATGGATTTTACCCTCTACCTCAGCCCATGCTGAGTACTCCAAATCGTTTCCAAGCAGACACTGTACAGGGATTGCAGAAGGTACCACTATCCTTTTTTTGCCATTAGCCCCTTCCCAATCTAAGGTCACCAAGGCCATTGGATGTTCCATAGCCTGATTATCAGCCTCAGGGCTGTAATGGTCTCTCCAAGGAGGTATTGATTTGGGGACACCAGTGGCTCAGCCACCATGGTGATACTGGCACCAGTGTCCCTCAGGGCTTCCACCCTAATCCCATTGATATTCAGCTCTTGTCTGTATCTCTCCATTATATTGGGACATACAGCCAGGGTAGCTACATCCACCCCTCCCTCTGAGACTAGAGTTGCCTCAGTGAGCACCTTGACATGGTCAGGGCTCACCTGTGATCCCATCTGGAGACTCACAATTGCATTTACTGCAGGTGTGCTAGAGACATTATTTTTGTTTTTATAGCTAGGATCTCTAGTTCCAAGCCATTATGGAATCCCAGTTCTTACCCTGGTACCCACCCTTGGGCTGTGAAGAGTTTCTGGGCCCACCCTCCTGAACAGGTTTTTGGGGGCCTGAAGAAGACTCATTTTTGTTTTTCTCTTTCTGGTCACCATTTTTCCCTTGGGGAGTCTTTTTGACCTCTTTCCTTTAGTCGCCCCTCCCAGTGGTAGTTTTAGTCACCCTTGTTTTGACCTAGTGGTCTGCCTTCTTCCCCAACTCTAGAGGAGAAAGTGGACCTAGGCCTACCAGATGCTGATGTCACTTCTCATTGTAACAATTACTTAAAAGGTGCTCCTTCATAATTAAATTGTAAAGCTCTTCATAGTCATTCACATTGTTACCTGTTAACCAATCACCTAGTTTTTTCACTGAAAAATCAATGATTTCCACCCAGGACTGACTCTGGGATTTTTGAGTCTCCCTGAATCTTATTCTATACTCCTCAATGGTGAGTCCAAAGCCCTCAATCAGGGTACCCTTCATGAGGTCATAAGAGTCAGCATCTTTTTCAGGCAATGTCAGGAGTCTATCCATGCATTTTCCTGAGAATATTTCCCACAAGAGAGAAGCCCATTTTTTCCTAGCTACTTTTCTTGCTGCACATGCTCTCTCAAATGCAGTTAACCATTTGGTGATGGCATCACCTTCTAAATATTTAGGGACAATCCCTTTGAGGAGTTTTGAGTCATAACAACCTTCGCACTCCGTATTTATTTGTATACTGCCATCAGAGATAGCTCCTAGGCCCATCTCTTTTCTTTGCTTGCTTCCAAGTTCAGCCTCCTGGTCAATCTTTCTAGTATGAGGTCATCATCTGAGGGGCCATCAGCTGTATCTGAGTGGACTGACTCATGTCCATTCTCAGCATCATCATCACTAGCAGGCTCATCATTCTCAGACTGAGCTATTAGTTCTGGATTATCTCTTACAAACTGAGGTATCAGTTGTCTGAGATATGCCTTTTTGAGACTTTCTGTCTGTTCTGATACTATAGCCTTTACAGAGGGCCGTACATTGAGCATGGCTCAGGTCCATACAAGGTGTCAGGTTGAGCTCCTGAGCTTGGCTCTGTCTCAGGCATTATTTTACAAAGTTGGAACCTTTTTATAAAGTAAAAAAAAATAACTACACACTAGGGGGCATATTTACGTTTCCTGGCGCATCCCTGCAAATCAGCAGGGATGATCCAGGAAACGTGCGACACGCATCTCAATCCTTGTGCCACCACGGATGCGCCGCATTTACAATGCGGCGCATCATGGCGCAAGGAAATGCAGATGCGTGTCGCATCTGCTGCCGTAACGCTAGCGCAGTGCTGGAGCTGTGTCGCGGGCGCGACGCAACTCCAGCACTGTGCCAACCATGCCCATGTCTAACATGGTGCGTCAAGCCTTACGCCTGCTTCAAGCAGGCGCAAGGTTTTACGCAGCGGGGTCGGAAAGTGACTGAGTGAAATCTTGTAGATTTCACTCAGCCACTCTTCCGAGGCGTTCCTGCGCCGGAACGCCCCCTGCGCCAGAACGCCCACATGAAACCTGACACAGGTTTCATGTGGCGCAGGGCTTTACAACGTGACGCATCTCCCTAGATGCGTCACGTTGTAAATACCCCGCAGCATGGCGCTGGCTTTACGCCGCCGCTGCGTCACAGAAGTGACGCAACGGCGGCGCAAAAGTGGCACAAGGGGCTTGTAAATATGCCCCTAGATACCTTGGCCCAACTAAAGTACAGACTTTTAAATTTCTAAGCAGTTAGCTTCAGGGAGTTAACCAAGGCACTAACAATTTATTTTTTAGAAATTTCGAAAAATAGACAAATCGAAAAAAAGTGACTACTTAAAGGCAATTTTTGGATTTACTAATGTGGTCACTTATTGACAAAGTGTTTCCAGCAAATGCAAAGTCTTCTATCCCACCGCTGAACCACCAAATGTAGGAAGCTGGTTCTCTATATAGTGTACTAAAATGAAGTACACTGTGCAGAGAGTCCAGTGAATCCCAAATGGTAAAAGAGACACACATAGATAATTCTAATGCTCTTTTGTGGTAGTGTGGGTGAGCAGTTAGGTTTATCAGAGATTAGTGCTAAGCATTTGTTGCACTCACAGACAATAAATGAGACACATGCTCAAGAATAAATCTGAGACCAATTTATAAAAATAGTATTGATTTTTATAGAATTTGTAAGACCAAGAACACAGTTCTAAGGTAAGTACTTTCGGAGATAGGATTTTGCAAAGTTAGGAAAATATATCACTTTTATGCGCAATTACGCACCATAGAAAACAACCGGGAACCAGCAGAAAAATGCATAGAAAATCAGGCAATGCTTTCACGAAGTTCATCTTCTTGTTTTAGGTCGATGTCGGGACCAGGTCCAAAGTTCCAGCAGGAGAAGCTCGGGAGCGTCCCAAATGCACTTTTCCTCTTTATAAAGTTGGTGTGTTTCCTGTCCCCCTGCTGAGACGCACATGTACCATAAAAAATGCTGGAAGGTCATGCACACACTCATGCCCTAACTAACCAAGGTAAATGATTTGAATGTCACACAAAGGGGATCAATGTTTATTCACTAACTCATGAACCAGCAATGGCAGGAGTCAGAAAATTAAACCATAAGAAGATCACGCTTCGTAACAATTTAAAGCCTGCCCAGACTCCCCATTGATGATAATGTTAATCTAATAATCACCTTTTACTCTTTCCCTAGAGGATGATACTTGTCAGACTTGTCTAAACAATCTTATCATTGTGGTCACTTCTGTAATGAGACGATTGAATGATCACTTACTAGCCAACTAGCCAAGCAGATACCACAAGTATAGAAGAATACACATAGCTTTATTGATTGTAATATAAATTCAAGGGATAGACCTATCAGGAGCACAATAACTCACCTGTTTAATATCAAACACTGCCACCTGACTTCTACTCCATTAATGTAGTCTCATATCAACATTCCATGACAACACATCCTAGGCTGTGTACTTTAGAACAAAGAGTGTGAACAAGAACTTCATTACACTTTAAACACATTTGAAGACGTTATAAGGATACACGTGTACAGTATGCTCTGGATCACATATTAATATAGAAAATTTGAGCAGTGAAAACCATTAAGCAGAGTTCCAACCAAACGTTTGCCATGTTATGCTGCGAGTACATTATCCTAAGGAACATGGCTGAACATTGGAGTACAAAGAACCAGCATAGTATTTCAACTCAGAATTATACGAATTGCCTAGATCCGATATCTATGCAATTGAGAGGTGCATAGCTCTGGAATGTATTTGTGTAGAGAGACACTGAATGGGACAGAATTAGGAATATGGCCAGGTACTGCCTATACCCCCTCCTCCCTTATCTTACCCGACAGATAGATAGCTGAGACGAGTTTGGATGAGGGGTCGTAAACCCCCGGCCGTATTTATTAACATAAAAATTACCACTTAATTAATATACATATTTACAAAAATTCTTACGCAGAAAATACTTAATGACATTGATTACATTGATACTTACAGATGTCAGATGCCTAACCTTAACATATCTCTAATACAAAGGTATTCCTATCCGAATCTAAGTTCTCAACATCAACAAAATAGCATACATTAAATTTTCTGCGTAACAAAAAATTGGAGCCTACGGCAAGGTCAATAACTGGTGTCAGATCCTTATCAAATAATGCCACGCCCTCCTACCGGAGTGCGCATGCGCAGAGGGCCCGTTCACCGTGAGGGTACTTCCCCCCCCCGGTTACCCTCGTACGTTCTGTATAATATCTCCATAAAGGGCCCTTGCAGTTCTGCGCCGTTTACTGGCGCCATTGTCCACGTGCGGGGTGGCCCACTCGCCTAGGGAAAGCGTTACTCCCCCCTCCCCCGCACCCATCCAGCCACCGGCTGTAACTGCCCCTGGAGTTCTAAGAGAGACCACTTGTCCCTCCCCCTTGGGTGAACCCATTCAAGAATGGCGCCGCCCTCGAAGGACCTTAAATTTACTGCTCACCAATCATGACCTTACCGCCTGACCAAGTAATAGCACTAAATACGACGTTAGATGACCTGAAAAAGTAAGCAAATGCCTTTCGAGCCACGAAAGAGAAAGACAACACATACCACACTCTATACATTACTTATTTGAACTTGTCACTAAAACCAAAAACTTCATTAAACCCTCAAGACTCCTTAGCTTCAGGGGATGGTGGGTGGGGAAAACAGATTAGCAGCCTCCTAGCGAGGCTGGTGTGAGGAAGCTGGAGGAGCGGGGGGGCAACAGAGGCCGATTCCCCCGCTCCCTCGCCTTTAACCCTTCTACGGGCCAAGCCGGTTCTGACCGGCTTGGCCCCTGCCCAGGCGTGACCCGGAAGTGATTGCAATCACTTCCGGGTCACACCCCGATCCTTGACCAATTGCTGGCGAGGCGGGCCCGTCGCGTCACTCCTGGCGCGACAGGGCCCGCCTCTCTGGTCATTCGGGGCCGGCACGACCGCCATAACTTCGGCGTGGCCGATGCCGGCCCCGCCTTTCTCTATGGCCAGGTACTGCCTATACCCCCTCCTCCCTTATCTTACCCGACAGATAGATAGCTGAGACGAGTTTGGATGAGGGGTCGTAAACCCCCGGCCGTATTTATTAACATAAAAATTACCACTTAATTAATATACATATTTACAAAAATTCTTACGCAGAAAGTACTTAATTACATTGATTACATTGATACTTACAGATGTCAGATGCCTAACCTTAACATATCTCTAATACAAAGGTATTCCTATCCGAATCTAAGTTCTCAACATCAACAAAATAGCATACATTAAATTTTCTGCGTAACAAAATTGGAGCCTACGGCAAGGTCAATAACTGGTGTCAGATCCTTATCAAATAATGGCACGCCCTCCTACCGGAGTGCGCATGCGCAGAGGGCCCGTTCACCGTGAGGGTACTTCCCCCCCCGGTTACCCTCGTACGTTCTGTATAATATCTCCATAAAGGGCCCTTGCAGTTCTGCGCCGTTTATTGGCGCCATTGTCCACGTGCGGGGTGGCCCACTCGCCTAGGGAAAGCGTTACTCCCCCCTCCCCCGCACCCATCCAGCCGTCGGCTGTAACTGCCCCTGGAGTTCTAAGAGAGACCACTTGTCCCTCCCCCTTGGGTGAGCCCATTCAAGAATGGCGCCGCCCTCGAAGGACCTTAAATTTACTGCTTACCAATCATGACCTTACCGCCACAGGCCAGCATAGTTGACCGACTATCTGGCCCCCCCCCACTTGCTCACTAGTAGGTTATATCCTGTTTCCAACACCACCCAACCATGCCAGCAGATTCTCCAGGAGGATTTCATTACCTACCTTTGACAAATGGACCCCGTCCCTCACGTAGCAGGGCTCCCCCCTAATACATCCATGGGCGTTAGTTTGCAACTGTGGAGCCCTGAACAGCCTCTCAATCTTGTTATTGACCCTCCTTACCAAGTGGTTCAGTGCTTTCACTGACTCCCCCCCCTCCATTGGAGCCTGGGCACCATCTGCGACCATGCGATGGTGCACCCCCTGCATATCCGGGATAACCACCCCACTTCGGTGATTATGGTTTCCACCATTCCCCGCCTGCCCAGATTCGCCAAGTCGTTCCCTCCCAGGTGCAGTATGATGATACTGGGGAGGGCGTCCCCCGCATCAATAGTTCATCTACAAAGGCCCTGAACTGGCTAAAACGGAGACCCCCTTTCCCATGAAATGAAACCTGAAAACCTGCCTGCGCCGCCTCTTGACCTGTAGTTGCCTGTAAGAAAAAAGTTATTCAAACGCTGTACATATGAATGACCCATAACCCAAACGATATGGAGTCCAGACTTTTGTGCCGGTGCTTGTCCTTGTGTTGCTTGATGCCGCTGTCGTGTCATCTCCAGTTTCCCCCCTGCGTGACAGGTTTGAGAAACTGCAAGGTAAACAGAGAAAGGAAAAGCATCAGTACCGGTGACTGACCCACTCACAACACATGCAGTCGCACATAACGTCTATAACAATTGGAGGACCATCTCCCAATCCTTTGAACATTGCCAGCGTGAAAACCTCTCGCTGTTGCCTCCGTGGCTGCCCCTATTCTGAAGGAATGGGTCCCGAAGCAACCCGGATCCAAACCTGCTTTCAGTATTGTCATATCCATGACTCTCTTAAACTGAAACCTTGTCAGTGGAGTACCATCCGCATGTATCAATAATGGCCCCCCCTCCTTATTAGGTCGGTGCCGCAGGCAGGATTCGAGATGAGCGACGGGGCAGCAGGGGTTACCCTGCGCCCGGTGCAGTACTATTCCTACCCCACGAGCCTCCTGGTCGGCTTTGGACTTCCGGAGTGATATCAATAGCACGTCCCCCTGCACCTTCACGCGGTCCCACTGTAGACCACCCTCTTTGTCCTGCCTGTTCTGCGCCACCAGCTCCCCTACCCTAAATGCTCCGTAAAAGGCTAGTGAAAATGCAGAGCTGAATAGCAAGGCTTCTTCTGTGGTGTTGCAGATGTTGTAGAGGAACCCCAGCAATGACGTTAATAGCTCGACCCCTATCGGACGCCTTGTGTCTGGTGCTGACCCTTGCATACGCCTTTTTGACTGTGAAACTGTTAGTTGGGTCCCCCCTGTCTCTTGTTTGCGCAAAGAATGAGATTGCCGCTATATGCCGCCTAGCCACTGCTGCTGAACGTCCCCCCGTTTTCAAAGCCCCTAAGTATGCCAGAAGTGCCCCAGTGTCCGGCCACTTCTCAGACCACTCACTCCCCAAAAAGGTACAGTATGCCCAAAACGCCCCTTCGTATGCTTTCCTGGTCCTGGGAGCTAGGCTAGCTGCCACGAGGTCCGGTAGTTGGGGGCACCAATCTGCCAAAGCCAGTCTGGGAAGGGTGTGGGAGTCGCTGCTGCAGACGGGAGATGTGCCCTGAACACCTGCATCTAGAAGCGAGAAAGAGCATCAGCCGCATGATTCAAGACCCCTGGCACGTGTTTAGCTTTGAATTGAATGCTCAATCTCATGCATAATAACACTATCTCCTTCAACAGCCGGAGAATCATCTTACACCGTGCCGTTTGATTATTAATGCATTCAACCACCGTCATGTTATCAGACCAGAACACTACTGATTGATTGCGCAATAAATCCGGCCACACTGTTAATGCCACCCAGATGGGGAACAACTCCAAAAAACCGATGTTAGTCGTCAGCCCAGATTCCACCCACCACGCCGGCCACCGCTGCGCCACCCACTCAGTACCGAGTATGGCACCAAATCCCTCACTTCCCGCAGCGTCAGTCATTAAACCTAACTCTGCTGATGCAGTGGGTGGACTGGGCCACACTACCCTGCCGTTAAAGTCACGCAAGAATGCCATCCAAATCTGCATGTCCTGCCTGACCTCAGCCGACAGTCTGGTATGATGGTGTTTCTCCTTGAGACCGGACATGGCTTGTGCGATGGACCTGGAAAATGGTCTCGCCATAGGGATGACCCTTAGTGCAAAATTCAACTGTTCTACCGTCTGCTGCAACTGATGTAGGGTGACCCTCCTTTTTGCCAAGCATTCCTGCAAAGATCTCTTAAAGTTGGCAATCTTGTCTGCGGGCAAACGGAAGCACCCCTGCACTGAGTCTAGCTCAATACCCAAGAATTCTATCGCTGTTGCTGGCCCGACTGTCTTACCCGGTGCCAGCGGAACCCCAAGAGACTGCATGAGCGTGCAAAACTCCTGCAGCACCCACTCACACTCCCGGGTGCCCGCCGACCCCAAGACAAGGAAGTCATCAAGGTAATGCATAACAAACCGGTGCCCCGTCACCTGTCGAAAGACCCATTCCAAGAATGAACTGAATTGTTCAAAATAGGCACAGGAGATCGAGCAACCCATAGGCATACACATATCCATGTAGAACTTGCCCTGAAATTGAAAACCCAGGAGATGAAAATCCGATGGGTGGACCGGCAGCAAACGAAAGGCGGACTCTATGTCAGATTTAGCCAACAAGGCTCCCGGGCCCAATTCCCTGAGCATCTCCACTGCCTGGTCGAAAGAGGCATACTTCACACTGCAAATCTCATCACTGATGGCATCATTTAATGAATTGCCCCTGGGTGCTGACAGGTTATGTATCAACCTGAATTCTCCCACCTCCTTCTTTGGGACTACCCCCAGTGGGGAACAGACAAAATTTGTAACCGGGATGGAGTCAAATGGCCCCGCTATTCTGCCTAAGCGTAGTTCCTTTCCAATTTTTGCTGCCGCCACCCCTGGATTAGCCCTAACAGAGAGTTGATTGCTGCATTCCGTTGCCCCTACATAGTCAGGTGCTGGGATCCTGAAGCCAAACTTAAAACCATCAAGCAATGTCCTAGCTGCAGCGTGTCTATGGTATTTGTTTAACCAGGGTGTCATTGCCGTTACATCAATCGGTGACCAAGCCTTGTGTTGTGTGATGCCCTCAATCCTGCTTCTTTTTTCCTCTATCCTTGGATTTTTTGAAGCATTTTTACTCCGGATGGGAGGTGTTGGCACATATAGAGCAAGCGTGCTTAAACTTGCACGTGCCTGGGGGCCTGGAGCAGGTGCGCCTATTAAAGTCCCAACATGTTCCCTTCCTTGTCCCCCCGTTACCCGTGTTGTTGAAAGGGCCCGTGGAGGAGTGTGACCGAAAGGACTGAAAGGACTGATAAGACTGGTTTTTTGTGTTGTCCTGAGGTGTCCCCCCAAAATTATCTAACCAGGCTATTGTCTCAATGCGATCCCATGAGAGGGATGGGTCAGATGCCTTAGCTCTTCAGAAACTCTTATCATACTCCTTCCACCCCACACCACCATATTTGTCGTGCGCCGCAGTGATCCTGCTTTGATAACATGCCATCTCTGCCTGCATATTAGGGAAGCGTTCAGCCATTACTGCCATAAAGATTGAAAAAAACCCTGATCCAGTTATTCAGACTCTCATCAATCCTGAACTTCTGTAACTCACTTGCCCATTCTCTTGGCAGCATCCAGTCTTTCTTTTTCTTAGCTTCCTCCCTTTCAGTCTCATCAAGCAGCAATGAGAACATACTGAAATAATTCCCTGACCATATTTTCTCCTTGACCTCCTTTGTGACATGTCTCGCCACATGCTCCCTTTCTGAGCGAGATTCCCCCACTCCTAATACAGGCAATGTCTGCAATTTACCTGCTGGGGCTGCCCCGGTCGCTTCCGTCAGCTTCTCCTTTTCTGAGCCGGGTGCTGCCGCTCCTTTCGTGGATTCCACTGGGGGCGGGCCACCTGCTGGAATGGCTGGGGGAGGTGTGCCCGGCCCTTCCCCTGGCTTATCCCCTGGCGTCCCATTGTACCGGGCTACTATCCGTTTTGCCTCTGCAAGTACATCCACCACGATGCCAGTGGCCCCTACCGCTGGTGACAAAATCCCTACCTTTCCTAACCAAGGCAAGACCATCGCCAGCTGCGCGGCTAGATCCTGAGGGACAGGGTTACCTCCCGCAGGAATCCCTGGAATATGGGGGCTATCCCCTAACGGAGCCCCCCCCCACAGGAACCGGGTGGGGTTGAGGGCCAGGGTCACCAGGTATCGGTAGGTCACCCCCCCCCCCGGGCACTGGCTCCTCCCTGGGCTGCGGGACCGGCGCAGGTGGCACCGGAGTGACCGGTTCATTTGGCTCCCCCCTTTTGGATCTAATCCGTTTGGGGAGAGGGGGAAAAGCTGCCCTGGGTGGCACCATGCTGCACCTAGCCCTCTCCTCTGGCCTTTCCTGCCCTTCCACCTTTTCCCGGAGGTCAGCCAGGCCATGCCCCAATTCGTCAACCTTCTTCATCATGGCTTCCATGAGTTTCTCCATACGGGAGCGTTGGTCGCCCCTTTTCGCCTTACCGGCCATTGCAACCCCCTCACAGTAAGCACTCTACCTTCAACCTCAAAACACAGGCCACGGATCAGTAGCCTAGCCAACCACACCTTTGCCGCACCTGCACGACTTGGCACACAGTCCAAGCCCTTACCCTACGCTGGAGGCACACAGACCGGCCGTGAGCACACACACCACCAGAGCCACCCCACACCAGCTAGTCTAGTGGGGCACGTGAGATTCGCTCAATGCGCGTGGCTCCCGGTGGCGCTGTAATGCAGGCCCGTCCGTGTCCTCGACGATCTTCCAAGACACCTGGAACAGGACTCCGGACCCCTTGTTTGTTGTCCCGGTGCTCCCAGACTGCAATACAAAAAAGATCTAGGGAAACCAAAAAACCTTCCTTACAGTATGTCTCTTTTTTTTTATCTAGCCGCAAACTCCCCTCCAGGGAGCCTAATGGTAGAGGCCCAATGCCCTTGTTTGCCGGCGCCCCCCAGTGCCAGATTCGGCTAAATAGGGTTTGTAATTTGCCACCATAAATTAAATACTTCCACACCTCTTTTAAACTTAGGTCCCCAAGGAGCCCTGAGAATAGAGCTCTTCGAGCAAGCACCAACGGTGTCCCAGTCCCTAGTACCACACCCACTGAAATGCGCCTGAATTCCCCCCAACTTTTGCTCACTGAAACCAACACAAGCGCCAATAATCAATACCCCCAACACGTCCCCACTTGAAGAAGCCCAGCGCACCACACTCGCTCCTGGTCACGCTGCCTCTGCCCTCAAGCCCTCGCACGCGTCCCTGCTCGCGATCCTGCTCCGTGATTATCCGGTCAGAATCACGCTATGGCGCCGACGCCGAGACTCGCGCCAGATGCGCCCCAGTCCCCCCTGGTATAAGGACGGGAGTACAGTGACCTCCCGCGCTGCCCCTGCCTTCCGTGCAGCACCTGTAACTGCCCCCGGAGCCTGCTTCCGCTTACCTCACCAGCGAGCACTGATATAATCTGTCAGGCCGCACGCCTCCGGTCGCCGCCCACGCTACCCCGCCACAGTCCTGCGACTTCAGCGAGCACCGCGAACCTGTCGTGACGGGAGAAAACTGCTGAGTCGCACGCCTCCGGTCGCCGCCCCCGATATACTGCCGCAGTCCTGGAAGACAAAGAAAACAGATTAGCAGTCTCCTAGCGAGGCTGGTGTGAGGAAGCTGGAGGAACGGGGGGCAACAGAGGCCGATTCCCCCGCTCCCTCGCCTTTTAACCCTTTCTACAGGCCAAGCCGGTTCTGACCGGCTTGGCCCCTGCCCAGAGGCGTGACCCGGAAGTGATTGCAATCACTTCCGGGTCACACCCCGATCCTTGACCAATTGCTGGCGAGGCGGCCCGTCGCGTCACTCCTGGCGCGACAGGGCACGCCTCTCTGGTCATTCGGGGCCGGCACGACCGCCATAACTTTGGCGTGGCCGATGCCGGCCCCGCCTTTCTCTTAGTGGTGGGCGGAAAAGAGGCATAGCAGAGGGGTTTGCCGAGCTTGTAAGACTTCAACCACAATACTTGAAAAGTAGGTTCAAGCTTTGGAGGTGGAGAGCAAGTTTGCACAACTTCGACATTTACGTGTTTCAAAGACTTGTGCAGAAAAGGCTCACCAATGCTTTTAGAACATACAATCATGAGGACAGCTGGGGACAGCTGTTGTCTGCTAAGGGGAGAACTAGACCCTTGGAGAAGCCGGAGGAGCAGAAAAGAGTCCTGAGAAGATCTTGTACCTTGTGGAGGCATGAAAGGCATGCAGTGTTGTGTGGAGGTTCCAAGAACACTGGGCACTCTGGTGATTTGATGTGAACTGCTGGATGGACCCTTGGGGAAATCTGCAATGCGTCTATGACCTCAGCTGCACCTGCTAAGGGGAAGACAGTAGGCTGCTAGTTGAGGCTATTCTTTAGTTAATGTGTGCTGGTGCGACGCACCGGCACTTAACTGAAATGCCCACGACTCACTGAGCCCCTTATTTAGAAAAACAAAGCCAGGGGCATTGAATAAATAGGAGAACTCGCTGAGGCACTGCTTATTCTGACAGTTCCTAAAAGACTCCAGTGCCCCTAGCCACCCTGTTCTACTTATTCTAGCGGGTGCTTTTAAGAAATGAAAAGCAGTGGCCGAAATATGTGGAAGAGGATGGCAAAGGTCTCTGGAGTGTAGTACAGATTCCATAGCACAGAGAGAGAGGGGCATCAATCTTATTAGTACAGCAGGTGCAGTAGCACCAGTACTAATGGGTGTAAGAGGCCCACTGCACCCTAATTGGGTGTCCTTTACTACCTAACAGTGATACATTTACCTATTTTACCCCACGTTTTCACAATATTCTTGGGGAGAACATTCCAAATCCCTCTTAAGGAAGGTAGGCTTGCTCACAACATAATGTTTTAGTGCAACTGGGCAGAACTAGTGGAGGAAGTGGATGGCACGAGTAATTAATGATAACAGCAGCATCTCAAGAAAAATTATGAGCACATTCACCCATGTTTGTGTACATATTAAGGGCCATATTTATGACGGGGCTGGGGTTTGCTTTTGCAGCACGCAATGTGGTGCAAAAGCAATGCAACCCCTAAGATACGATTTATCAAGCCACGCAAGGGCCCCATGCATGGCCCTGAGTGGCTTGATAAATCCCAAGTAGCGCAATGCAGCACAGCGCAAATCACTGTTTTGCGTTACTCTGCTTCAGGTAGGCATTCCATGGGTGGTGCGTTGGTGTTCTCATGCAACACCCATGGATTTTGACACATTCCCAGATTAACCATTAATGGTAGACCTGGGAATGAACCAAACTGCTACAGCTTCCCAATGGAGGTGTAAAGAGAAGAAATCTCTTTATTTCCCCTCGTTACTTCCTCTTTCTATGTGTGCTGCGTTCTGCAGCACACACAGAAAGAGGAAAATGCCTCTTATGATTGTTTTTGTGCAGGAAGTGTCCCTCCCAGCACAAAAACAACCCTGCCTATAATGCAGGCACCCTTGCACCATTGTTGCAAGGGTGCCTGCTTTCGTGCTAGGCAGCACATTGTGCGCCAGCGCTGGGAAAAGGCAGGAGTGCACCAGATTGTGCTAAATATGGCACATTCCTGCCCTTTACCTGTCAAGCAGCAGCGCAAAGTCACTTCTTCATAATGGCCCTAAGCATCGAGGCTGTCCGAGGAAATGTTGACAGATGTGCTGTTCCAAGGGCAGAGCCATATTGGAAACTTTGTGCCATAAAGCTAGTGTCTTGAAAACCTCTTCTGGAGGAAATATACTACAAGAATAAAATATGAAAAGTGCATTCTGTGTCCATCCACACCACTAGGCAGTTTTTAACCACCGAAGATTGACCCTCACCAGCCCTGCAGTCTGAAAGCTATGACTCTGTGAGAGTCACTGATTAAAATCCTTGGTGCTTTGCTACCATCTACTTTTATATACAGATATGATCTTCTCTGTTTTGATGTAGACAAAATGCTACTCCACTGAGGCACAGCTACTATCTTATACTTCTCGGAACCCAACATCCGTACCCTCATTGCTGCACCCCTGCCATCACCCTCTCAAATTCGATTTGTGACTATTTGGTGGCATTCTTGTCAAGAAAATCAAAGACATCTATTGTGACTTTGAGAACACCTATATGATCGCCTCCCCACCACCGTCGATACCTTCCTGTAGGCCAGATGGAAATAATCTACTCTCTTCCAGCTATGACCACAGGGGAGGTATTACATAGGCGTAGATCTGGCTCCTCAGCTGACCCAGACTTGATCATTAAAAATCTATGATCTGCCTTTACTATGGGAGGCTAAGAATGACTCCTTTAGAAGGTCACTGATTTCTCCTTTGCTTTAGAAAATGTTTCTCGATTCCCGTGATTCGGAAAAATGCAGTCCCATCACCTTGCTGCATGCCTTCACTAAGTTGATGGCCATCTGGCCAAATGGCTGTGGAACTCCTGGAATGTACGGACACGCTTGTGTCACAATGCTGAAATTGTGATTATAGTCACTCCTGAAGAGCGCTTTAAATTTAGAGAGCTCAACAATCCAGGCTGCCTTTTGTTAGACCTGATGACGGCCTTTGATCCTGCTCGTTGGTGGAGATCCGACCTGCTGGTCGAGGTTGGTTTAGGCATGCAACCTTCTCTTGCTGCCCAAGTTAGGAATCTTGGGGCCTGGTTTGACAACAGACTATCTTTTAAATGCCATTTCTAAAAGCCCCTAACCTCTTGCCTTCTGACTCTTTGCAGGCTGAGGAAAAATCTTCCATTCCTCCCCCCTGACGAGCATATGCCTGCAATAGGTGCCCTGATACTATACAGTTTGGACCAGGGGCGTAACACAGGTCCCTGCAGCGCTTGCGGTGCAGGTGGGCCCCCAACTCTTCAAGCAGTCTCCATTCAGCCCAAGGCCAATGAATATCTGTGAGCTATAGGAGACTCAGTGGCCCCACATCACAATCTGCAAGGGAGCCCCATAATTTTTCATTATGCCACTGGTTTGGACCAGTGTAGTGCCTCCTATTTGGGATTTCTGTAGGGTGACTAGGCATCTCAGATTTGCCGGGGCAGTCCTGGTTTTTCACCAGCTGTCCCGGCATATTTCTGAAAATTTGATTCATGCCCCCTTTTTTGGAGAGAATCAACTGAGAACAATCGATGCAAGTTTGTATGTTTTGTAAAGAAGTACTAGCTATTGCCTTATAAAACAAAGCATTTCAATTAACAGATAAGATGCTGGCTTTAAAAATTGCATTTTATTTATTTCCTCAGTGCCACGTTGTGCATGTGTCTGTTTTGATGAGCGCTGTCATTGTGCCCTTCGGTTGATGTGAAGTTGTAGTTCTTTTCCTATTTTTGCAAAATGTCCCGGTTTTTGGATTACAAAATCTGGTCACCCTAAATTTCTGGCTTTACAGATCAAAAAGTCACAAACCATTCAAAATATGACAACATGCCTGGCCTGTGGTGTTGGTAATTTAGACATTGTTTCTTCTGATCACCTTCCATGGGCTCCCTGCTCTTAGTTGGATTCAATCTCAGGTGCATGCTTTGTGCATGCTCCTGTGTACCAGACCTAAACTGTTCTCTAATTGGATATTTCACCTTCCAGATGTTTGCTACAGCTGTCTCGCCATTTTCCTCATTCCCTGTTTCAACAAGCACTGGCAAAGCCAATAGGTCTTTCCTATGTGAGCTGTGCATGCTCCTGTGTACCAGACCTAAACTGTTCTCTAATTGGATATTTCACCTTCCAGATGTTTGCTACAGCTGTCTCGCCATTTTCCTCATTCCCTGTTTCAACAAGCACTAGCAAAGCCAATAGGTCTTTCCTATGTGAGCTGTTGCCTTTGTCGATTGTTTGTAGCCATTTTTAAGCACAGTAGCTGTGCAGCATTACAGCAAGTTTAAAAAAAAAGAGTATGACACAGCCAGCACAGCTAAATCACAGCGCTTTTTAGGTCGAGCCTCGAGTAGCGCGCAAGCGCTGCTTAGAGGCGAAGACTTATTGTAAGTGAGTTTTCAAAGCAGTCCAACAAACGCTCGTGCGTCGTGGCTGGCCTTTTTGAGATGGGTACGCGCGGCAAACATGTGTTTCCAATTATCGTGCCCAGACGCGGGCGCGATAAGTGGAAACACATGTCTGCCGCGCGTACACATCCAAAGGCCAGCCACGACGCACGAGCGTTTGGTCAGCTCTGCAGGCTGCCGCGCTCGCTCGCCCCCGCTCCCTGTCCCCCGATGCACCCCGTAGCTTCCGGCTTCGCTCCCCCTTCTGCGGCTCACCGCTCGTTTTTTCAGTTGCCGGTCTCCAGGCTGGGCTTCTCGCTCGGTGACGTGTGCATGAGGCCGGGTGCTTTCCATGCTGCATAGGTAGCAGCGCGTGGCCAGGCATCTCACGAAATGTTTACTAAAATGTTTCTGAAAAAAGGGCTCTATGTTGTCCAGAAACCCAGCACATGGCTTCTAAAAATCATTAGTGAGGCGGCGGTGCCACAGTCGTGCCATGATTGGGGCACGGATAATAAATATCAAGCCTGCTGCTGTCCGTAGGGAAACAATCATCTCCGGGATATGGGAATAACAGGCAAGTTGAACACAGTACTTTTTTCTGTGGGGAGGTGTGGAGCAGCGGCAGGAGTGCACAAAGTATGAGAGGAGAGTGTTGAATTTTTAAGACTGAATTATGATTTAAGAGTGCACGTGTTTCAGATGGTCTTCCCTCCTCCAACGCAGCCCTTCCACGCCGTCCCTTGCACCCAAGCACTTCTTCACCGACCCGGCCCTTCCCAACCCCTCCTGCTTCGTTGCTGTCTCTCCCGCACCACCCCGTTGTCCCTTGTTTATTATATCCTGTAATTTCTCCTAAGTAATAATATCCCTGTACAGGCTGAAAACGTTTGGGCTGTTCACAATACCCATTGCAGGTTTCTGATCCTTTTTGCACATAGATTGCTTCAATAATATATTTTTAATGTAGAGCATTATGTTTGAAACCGCGGAAAATTAACGTTAATAGTTTTAACTGCTACTCCAGGGCTGGATATGCACAATGTGATCAGTATATATATATATAATATATTTATTTGTCCTTCCTTTCTTAAATAGTATAAAGATGTTCGTTGGTGCAATATAGAACGATGCACGGCTTTCTGGTGTGAATGGTTTCACTGGCGTGCACTGTGTGGGATGTCTCATTCCGACCGAAATCACCTCATTTCGCTCGGATGCATTTCCAGCACTACGGAGCGCTTTGCTTTTCACTGCTCCGGTGCCCCTTTCTTGATCTTGAACACGTTTGAACTGGTTGACAACTGGGCACACGCTCGGCCCTACTGCAATAGTAGCTGGAGGTTGCTAACCCAACTGCACGCAGGATCGCTCCAACAATTGCTCTTAATGTAGAGCACTCTGTTTTAAATCCAGGGACTATGCATGTAATACCGTCATGGCCACCACACCAAGTAAGGGTGCAAATACTCTTTCAGGTTGTTTAGCACATACATGCTATTTTGTAAATATGAACGTTATGTTGTTTACGTTTTAATTTGCATTATAATATTTTCTGGTTTCCTGGTTCGTTTCGAGAGGTAGAAATGAATCTAAACAAGCATTGGCATAGCCAATAGGTCTCGCCTTTGGGACCTTATAAGTGTTTAGCCATGCAACAGTTGTTGTTGCACCAAGGATATTGTGCTGCATAACCAAATACTTATAAGGTCCCAAAAGCGAGACCTATTGGCTATGCCAATGCTTGTTTAAAAAATTGCTGGCGGAGGCATCTTTGAAAGAGGGAGAGCGTGCAACACTTAAGGGGACGATTCCTCCCATTCCACCCTCCCGCCAGCAATAAAAATCAAGCATTTGCAATGCAATAGGTCTAGAATTACTGAAAGTTTGAGCTAGTGGCATTGCTAATATTAATGCAATGTCAATAGCTCAAACTTTCAGTAATTTGAGAGCTATTGCACTGAAATGGATCGTGGCACCCGTGCTTTAGCTTTAAACATCTAAAGCTAAAGTGCGGGTGTCGCGATTGTAACAAAAGTAAACAAATAGAAAAAAAATGTCTGCTGCATGCTTTCTATTTGTTTGCTTTTGTTACAATGGCGGCACCCGCGCTTAGGCTTTGAACAACTTCAGCTAAAGCGCTGGTGCCCCAATTGCTTCAAAAGTAAAGAAAGAGAAAAATAAAGCAATTTCTTTTCTATTTCTCTACTTTTGAAGCAAACGCGGCCCCCGCAATTTAGCTTAAGATGTTTAAAGATAAAGCGCAGGTGCTGCCATTGTGTCAAAAGTAAATCAACAGAAAAAAAGGCATACAGCCGCTTTGGCGATCGCAATAAATAAAACGGCGCGGCCGCCATTACTTTAGCTGAGGCTGCTGCGCTGGTTCAATTAAAAAAAACATACTTCTGGCTCTAATATGCTAATACATACAAACATATGCATGTAAAAATGTGAAATTGTGCCTTCTTGTAGTTGCATGAGTTACAACATTAAAGCATGAACAACTGGTTTACCAATGCTTGTTTTATGTGGGGGAAGAGTTAGCAAATGGAATGTACATCATTAGGCTGCCTAAATCATGCAGAATAGTAAAGCAAAACACCAGTCAATAAAGCCAAGAATTGTTGCTGGAATGAAAATATATTCACACCAGTGCAGGAAATGGTGGGGTTTAGCTGGATCCAGGCCGCCCGAGTGAAATATGCTGAATTTATCCTGGTGTAATTTGCCAACACCTGAACATAAACAACACAGAATCTGCTGGTCCTAAAGTGTATATAGATAGAGTTTTGACCAGCCAAACTGCATAAAATAATAACTGATAGGAAACTCAATTAAGAGACGGATTCCCATCACCCACCGAAGTGGCATGCTTCATCATTTGGGATCTCCTCTCGGCTGCAAGCTGCTGCAACTGAGTGAGCTACAACTCCTTCTAAATGTAAGGAGGAGCTGCGGATGTTTTAAATCAGTAGTTTAGAGACATAATCGCTAAAGATTGATGGAGCATGAACAGTGTAAAGTAATTGTGCAGTGTACAAAGTAATTTAAAATTGACTAACATGAAAAATAAATTTATAAGGTATCTGTGTATGTCAAGAGTTAAAAGCAGTAACGCTGCGATCTGAATGAATGTGCGAACGCGCAAAGGTGCGGTCTACATGCTCAGCCAAAAAGCTTTCTTCAGGACCAAGATGTGACTACTGCACTGTAGAAAAGGTGAAAAGAACGATACAACCATATACTGTGAGTAACACTGTATGATCACAGGTCTTGTTCTCCGCATCAAATCGGAGAGTAACTCCGCTTCTGGCAACAGCTCAGGCGTGAGGCAACGCTCTACTCCGTCAGCTTACGGGCCGGATCCTGAGAGTCACCCGCGAGTGACTCTCAGGATCCGGCCCGGTAACGACGGAGCAGAGCGTGCCTCACGCCCTGAGCTGTTGCCAGGAGCGGAAGGTACTCTCCCGATTTGATACGGGAGAACAAGACCTGTGATCATACAGTGTTACTCACAGGTATATGGTTGTATCGTTCTTTTTCACCTTTTCTACAGTGCAGTAGTCACATCTTGGTCCTGAAGAAAGCCTTTTTTGGCTGAAACATGTAGACCGCACCTTTAGCGCGTTCGCACATTCATTCAGATCGCGCGTTTATTGCTTTTTAACTCTTGACATACACGAGATACCTTATAAATTTATTTTTCTCATGTTAGTCAATTTTAAATTACTTTGTACACTGCACAATTATTTCTTTACACTGTTCATGCTCCATCAATCTTTAGCGATTGTGTCTCTAAACTACTGATTTAAAACATCCGCGAGCTCCTCTTACATTTAGAAAGGAGTTGTAGCTCCTTGGTTGCAGCAGCTTGCAGCCGAGAGGAGATCCCAAATGATGAAGCATGCCACTTCGGTGGGTGATGGGAATCCGTCCTCTTAATTGAATTTCCCTATCAGTTATTATTTTATGTAGTTTTGGCTGGTCAAAACTCTCTATCTATATACACTTTAGACCCGCGGATTCTGTGTTGTTTATGTACTTGGTTTGGGGATTTATCCGCGCAGGTCTTTAAATATTCCCTTGGACCCCTTTTTTATCTAACACCTGAACATATTCAGCAGCGTCCGCACATTGCCTGCTCTCCGTTGAGAGCAAGAAGCTGCAGAGGATTTTTACTTTCAATTCCAGCTGGGCTCAAAAGAAAGGCCTCATTAAATGAACATTAGCCCTCCTTTTGTTCGATTTCCATCCTGATAGACCTAACTGGAGATTAACACCTAGATGCTAATGCAACGGAGAGGAAGACAGCTTGTAATCACTTCGCAAGTACTTAGGAGAAACTACAATATGGAGGCAGGTTTTCGACTTTGTTCAACCCCGGTGTATAGAGATATGTATGCACTGTAAGAATGTCAGATGTATTTGCTGTATGAATTACATAAATAACAACTTAAACAGCACTTACTAATTAAGTTTAATTCTTTTACAGCTTTAATCCATCAATCGATCAGTAAAATATTTATTCTGAAGTCTAAAAAGCTCCCATAAAATCAATTCGCCATATAAACCACACAGGGCTCCAATAGTCAGACTTGTGACTCTTTGATGTTCGATCCCCTTTTTTGGGATACTTTATGTATAGCTTTACTCATCCGGGTGCATGATGCATGATGTCTGATCTCTTTACATCACTCACACACATTACACAGAGATATTAAATCCTAAAAGTGTGTAAAAGAAAGTGCAGGCATGTTGTAGGGAGGAGGTGTAGGAGTCGCATATTGCCCTTCTTGGTAGGCATTATATGTTAAGAGTGCTTGGCCTGGAGAAACACATAGTGAGGATTTGAAAAGTAAGGCAGTGGTTGGCGTTGCCTGTACTAATAAGATTATTACTACCCAACAGAATCCCTTTTAGCAACACTAGAATAAAGATAGATTGAGAAAAACAAACAAACACATGCCACGCAGTTTGCATGCAGCTCCTTGAGGTTAGCTCAGGCTCGCTGTGCTATTTTAGAAAGATTACAACTTATGAACTGCAAGTGACTAAAGAATCTGTGTGTCAAAAGCAGTAACCCACTTACCTAGCTACGTAGAATACAAATCTGTAATCTGCATGTTACACAATGCCCTTTGCAGCAGGCACACTAACCCTATATACTACTTTATGAGTCAAAACAGTGACTAGACAAAACACAAATCTATCCAGCAAGTACATTAACCACCAGAATGTCATACCATTACTATTATCTCCTAAAAATTGATGGGCATACAACGTTTTCTGCAGCAGGTGCTTTAACCCAATGAGATATTTTAAATGGCAGGCTCTGTGACCAATTAAGTAAGCCAGAACAGATTTTGTGTTACCTTTGTCCTTGTTGTCAATTTCTTTGTGGAAGAGTTTTTACTAAATAAATATATAACTTCACTTTTTGCATGACTGTGCCCCTCGTGCCTCCACCCCCTTTCCACACCACCCACTGATCCCCAATTTATGGGTTCTCGCAGTAATTTATTTCACATTACATCACTGATTCCCACAAAGTCTGTTGTTATAAAAGATCTACCTCGATAGAAGCTGTGCCTCATTACACGCTCATCCTGGCAGTGAGCAAGAAATGAAAAAGTGCAATGGCTGCAGTTTTGAAAGAAGCTTTACGAAGTGCAGCGTCTTGCAAGAAAATGGTAATGGTTGGAGAATTAAGCAACTGAAATACGCTACATGCAAAACAAGCATTGGCAATGCCAATCGGTCTCGCCATTAGGATCTTATATGTATTGCCTGCCGATCACATAATCTCCCCGTGCCTGAATGTGCCCTTGTGTAACGTAACCGGAGCTCATGTAAATCGCTCCAATACCTTCAGGTAGAGTTCGCGCTATAGAAATCTGCATAAAAGAAAAACACTGTGCCAGCCTGCCTCAAGCGCTCCTCCCGAGCAGCCCTGCCTGCCGATCACATAATCTCCCCGTGCCTGAATGTGCCCTTGTGTAACGTAACCGGAGCTCATGTAAAGCGCTCCAATACCTGCAGGTAGAGTTCGCGCTATAGAAATCTGCATAAAAAAAAACACTGTGCCAGCCTGCCTCAAGCGCTCCTCCCGAGCAGCCCTGCCTACCGATCACATAATCTCCCTGTGCCTGAATGTACCCTTGTGTAACGTAACCGGAGCTCATGTAAAGCGCTCCAATACCTTCAGGTAGAGTTTGCGCTATAGAAATCTGCATAAAAAAAATAAAACACTGTGCCAGCCTGCCTCAAGCGCTCCTCCAGAGCAGCCCTGCCTGCCGATCACATAATCTCCCCGTGCCTGAATGTGCCCTTGTGTAACGTAACCGGAGCTCATGTAAAGCGCTCCAATACCTTCAGGTAGAGTTCGCGCTATAGAAATCTGCATAAAAAAAAAAAACACCGTGCCAGCCTGCCTCAAGCGCTCCTCCCGAGCAGCCCTGCCTGCCGATCACATAATCTCCCCGTGCCTGAATGTGCCCTTGTGTAACGTAACCGGAGCTCATGTAAAGCGCTCCAATACCTTCAGGTAGAGTTCGCGCTATAGAAATCTGCATAAAAAAAAATAAAACACCGTGCCAGCCTGCCTCAAGCACTCCTCCCGAGCAGCCCTGCCTACCGATCACATAATCTCCCCGTGCCTGAATGTGCCCTTGTGCAATGTAACCGGAGCTCATGTAAAGCGCTCCAATACCTTCAGGTAGAGTTCGCGCTATAGAAATCTGCATTAAAAAAAACATCGTGCCAGCCTGCCTCAAGCGCTCCTCCCAAGCAGCCCTGCCTGCCGATCACATAATCTCCCCGTGCCTGAATGTGCCCTTGTGTAACGTAACCGGAGCTCATGTAAAGCGCTCCAATACCTCCAGGTAGAGTTCGCGCTATAGAAATCTGCATAAAAAAAATTAAAACACCGTGCCAGCCTGCCTCAAGCGCTCCTCCCGAGCAGCCCTGCCTGCCGATCACATAATCTCCCCGTGCCTGAATGTGCCCTTGTGTAACGTAACCGGAGCTCATGTAAAGCGCTCCAATACCTGCAGGTAGAGTTCGCGCTATAGAAATCTGCATTAAAAAAACACCGTGCCAGCCTGCCTCAAGCGCTCCTCCCGAGCAGCCCTGCCTGCCGATCACATAATCTCCCTGTGCCTGAATGTGCCCTTGTGTAATGTAACCGGAGCTCATGTAAAGCGCTCCAATACCTTCAGGTAGAGTTCGCGCCTTAGAAATCTGCATAAAAAAACAAAACACTGTGCCAGCCTGCCTCAAGCGCTCCTCCAGCGCAGACCTGTCTGCCGATCACAATCTCCCCGTGCCTGAATGTGCCCTTGTGTAACGTAACCGGAGCTCATGTAAAGCGCTCCAATACCTTCAGGTAGAGTTCGCGCTATAGAAATCTGCATAAAAAAAACACCGTGCCAGCCTGCCTCAAGCGCTCCTCCCGAGCAGCCCTGCCTGCCGATCACATAATCTCCCCGTGCCTGAATGTGCCCTTGTGTAACGTAACCGGAGCTCATGTAAAGCGCTCCAATACCTTCAGGTAGAGTTCGCGCTATAGAAATCTGCATAAAAAAAAAAAACACCGAGCCAGCCTGCCTCAAGCGCTCCTCCCGAGCAGCCCTGCCTGCCGATCACATAATCTCCCCGTGCCTGAATGTGCCCTTGTGTAACGTAACCGGAGCTCATGTAAAGCGCTCCAATACCTTCAGGTAGAGTTCGCGCTATAGAAATCTGCATAAAAAAACAATAAAACACCGTGCCAGCCTGCCTCAAGCACTCCTCCCGAGCAGCCCTGCCTACCGATCACATAATCTCCCCGTGCCTGAATGTGCCCTTGTGCAACGTAACCGGAGCTCATGTAAAGCGCTCCAATACCTTCAGGTAGAGTTCGCGCTATAGAAATCTGCATTAAAAAAAACATCGTGCCAGCCTGCCTCAAGCGCTCCTCCCGAGCAGCCCTGCCTGCCGATCACATAATCTCCCCGTGCCTGAATGTGCCCTTGTGTAACGTAACCGGAGCTCATGTAAAGCGCTCCAATACCTCCAGGTAGAGTTCGCGCTATAGAAATCTGCATAAAAAAAAATAAAACACCATGCCAGCCTGCCTCAAGCGCTCCTCCCGAGCAGCCCTGCCTGCCGATCACATAATCTCCCCGTGCCTGAATGTGCCCTTGTGTAACGTAACCGGAGCTCATGTAAAGCGCTCCAATACCTTCAGGTAGAGTTCGCGCTATAGAAATCTGCATTAAAAAAAACACCGTGCCAGCCTGCCTCAAGCGCTCCTCCCGAGCAGCCCTGCCTGCCGCGTCACCTGACCTCAGAGAGGGGCGCTGGCTGCATGTCTGCTGCTACGGACGAGGATCACGCGCCGACAACCACCCTATGAGGGGAGAGGGGGGGAGGGAATCGGCACTCATAAACATCAGTGCAGGTGAAAAAATATGTGTGTCTGTACACGATCGCCAGAAGTTTGCACTCGATCAACATCACACGCTTGGCTTAAACAAGTCACATTAAATAAAAACTCAACACACGCACCTCCTACTTCCCCAGCTCCTTCTTACACAATGTACTGCCTTCGCCCATCCCACCCCTCCTCCACAGTCCTTCATTCACCTACTCATCCTACTAAGAAATATACACGTAACACCACTGCCTCTACCACCCGCTGCCATTTCACATGAAGCCCTGAGCCCCGAGTTTTACCCCCTTCCCCTCTGCACCTCTGCAAACACTGATGCAGCATGATCGGAGCCAAACCTCTGACTGCAACTTCCACCTCTGCTGTCCGGGCTCGGACCCATGCCAGATCCAGCGCCTCGCCATGCATGGAGGAAAGCTCCTCTGCCCAGGACCACTCAATGTGCTCCGATGAGCACAGTCCTGCACAAGTACACTGCACCTCCAGCCGGTTGCGGGGAGGCAGACAGGCTCCGCTCACACACACGGTTCGCCTAACTCATAAGAACAAGTGTGCGTACATATCACCAAGTTATAACAATAACCAGCACGCACTTTTTTTCTAACTTTAACACCGAGCGCGGTGTCCTTTATGCGGGCACTGCGCTCAGTGTTAAAGTGAAAAAAAAAGACAAAAAAACAGCGCTGTGTCCCTGAAGTGGACGCCACGAAAACACAAATAAATAAGCAAGAGGCAGAGGCAGACTTTTGGCGCGCATGCGTATGATGTATAGCATCGCGCGCATGCAAGAGTCTAGGTCAGGCAAAATAGAGTGTGAATGCAGCCAGCCAATCAGAGGGGCAAAAAAGCATTTACAAATGCAATAGGACTCGTATTTACGCGAGTCCTATTGCATTGTAAATAAAACTGCGGTCGTCGAAGAAGGCAGGAACAGGAGTGGGTGGGGGGTTGTGGTTGGCAGAGAAGTGACAGACTGCAGGAGGGAACGGGGGGAGGCAGGGGAACAAAACAGTTTTAAAAGTAAAGGGGCCGATAGCTATGGAAGGAGAAAAATGACGACATGGCCGTCAGGAGGCGGGATTAAGTTGAGGAAAACGAATCAGATTGCAGCATTTAGGAATTCGACCAATCAAAAAGATAGGCGGAAAGTGGGCGGAGCTTCCCCCACTATACTGTATACAGCATCTCTCGACGAGACAGCGCATGCGCTGCCTAGGCGAGACCTAAAAATGTGTAATGTGCACATGTTGCTAACAAGGAGAACCAACAATTAGACAACAAGCATCTTTATTTCGGAAAATCTATTATTTTGCACTACTCACATGAGGTGTCTTTTTATGTTTATTACATGAAGGAGGAGGGATAACTGGAGCCATTTTAGGAACTTGGACAATGGAAGCATTTGTAAAATTATTAAGGAGCATGCCAAAGTTGTGATAAGAGGTTGCTATATAACTAGGATAATTGCTGCATGGAGCAAACAGAGAAGGCTGCTGCGGGGTGAGCACGATTTACTGTTAATTCACCCCTGATTGGTATGGGGTTGAGAAGCACACGTGACCCCCGGCAAAAATGAACCCATCATCCTGATTGACCCAAACCACTAAGAACCTACCGTTCCTTCTGCGCCTCTGCCTTTAAAACAAAAACACAAAACTCACTTGACTTAACCCCGAGTTCGCCAGCATGCACAACCAACTTTGCGCGGTTCTTCCAGCACACACAGCTGCTGCCTTGAAACACGGTGGGTGCAAGTGTTGCCAAGAAGATGGCTGGGATGAGAGTGACTGGCAGAATGATTGACACGGAGAATCCGGAGTATGAATTCTTTCTATCACATGGATGACATGCACCCGCTTTCCGTCCCCTGAAGCAAACACAAAATGCCCATGCACTGACAGCATCGACAACAAAGCCGCAGGACCACCAGGCATTTCCAAATGCCTCCCTCTTGTTTACTTTTTTCGTACAATACACACCTCACCTTCTTCCATGTTGTGAATATGAAGGGACTCTCTCGAAAATGAAGCAACGAAGAAGCCGCATAAGCGGCTGTTCTGCAAAAAGGAAACTTGCCTTTGTCAAGGCAAACACATTTAATTATCACGATTGCTTCAAAAATAACAAAATAGAAAAATTAAAAGTACACATTTTTTTTCTTTTTCTTTACTTTTGAAGCAATCGCGGCTCCCGCGCTTAGCTTAAGATGTTTAAAGGTAAAGCGAGGGTGCCGCCATTGTATCAAAAGTAAATAAACAATAAAAAGGCATGCAGCCGCTTCAGGGGCGATCGCAATTAAAAAAAAAAGAAAGGCGCGGTTGCCTTTGTTCCAGCCAGTGCTGCCGTGCTGGTTAAATTAAAAAAAACATTTTGGGAAAGCGTGTCCTGCCTGCAAGAGTTGGAAGGAGAAAGGGATTTAAGAAAACAGTGCTGGAGGCTATAATTAAAACTACCAAGTAGCAACACATGTAACAGGGGGTATCCTCATGGGAGCTTAAAAGAATAGAAAAGGCGGTACTAAGGAGGGACTACTAAGCCTATTGACCAATGAAAAGCCACCATTTACAAAGGACAGTGACAGGAGCCAATTAAAATGATGGATGGAAAGTGGACAGTGTTTCATGCCCATAGCCTGAATACAGCATGTCTCGAAGAGGCAGCGCAAGCGATGCATAGGCGAGACCAAAAAAGTGCTTTGACATGGCTAGTTGTAACCACGTCATAGTGCTTTTTAAAATAAAAAAAACTTTCAGCCATGCTGCACAGCAGCCATGCTTCCTAGCAACATAGATAAAAACATTGGGAAATCCAATAGGTCATGTAGACAAAAACTTTGGCAATGCCTGTTTGAATAGCATTTAACTTTGATGATAACTACAAGATAAAATGTTACACCTGGATCCCTTACGTGCATGCTAAACTGGTGCAGCTGTTAACTAAGTAGAGAACCTACAAGCAGGGCTGGCCTTTGCCCGGCTAGCGCCCTGGGCGCCCCTCCACACATCTTTCATTCCATTCTCCCACTCTACTTGTTTGAAAGGCAAGAAATGTCATACACCTTACTTGCTCTCTGAGTTCAGCATGCACAGAACGGTCAGACACAAATGCACACTGCTGGAGGTCCACACAGTGAAGACCCACACACCCATTTTCATGGGTTAACAGCATGCCCGGCCTCTCTCTGTCCTCAAAGGTGCAAGATTAGTAACTAGATTAGTAAAGGGCTTGCTTAGTAACGAAGTGTGACCAGCGGATGCTCCTCGATAAAGATAGGACATATCAGAGTTTGCGCTTCACAAAGGGGAGAAGCTCGTGTGTAAAGATAGAGAGCCTGAAAGTCACGCGCAGGCCTAACTACTAGTCATTATTTTCTTGTGCACTGTTTCAACACATTTTCTACACTTTTCCAGGGAGATCTATAACTGTTATCCCAACAACCAAAAACTGCAGTAAACCTGCAAATGATAAATAGGTTGCACCTCATAGTCTTCTGTACTAGATTATTTCTTTAAATGGTTGTGGGCAAAAAATTGAAATAAGTTTGCATATAAGCTATTTGTAAAGAGATGAACGGGGCTGCATATTGCTTTCAGTCTTCTCCTGTAGCTCATTGCATCTTAATGACATTATGCTGTTAACAATGCCTAGTAGTTAAACAAGGATATGTAAATTGTTGAAATGCCTCTTTCCACAAAAAAGTGTAACTAAGTTGCAGAAACCATGCAAATTCAGCCTTTCATCCTCATTGGTTAATAAAATAAATACCAATTTCAAACAGATGTGAAGAGTTCCGTATTAGTAAACCTCACTCAATAAAATCATTGCATACTAGCTAAAACCAGGCTAATAATGCGGACTATGACATGTAGATAGGGATGTCTATGTGGTATCTGTTAGAAATGGGGGTCTCTAGTTGGCAGAGGTAGGTACCTTTGTCCAAGTAGGAACCCATCTTCATAGTCAGGGTAAGGGGGATACACTTCTAAAATAACCCCTGCTCACTCCCTTGGTAGCTTGGCACGAGCAGAGAGACTTATCTCAGAGGCAGTGTGTAAAGCATTTGTGAACACATACAGTAATACAGTGAAAACACTACAAATGGACACCACACCAGTTTAGAAAAATAAGTAATCTTTATCTAAACCACACAAGACAAAAATGACAAAAATCCACAATACAGTAATAAAGATATGACTTTTAAATGGTAAAAATAGTTCTGTTCAAAGCAAATTGCAGATGCGACACTTTTCACACAAAGTACCTTGGATGCGTCGCACACATAAACAAAAACTGTCGGAGGGAAGGTGATGCGTCGGTTCCTTATGCCCAGGGAAGGTGATGCGTCGGTTCCTTACTTCAAGGGAGGTGATGCGTCGGTGCCTTACTGCCTCGCAGAGGCAGTGAAGCATCGGTTTCTTACTGAAGGGGAGGTGATGCATCGGTTTCTTACTGCAACCCCAGTGTTCTTGCCAGCCTGGTGCCCAGATGCGATGCGTGAGGATCGGGGATGCGTGGGTTCTCGGTGCGGCGGGGGCAACGACACTTGCGTTGATATCTTCAGCCGCGGTCCCACGATGTGTTCGTTCTTGCAGATGCACAGCAGGGCCTGCATCAGAATCAGTGCGGTGATCTCGGCCTTTGTAGATCAGTGCACTTGTTGCGGCATGCAGGGATTTCCCAAGCCGCGAGCAGGCGCTGCATCAGTTTCTTCGGCGATGCGTCGGTAACAGGTACGAAGGCGCCGCGCTTCTTGAAGTTGCTTTACTTTTCCAGCTCCCAGGGGCAAACAGCCTATAGAGGTCCAAAACAGCAGCAGGCACCTCTTAGCAGATCAGAACTCCCAGCAAGGACGTTCAAGGGAGCTGGTGGTGAAGTCTTTGTGTCCCTGACACTTCAGAACAGGAGGCAAGGTCTTCTTTCAAACCCTTGGAGATCTTCAAGCAGGGGACACAGCACACAGCAAAGTCCTTTCTCCTTTCCTTAGCAGAAACAGCCACTGCAGGCCAACCCCAGACAGCACACAGCAAAGGGACAGTATTTCTTCTCAATTTCTCCAATTCTTCTCCTTGGCAAAGGTTCCTCTTGATTCCCAGAATGATCTAAAAGTCTGTGGTCTGGGCCCCTCCTTTTTTCTCTGGAGGCTGAGAGTGTCTTTGTCCAGCCAGAACCAGTTCTGTCCTCTCTGGTGCAGCTTCCTGGCAGGAGGTGGAGACAGCATTGTCCTTGGCAGACCAGGCCCATTCAGGTGTGAAAGAAACCTCCTCCCCCTACTCTGAATGCAGGCCAGGTCTATTCAGCCCAGCCCTGACTCACCCTGGAAAGGCAGGACCAACCTCAACCTCCCAAGTGGCTTTCTGAACAGAATGCACATCCCCAGCCCCTGTCACTACAAAGCCAGACAGTCAATACACAACCTAGCAGAGGCACACTGGATGGTTAGGCACGAAAATACCTACTTTCTAAAAGTGGTATTTTCAAACCCAGAATGAAAAAATCACCCTCACTAAAAGATTCATCTTAACATTCTGAGTTCAGGCATATCAAACTTTGTTATCCTATCTTGTTCCCATTGGCAGTTATGCTTATAAGATGTTATAAGCAATCTCACCATTCTGTCCTATGGGGACAGATAGCCTTACAATAGTGAAAAACGAAATTGGCAGTATTTGACTATCAGGACATGCCACGCACATCAGGGCATGTCCCATCTTTCACATACACTGCACACTGCCCACAGGGGTACCTTGGGCCTACCTTAGGGGTGAATAACATGTAAGAAAAGGGAAGGTTAGGGACTGGCAAGTGGGTGCACTTGCCAGGTCGACATGGCAGTACCAAACTGCACGCAGACCCTGCAGTGGCAGGTCTGAGTTACATTTCCAAGCTGCTTAGGTGGGTGGCACAATCAGTGCTGCAGGCCCACAAGCAGCATTTGATTTACAGGCCCTTGGCACACACAGTGCACTGTACTAGGGACTGACTAGTAAATCAAATATGCCAATCATGGAATCACCAATCCATAACAACAATTGACAAAGGGAGCACTTGCACTTTGGCACTGAACAGCAGTGGGAAAGTGCCCAAAGCATCTAGACCACCCAAACGAAGTCCAACACTCAGCAAAAACACAGGAGGCAAAGGCAAAAATACAGGGGAAACCCATGCCAATGATTCCAGGTCTAACAGTATCAGTCTGCAATAGTTTGAAATTTGTTTATGCACTGCGTTATTTAAAAAAATAAGAAAGGTACCTCAATCAGAGCGAGAGCAACAAGAGACGACGGGGGCAAAAAATGATGAAATAGTAATGCGCAAGCGATGTGTTTTGTTTGGGGGGTAGGGAACGGATTGGGGAGAGAGGGAGCTCCAGCATTGCATAATAGCTCAAATAGGGCTAGTTCTGTAGACTATGGACTCATAGATAGAACCTCTATGTGGAATTGTCCTCCATAGTCTGAGATTTGTTTATGCACTGCTTTATTTTACAAGATAAATGTAGTAAATTACTTCTCTGCTATTCTCCACTGTACTGCTCTGTTAGAATGTACCATGACATCATAGAATGCCTGAGTTGCCTCTCTGTGTTTAGAGTGTCAGTTAGTCAACTCAGGCTGAGCTGCTAGGAGCCTGCTCCTGGTGGGGCTGCATCTGTACCTTCTATCTTCTCCTACTCACCTATCCTGGAACCAAGCTACAATAAAGGATTACTCAACTTATACAGCTGGACTGTGTATCTTCCTTTACAACAATTTGGCAACGATCTTGAACCTACGTGTGCAGTAAAGAGTAAGGACAACTAAGGAACTAAAGGACGAGGAAACAAGGACATTAAGGACTTTCAAAACGTCAATTGAAATTCAGAGAAACGCCCTGGACAGCCCCACCAGTGCCCTCTACCATCTGGACAGCCTGCAACCTGTGCGTTTGTCATCCCACTGAGGACCCCGCTGTCACCTGCAAGACTTCTGGGTTACTATCTACAGTGTGGGTAACCTGTTGTGTTCATAGAGAGCTTCCAACAGCCTACGGTGTGCTGTACCCATAACAGTCTACATCTTGCTGGTGTCTTGCACTGTGAGTAGCTTCAACAGCACATCAAGAAGTTAAGTTTTCTGTGACTGCCTACGGATGCACCCTCATTGCGTGGTGAAGTGTTTTTGTTGAGCGACGTGCTTCTTGAGTATATGCCCCACATGTGTGTCTTTCTACTAGCTACGTCTTTCAACAGGCCACAGTCTCGTCTATGCGTGGACTTTGCTCGATGTTTCCAGCTATGCGTGCCTCTGTCAGTGCAAGACTTGTGAACTTCAACGTGTGCCAGTGCCTTTTCTCTTGGTTTTGTTACATTTCAGGCGTGAGACGGCTGATTTGGACATAAAGGTTGCCTTGTCTCCCCGCCTGCCTCAAGCAAGTATCGTCTGGGGTAAAAGATGAATTTGTTTTCAGTGCGTTCTCACACGTAAGTTGTCTTGCCTACAGTGTGGTTAAAGAAAACCGCCACGCAGCCATTCAAAATGTCAAACTGGACACGCGCTCCTCACCTCTTCACGCGGAACAGCTGGAGAGTCTTCTGTGACGTTTCCCTTCGTTGCTAGGCCGTCTTCATTGCTGCCTTTTGACGTCTTCCAGCAGGAGCGTGCCTGGAGCCACTCGGCGTGCGTCTCCCGTGTGTGCCGCCATCTTTGGGTTGCACACTGCCGCCATTTGAAGTAGCTGAACGTCCAGGGAAGTCTCGATGCCATCCACGCTCCACTGGTGTCAATAAAGTTAATTCAAGATGCTATATGTTACGGAGGACTGGTAGGCGACATCTTCATCGTACTTATTAACAAGGGCTTCGTGTCGTGTGGAGATCTCGGGTGAGAGACCGCTCACCGGAGCTCAAGACTCTCCTTTCATTATATTGCTAGCCATTATAATGCTTGTCCTGTTTTAGTGTGTCTGTGCTTACGGTCGTATTTTGTGCCTAAGGTCCATATCAGCTGTAGGACACCACCTCCTTCCAGTTTCTACTGCACAATGTACCGATCTCTGGGGAGCTTATGGGGGTGGTGTACCCTGTCCTGTGGAGGTTTAGTGGGTGGTCGGCCCCCTATTCTGTTTTTGGTCCTGTGTGTATAATGGGGTGGTTGAGGGGACAGTCAGTGACTTAATTCTGTTCTCTAGGGTGACGGATACCATGCGGTGTACCCATGTATGGGGAGGTTGTGCGAGTGGTGAGTGCTCAAGTCAAGTTTTTTGTTAGTGTAGAGTGTACCTGTTTTGGTAGGTTGTGGGGCTAGTCAAATGCTCCAATGTAGTTTTTAGGGTGCTGTATACCCTACGGTGTACTCTCATTGGGGAGGTTGTTGGGCCAGTCAATGCCCAATTTTTGTTTCCTAGGGTGTTGTGTTACCCTACGGTGTACCCTTTATTGGGGAGGTTGGTGGGCCAGTCAATGCCCAATTTTTGTTTCCTAGGGTGATGTTTTATTCTACGGTGTACCCTTCATTGGGGAGGTTGTTGGGCCAGTCAATGCCCAGTTTTTGTTTCCTAGGGTGTTGTTTTACCCTATGGTGTACCCTTCATTGGGGAGGTTGTTGGGCCAGTCAATGCCCAATTCTTGCTTCTTGGGGTGATGTTTTACCCTATGGTGTACCCTTCATTTGGGAGGTTGTGGGGCCAGTCTATGCCCAATTTATGTTTTCTAAGGTGATTACTCTGTGGTGTACCCTACCTAGGGGAGGTTGGGTAATTTTCCAGGGTCAGTACCCTGCGTTGTTCTCTATTTTTGGTGGATGTTGTTTGGTCAGTTCCTAGGGTTACTACCCATGGGGCATCATTTCATGTTGACACTATGCTCCGGTCGAAGTCCACCTGCTTGGAACTCGTGGCCAAGGGTTTCATGTTCGTAGGACTTTGAGTGAGAAGCTTCTCTCTAGTGTTTAGACCTCTTCCGTTACCCTTAACGGACCTTTTATCCTAGTTTTCCAGTGTCAGCATGCCTTCTACCCTAATTAGGGGAACTTTTGTTCCTTTCCAGAGCGTTTTCTCTCTGGTGTATCTTTCTTGTGGAGGTTGCACTCTTCCGGTTATCTAGAGTGAATCTTACCCCTGTTGTACCTTTTCTTGGGGATGTTGTTTTTCTCCCAAGGGTCAGTGTCAACACCCACCTTTGTTTACCAGGGTGACTACCCTGTGGTGTACCCGCGTATAGGGAGGTTGTGGGGGTGACCACCCTTCTCTGTTGCATTGGTTTTTTTCATCTAAGCCTTGCTTTGTTTTTTTTTTCCCTAAGGGAGGGGGATGGGGCATGTAGTAATGTTATTTGCAATTTTAATGTATTCAGTTATTTTTCCATCTTAATGCATTTCTGTTCATGCCAGTGGTATTTCTGATAACTCATGTAATACACCATTAGATATGTGCATCTCATTGTGGTACTTTCATGCTGATGTTTTATTTGAGGTATCTTATTTGTCTTTTTCTTTATTTCTGCTGTCGTTCCCTAAGGAAGGAGGATGTGTAGTAAATTACTTCTCTGCTATTCTCCACTGTACTGCTCTGTTAGAATGTACCATGACATCATAGAATGCCTGAGTTGCCTCTCGGTGACCGCTCAGCCCTCCACAGGGCTTGGTCGCCCCACTCACTGCTGCCGCTCCTGCCTGCCTTGCCGCCTCCTGCCTGGAGATTCCTTCGCTCGCTGCCCGCTGCTCCTGGGACTTTCCCACTGCTCCTGGGACTTTCCCGCTGCCCGCTGCTCCTGGGACTTTCCCACTGCTCCTGGGACTTTCCCGCTGCCCGCTGCTCCTGGGACTTCCCGCCACTGCCTCCCTGCGGCCCCGCCCCCCGTGATTCCATTCACCGCCCCGCTCCCGCCACCCAGCTGCTCCTCCCTCCCGGCTCCTTACTTAAGGGGACCGTAGGGGACCACAGAGTGTGACCGCTCAGCCCTCCACAGGGCTTGGTCGCCCCACTCACTGCTGCCGCTCCTGCCTGCCTTGCCGCCTCCTGCCTGGAGATTCCTTCGCTCGCTGCCCGCTGCTCCTGGGACTTTCCCACTGCTCCTGGGACTTTCCCGCTGCCCGCTGCTCCTGGGACTTTCCCACTGCTCCTGGGACTTTCCCGCTGCCCGCTGCTCCTGGGACTTCCCGCCACTGCCTCCCTGCGGCCCCGCCCCCGTGATTCCATTCGCCGCCCCGCTCCCGCCACCCAGCTGCTCCTCCCTCCCGGCTCCTTACTTAAGGGGACCGTAGGGGACCACAGAGTGTGACCGCTCAGCCCTCCACAGGGCTTGGTCGCCCCACTCACTGCTGCCGCTCCTGCCTGCCTTGCCGCCTCCTGCCTGGAGATTCCTTCGCTCGCTGCCCGCTGCTCCTGGGACTTTCCCACTGCTCCTGGGACTTTCCCGCTGCCCGCTGCTCCTGGGACTTTCCCACTGCTCCTGGGACTTTCCCGCTGCCCGCTGCTCCTGGGACTTCCTGCCACTGCCTCCCTGCGGCCCCGCCCCCGTGATTCCATTCGCCGCCCCGCTCCCGCCACCCAGCTGCTCCTCCCTCCAGGCTCCTTACTTATGACGCCCCCTGAGCGACCGCGCAGCGGCCGCGCGCAGCGGGAGCACCGACGGAGCGCCGAAGGTGCGCCAAAGGTAAGCCCGTCTGCGCCCGTCCGCGCCTGGCCCGCGCCCAGCGCCAGGACCCCTGGATCCCACCAATGCAACACTACTCGACGGACCTACGACGCCGCCACCCTCACCGCACTCAATGCCGGCCGGAACCCTGCCTGCTACCGAGCCTCACCGAGACGCACCCACGGACCCTTCACCTGCCAAGCCTGCCGATTCACCTGCCCCCGGACGTGCACCACCTCCGCCAAGTCGAGCACCAGCAGCAACCACCTGAAATGCATCCTGTTGAACACCCGCTCCGTCCACAGGCACGCCGTGGAACTCTGGGACCTGCTCGACGCAACAGCACCGGACGTCGCCTTCCTCACCGAAACCTGGATGAACGCCTCCTCAGCGCCCGACATCGCCATAGCCATCCCGGACGGATACAAGATCACCCGGAAGGACCGCGTCAACCAGACGGGAGGAGGCATCGCCATCGTACACAAGAACACCATCCGCATCTCGACTAACTCCGACGAGACCTTCACCGCCGCCGAACACCTACACTTCCAGATACACACTGACCCCAAGACCACCCTCCGAGGCACCCTCATCTACAGACCCCCGGGACCACGCACACTATTCAGCGAAGACATCGCAGACTTCATCAGCCCGCACGCCATGCCCTCCGCCGACTACATCCTCCTAGGGGACCTCAACTTCCACCTGGAGAACAACAACGACAGAAACACCACCGCCCTGCTGGACAACCTCGCCAACCTCGGACTCAAGCAACTGGTGAACACGCCCACCCACTACGCCGGCCACACGCTTGACCCCGTCTTCTCTTCCAGCAAGCACATCTCCTTCAGCCACGCCACCGGACTCCACTGGACCGACCACAGCTGCGTCCACTTCAGCTTCAGAAAGACTGCGACCCACCACCACCCGCAACAGGCTCCCCGCCGGAGCTGGAGCAAGATCACCGCCGAGCAGCTCACCACCTCCCTCAGCCAGAACACACCCACCAACACAACGGACCCAAACGAAGCAGCCAGCAACCTCGCCAAGTGGCTGACCGCCTGCGCCGACGACCTCGCACCACTAAAAAACCCTCCCAGCAGACCCGGAAGCAAGAAAACCCCTTGGTTCACCAACGAACTCAAGGAATCCAAGAAGAACTGCCGCACTCTCGAGAAAGCCTGGCGACTCGACCAGACCACAGACAACAGGACCGCCCTCAAGCACGCCACCCGCAAACACCACCAGCTGATCCGTGCCACCAAGAAGTCGGCACTCAAAGAACGACTGGACAACAACGCCCACGACAGCAAGGAACTTTTCAGCATCGTCAAAGAGTTCTCCAACCCCAGCGCCGGAAACAACGACATCACCCCCTCGCAAGACCTCTGCAACTCACTCGCCGCGTTCTTCCACCGCAAGATCACCGACATACATAACAGCTTCGACGCACAGACCACGCACCCTACCGCCGAACCAACGCCCGCCACCACCACCCTCTGCAACTGGACCCCGATCAGCACCGAAGACACCACCCGCACGATGAACTCCATCCACTCCGGATCACCAACCGACCCCTGCCCACACCACGTCTTCAACAAAGCCGACGCCACCATCGCACCCCATCTCCGGGACATCATCAACTCCTCCTTCCACACCGCCACCTTCCCGGAGAGCTGGAAGCACGCCGAGCTTACCGCCCTCCTGAAGAAACCAACGGCGGACCCCACCGACCTCAAGAACTACCGTCCCATCTCGCTCCTTCCGTTTCCGGCCAAAGTCATCGAGAAGACCGTCAACAGACAGCTTGCCGCCTTCCTCGAGACGAATGGATCCCTCGACCCCTCGCAGTCCGGGTTTCGGGCCAACCACAGCACCGAGACCGCCCTTATTGCAGCCACCGACGACATCAGAACCCTAACCGACAACGGGGAAACAGCAGCCCTCATCCTCTTGGACCTCTCCGCGGCGTTCGACACCGTCTGCCACCGCACCCTAGTGAAGCGCCTCAGCAACATCGGAATCCGAGAGAAAGCACTGGAATGGATCATCTCGTTCCTCGCCGGAAGAACCCAGAGAGTCCGCCTCCCCCGTTCAGATCCGAGGCCACCGAAGTCATCTGCGGCGTTCCACAAGGATCTTCACTCAGTCCAACCCTCTTCAACGTCTACATGAGCCCCCTCGCAGCCATCGCACGCCAACACAACCTCAACATCATCTCCTACGCCGACGACACCCAGCTGATCCTCTCCCTCACCAACGACCCCACCACCGCCAGAGCCAACCTACACGACGGGATGAGAGACGTCGCCGACTGGATGAGGAACAGCCACCTTAAACTGAACTCAGACAAGACGGAAGTCCTCATCCTGGGCTCATCACCCTCCGCCTGGGACGACTCTTGGTGGCCCCCGGCCCTGGGCACCGCGCCCAAACCAACGGACCACGCACGCAACCTGGGCTTCATCCTGGACTCCTCCCTGTCGATGACCAGACAAGTCAACGCCGTCTCATCTTCGTGCTTCAACACCCTGCGCATGCTCCGCAAGATCTTCAGATGGATCCCCACTGAAACCAGGAAGACCGTCACCCAGGCACTCGTCACCAGCCGACTGGACTATGGGAACACCCTCTACGCCGGAACCACAGCCAAACTTCAAAAAAGACTCCAGCGCATCCAGAACGCCTCCGCACGACTCATCCTGGACATCCCCCGACACAGCCACATCACCGGACACCTGAAAGACCTGCACTGGCTCCCCGTCAGCAAGAGAATCACGTTCAGACTCCTCACCCACGCACACAAGGCCCTCCACGACCTGGGCCCCAAGTACCTCAACGACCGCATGACCTTCTACACGCCCACCCGCCAGCTACGATCAACCAGCCACGCCCTCGCCACCGTACCACGCATCCGCAGAGCCACCGCCGGAGGAAGATCCTTCTCCTACCTGGCAGCCAAGACCTGGAACTCCCTCCCCACTCACCTTCGGCGAACCCAGGACCATCTCTCCTTCAGGAAGCAGCTCAAGACCTGGCTGTTCGAGCAGTAACTTACCCCCTCCCCCAGCGCCTTGAGACCCTCCCGGGTGAGTAGCGCGCTCTATAAATGCCGTGATTGATTGATTGATTGATTGTGTTTAGAGTGTCAGTTAGTCAACTCAGGCTGAGCTGCTAGGAGCCTGCTCCTGGTGGGGCTGCATCTGTACCTTCTATCTTCTCCTACTCACCTATCCTGGAACCAAGCTACAATAAAGGATTACTCAACTTATACAGCTGGACTGTGTATCTTCCTTTACAACAATAAACAAGGTTTAAAGCCCTGTTAGCAGAAAACGAGTGTGGAGAGTAATCTGCATTCCCCCTTTCTATAAATGCTTTCATTCTGAAGTCAGCGAAAGCAAAGTAAAACAACATGCTCCCTCGGAACATACAGCTTGACATTTGACCTCTGTCTTTGAATGCCAAGTAAATGCGACAAGATAAGAAAAAGATGTAAAGGCATTTTCTACAGAAAGCTTGTTCGTGGAAGAATACAGTAAACAAGGTTTAGGCAACGGAAGGGATGAACTCAAGCTGGGCAGCTTAAAGCAAATAAAGCAAGCAAATAGAAAGCCAGAAAAGTTGAGTTACAAACCACAAAGCCAATGGTAAGTAACGGGCAGAATGTATTCCTAGGTCAGCTTCCTGAATGTACCCAAGATGTCTTCAGCAAACGAGACAGCTGCACTGTCTGGTAGGCTGCGACCTAACAAGAAAAAAAATGGGTCCCAAACTTTGGAATGCATTTCTATTGACTGTATGCCATACTGACAATTTTAGGGTTTTCAAGAAAAAGCGTAAAACCCATCTGTTTTCTTAATCTCCCTATCCTGCTCCCTCTCCCTGGCATGCTATCTGTCTGCCTGTTACTTTTTTACATCTGTGGTTGTTCTAGCGCCATGATGCTTCCGTGTGACTGCACTCTATAAATAAAAAAAATTAAAAAAAATGTTTTACCCCCATTCTTTTGGAAGAGGTAAAACGGTTAAAGTTGATTTAACTATAACTGTTAAATCCTTTATCATGTTTTCTTCATTTTTGTATCATTTTCTTATTACATAATTATCTTCTTTCTTAGTGTGGTGAAGACATTCTAAGTTCTTTGGTTTATTGCTGAATACATCTATGATGGCTTGTTGCAGGGTTCACATGCATTAATGTTTCTCTTAGGACCGCCTTAATGCTCTAGCAGTGCCTCTGAAAGGTAGGCTTGGGAGTTCCTCAGGGATCAGCCCTCAGCCCCTTGCTTTTTAACATCTATGTCCGCCCTTTGGTGGACCTGGTGGAAAGCTGCAGGCTAAATCTGTTTTCGTACGCAGACGACACCCAGATCATCTTCTCCTTGTCATCTGGGCGGGAAGTCAACTCAGAGGATCTCAACTCCTGCCTCTGCCTTGTCTTCAGTTGGATGAATACCAAAGATGCCTCTCCTTGCTTTGCTATTATGAAATATTTGAAGAAGATCCTGTGGCTACTCCAATTCTCTGCACAAAGAACAGTCATCCAGGCCATGATATTATCTAGACTTGATTATGGCAATGTCTTATACCTGGGTGCAGACAAGGCTACTTTAAGGTGCATGCAGGTGGTCCAGAATTCCGCCACCAGGCTTCACTTCCGCCTTCCAAAAAACTCTTCAACATCTAGACTTCTTCGCCAACTTCACTGGCTCCCAGTGAACAAGCGAATAGAATTCAAAGCATTTTGCTTCATGCACAAGATCCGCTCTTGTTCGGGACCACGGTACTTGCAAAAACGAATGACTCTATGCTACCCGGCACCTTGCGCTCAAGCAGTAGATCTCTGTTCACAGTTCTGAGAATCAAATACACCTGCTCGGTCCTAGGCTAAGGAATGCCCTCCCGCAGTCCTTAAGATGCTGTGTTTACCTCAACATCTTTCACAAGGAACGGAAAACTTGGCTCTTTTAGCTCCTCCTAGACCGATCTACCTTCTCCCAAAGCGCTGGGAATCCCTGGTTAGGTAGCTATGCGCTATAAAAGAACTGCATAATAATAACACAGGGAAAACACAACACAAGAAAAATCCCACGCCAATTTAAGAAAATAGAGTAAATTGTAATAAATATAATCACATAAGAACAACAAAAATCCAGTTAGTAGAACTGGGTATATGAATTTTTTACTTTGACTTAAAAATAACACCAAAAAGTACAAAGTGCCAATCATGGTTATCTGGTTGTGCTATACCGGGTCAAAGTCAAAAGTTAAGGCTGACTGCAATGGAGCGAGGGTTAGATACAGGGACCAGGTTTGTCCAGGTGCAAAGTTTACCTTCGGACGTAAAAATATTTAGCGAGAAAAGTGACTGTCGATGAGTTGTCAGTGGGCAAGCAGGATCTGAAGCAGGGCTCAACGACGAGCAAGGTCCTGGCACAAGCATCAATGAAGGTGGGAAAGCTCAGAGTGGGTGAAGTCTGGAGACCGTGCCAAGGAAGGCCTCGATGTCGATGGGATGCTGCTCGGCGTCAGTCCTGATGATGCCCTCTATGTTCGGACTTAGAAACCTTTAGGGAAGTCAGATCTCCATCAGCAGGCCAAGTCAGCAAGGTGAATCCGACCAGTATTTCAACCTTGACAGCTCTGATTCGAGGACAGTCCTGGTCTCCTGCTGGTAGTTTGAAGGGAAATTTGGCAAAAGGTTTTTAAGTACAAACGTTTGCAGTTTGAACAGGAGAAGTACACTCTAACACCAGCCAAGGTCCTGGGGGGCACCATTTTGAGTTAGGACTCACTCCAACTGAGGCAAGCAGCAGGCCCCAGAGCAGGCTCAGTTGGTCCTGGTCAGCTGGGCAATTGCAGGGAAAGGGCTTCTGGAATCTTGTTGTGTCCCTGTAGCTCAAACAGGAGGTCAGATAACTGAGCCTTGGAGTCACTTCTGAGGTCCTAGCTTCAAAGGCAGACAAGGTCAGTCTTCCTTCAGGTTCTTAAGACTGCTGGGCAGACCATCTTCTGATTCTCCATAGGTCCAGGAGTTTCTCAGAAAGGTACTGAGAATTCCACATTTATGCCCAGTGCCAGCCTGTGAGTGGGGGAAACTCCTTGCCACTCCCTAGCCAATAAGGGAAAGATCTCAGGGGTGACCCTACCCACTTTTGCTGCATTTAACATGTGTGTTACTGTAAACTATCCCTCAGTGCTCCTCTCTACCCAAATCTAACATAGCAGAAGATGTCTTCCCCTGCTCAGAGCTCGCTGTTCCCACCCAAAGATGTGGCTATGATAATGGGCAAACCTTTCCTTGTAGTCCCTCCTAACCAGTTCTGGGGCAGCTCCCCCTCCCACTGGGTTTAAAGCCAAATTGACTAACAAGACAAAAGGGAGACAGGCTTATGTGTGAGCTGCGTCTGTCAGTGACAGTGTAGGCATCCAATGAAGCTCAGGAAGGGGGTGAGCACCCAGGCCATCTTGCTCAAGGAACAAAAACTCCCATACCCAAGCCCTTTGACCACTATCTGGGAGCAATCCACATTTCACCACAGGGAAGCATCTGCAGTGATGTGACACTGGCAAAAAAAAAACCTTTTGGCTATGGGAGGAAAATGACAACCTTTTGAAAGTTTAATTTTCAAAATGGTAACATAAAATCCGACAAGACCACTGAGGTTTTTTTTTAATTACCATTAACATGAGTCCTTGAACCATTATTCTAGCTACTCCCAAACTGAAGTTGAGCATTGTAAGCCATTATAACATAACTGAGTGTTTTATGTCCTGGCTCGCAATTTATGAAGCACACAGCACCCACAGTGTCACACCTTTGGACACTTCACAGGTTTGTACTGAGTGCGGGTTTTAATTTGCGCCTTATGGTACAGCATTTGGGATAGGCTCGTCAAACCTAAAAAAAATGATTCTAAAGCTTTCATTTAAACTGTCGCCGTCTACGTGCAAAATGTTAGAAATCTTCAATTTGATATAGTTCTTAATCTGGATGTGCTTTTTTTAACCAAAAGTGGCTCAGTCCTTATTCCACCCCTGATATAGTGTTGGCCCTTCCTGCTAACTTCTCTATTGTTAGGACCGCCTTAACAGACAAGGCAGAGCAGTTGCTATTATTTATAAATTCCACTACACGAGCACTTTTAACTCCCTTGATGTTTCGGGATGTGAAGGCATCTTGTTTTCGTTATGTCTTTCAGGCTCCTTCTCTGTGTCAGATATATTGATTTATCACCCATCTGGCTTGGAATCTAGTTTTTGTGCTCCATTGGCTGTGAATTTATGTCAATTTCATGATAGTGGGTGATTTTAATCTCAATCAATCAATCAATCAATCATGTCACTTATAAAGCGCACTACATACCCGCGAGGGTCTCAAGGTGCTGGGGGAAGAGGGGGTGGTGCTGCTACTGATCGAAGAGCCAGGTCTTGAGGAGTCTTCTGAAGGCCAGTAGGTCTTGGGTCTGTTGGAGGTTGGTGGGGAGGGTGTTCCAGGTCTTGGCGGCGAGGTGGGAGAAGGATCTGCCGCCGGCGGTCGTTTTCCGGATGCGGGGGACTGTGGCGAGGGCGAGGCTGGTCGAGCGGAGCTGGCGGGTGGGGGTGTAGAAGCTGAGTCGTCTGTTGAGGTAGGCTGGTCCGGAGTTGTGGAGTGCTTTGTGTGCGTGGGTGAGGAGCTTGAAGGTTATCCTCTTGTTGACAGGGAGCCAGTGCAGGTCTCTCAGGTGGGGTGTGATGTGGCTGCGTCGGGGGATGTCGAGGATGTCGAGAATCTCCATTCTGATGATCCTAATGAGTTAGCGGTGGTGAACCTGGTTCAGAGTCTGAAGCCTCTTCAGTTTAACCAGGATGTCTAACAGACCACAGACAATTGATCAGGTACAACCCTACCAATTAGTTGGATTCAGTTCTGGTTAAGTGAAAAGCAGATTTATATATGCTATAATTTCAGAGATTTTATGGACTTCATTTTGGCATCTCCTCATACACGATGTCCTATATAACCACTGTTTTGAAGTAAGCGCCTATGCGGACTTATGAAACACTGTTCATAATGTTTATCATGTGTTTGTTTATAATGCAATACATATTTATGTCTCCCCTTCTGTTGTTTTCCCCCTCTTTTATGTAGTTTTTCTCTCGGGCTGTTGTTACAATGGAGACTTGATGATGATCCTGTTATTATAAAGAATCAAAATGCTGTCAATACTAAAGTGGACCTGCTTTATTACAATTTATGTGTGCCATGTGGGCCGTGACCTTATGGTTAGCAATACTCATATCTTTATATACATTACACATGTGTATCTGATAAAACATGGGATTTCATAATTCTCACTGAAACCTGGCTCAAAGAAAGGTTCTAATCTGGATCTTGCCATGGCCATTCCTCTGGGCTATCGGGTCCTGTGTGCTAACCGGGGTGGAGATAAGATAGGAGGTGGTGTAGCCATCATTCTCAGGGATACTTTGGAGGTCTGGTCATCAATGCTGGCCAAAATGGGAATATTGAGGGTCTCATTTTCACATTCAAATTAACCACCACATTCTTCTTCGCCAGCTTGTTGATTTAGAAGCCCCCGGATTGCCCCAATAGCTGCCTCCCACTGCTGTGTGACGCTATTGCCCAATTACCTCTTACATATGTCAACTTCACTGTTTTGAGACACTTTAACATTCATGTGGATGTCCTGAATTGCTCCCAGGCCTCTCAGCTGATTCAGACCCTTGCAGTCTTTTATCTCCCCTGATGTAGTTAAACACGCCTTTCACTGTTCGCCTGATCTCTGCACTAGACTATCAGATTTTTTTGATGAAAAAATCAAAGAGCTCTACTCCACATTCCTGGGGGAAGTCAACACAATAGACTTACTGACACCTCCTGCCAGTCACTTACCTGCTTTCTCTGAGTTTTGCATAATATCAGAAGCTGACTCACTTGAGGAACCGAAATGCAAATAAGGCTGCTTTTCTCAAATTCTTGGTAGCACACTCTGCAAATCCTTTACTCAGCATGATTTGGAACGCCTTTCTGAAATACGATATCTTTCCAGCCATCTGAAGACAGGAGTTCCTGCTGCCACTCCTAAAATAATACAATGCAGACCCTAGTATGCTCAGCACCTTCAGGCCCTTTTCACTGCTGCCAGCTCCTGCAAAGGTCCTGGAGAAGCTAGTAAATTACCAAATTTCATCCTTCGTTGAGGCAAATTGTCCGCTACATGACACTCAATCTAGCTTCCGTGCTGGATACAGCACGGAAACTGCTTTATTGGAAGTGTCGGAGTCCATAAGAGAAACTTTGGATGGAGGTGCCTCTTCCGTTGTTGCATTGTTAAACCTGAGGCTGCATTCGGCATGGTGGCACACTCCACCTTGTTGAATAGGTTGAGTCTACTTAACTTTTAAGTCACAGCTCTGTCCTGGATTCCATCCTTCTTGGATGAGTGCTCTCAGCTGGTTTTCCTCCAACCTTTCTCTTCCTCCCCCAAACCCCTGGTCTCTGGGGTGACTCAGGGCTCGGGACTCAGCCCGCTGCTTTTTAACCTCTACCTGGCCCCTTTGGCCCTCTTATTGAAAGCTGAGGAGTGAAAGTAGTCTTCTATGTGGATGACACACAACTGCTGTTCTCATTCTGAGAACACTCAGAAGCAGCCTTCCTCAAATTCAAAGTGTTTAAAAGGCATAGCTAACTGAATGGATTCTAACTTTTTTACACTGAACACGGATACAAACAGAGGTTCTCTTTTTCAACCAGAAGCCCCCCTCCCCTCCCAGCAAACCTCTGGTGGGCAGTAGAGGTGAATCCTCCTCCGGAGCCGTCCTTATCGGCTAGATACTTGGGCATCTGGTTTGATTCCGACCTCTCCTTTGCTACCCAGATCAGGCAGATATATCTAAATCTGCATCCTGAAGCTCAGATCAGTTAGGAAGCTTTTACATTTGCTCCCGGAAGAGACCAGAAAAACTGTAATTCATGCTCTTGTGATATCGCACCTGGATTATGCCAACAGCCTCTATGTGGGTCTTTCTTCTTTTTTGATCTATAGACTCCAGATCATGCAGAATGCGGCTGCTAGTCTAATCTGGGGATCCCTATTCGCCAACATATTTCGCCTCATCTAAACAGCTACACTGGCTTCCTTTGGTAAAAAGGATTCATTTTAAAGCCCTTACCTTGGCTTTTGGAGCCCTTGAGGGTAAAGGCCCTTGTTACCTGAGAAATAGGCTTGATCGGTACCAAAAGGCGAGATCTTTGAGATCTAACCACCTCCTACTTATGCATATCCCCAAGTTTGCTAAAGTCCATTGTGGAGTTAGGTCGTTCACGTACTGACAGCAAAGCTTTGGAACACCTTGCCAATCAAACTTAGCATAGCTGAGTCCGAGCACTGCTTTAGGAAAGAACTAAAAACTGTCTCTTTGCCCAAAATTAGCATGTCTAGTTCGCAGTCTATGCTTTTGAGCACTGGGACACTTCTTCTGAAGCAGCCAAGTGCTTTACGGATGTCATTGATTGATTGAATTATATTGCACTCTGCTTTAGAACCGAATAACTCAATATGCTTGAGTACTGAGCACGGTTGTTTACCTCACTGCACTATGAGGCATATTTACCAGCCCCTAATGCCACTGGAGCATCACTTTTTCTGATGCTACAGTGGTGTTGCTCTCAACCCAATATTTACAAGTAGGTGTTAAGCAACTTAACATGGCTTAACACCACCTTGTAAATATGTCCCTTACCGCAGCAGTCTGCTGCGGCAAAAGGGCAGGCAATGGGTGTTGCTTTGTGCGTTCTGCCGCAACTCCCATTGCTTTTTGATGCTGCACCATATTTACAACGTAAGGGGCAGCGCCAAATATAAGACCAGGCAATACCTGGTCTTAAACAGGCGATACAAGGAGAAATGTTTTATTTCTTCTCGTATTTTGCTCTTTCCATGTGTAATGCATTCTGCAGCACACATAGAAACAGCAAATCGCCTGTAAAGATTGTTTATCTGCAGGAAGGTGTCCCTTCCTGCACATAAACAATCCCCTCTGCAGTGCAGGCACCCTTGCAACATGGCCTGCACTGGCACCAGGCAGCTTTTTTTATTGCCAGCGCTAGGGGAAACACAGGGTGCGCCATATTTTTGTAAATACGGCGCATCCCTGCGTTTAAAAAATGACGGAGCGCGGCATTAGCAATTTTGGAGCAACACCGCGCTACAACTTTTTTGTAAATATCCCCCTTTGTTCTTTATTGATGGTTAATATTTATTGATTTTTATGATAGATTAGTAATGTAGACATATCCTTGTTAGTACATGATTGAGCGCTTTGTATTAAGGGCCACCTTTCTTGCCATATACTATGGGCATTCTGGGTCTATCTTAGGGGTGACTCGTAAACATTAAAAAAGAAGGTTTAGGCCTGGCAAAATGTTTGTTTTGCCAGGTTGAAATAGCAGTTTTAAAACTGCACACAGGCTTCAGGGGCAGTCCTGGAGACATGTTATACAGTGCTACTTTAGTGGGTGGCACCATGAGTTCTGCAACTACACTACTTGCATTTAATTTACAGGCCCTGGCTACATGTAGTACCATATACAGGGAAGTAAATTAAATGTTCCATTTGGTATATGGTGATATTACTAGGGTTAAAAGGGATAGAACAGTCACTTTACCACTGGTTAGCAGGACTACAGTGTGCAGAGTCCTGTGGCCAACAAAAATGGGTTCAGCAAAAGAAGGCCAAAGATCTGGGAGGACATGATGCAAAGATGTCCATTTATAACAGTCAGTTTTGCCAGAAGACGTTCTGATATGGTGTGATTGTCCAACCGAAGTTATGGCCACATGTACAAAGCATTTTTATGGTCAGAAACGGACGTTTTCAGACTGCAAACATGCTTTTGCATATGTTCAAAACACAAATTGTGATTTGGTAACACGTTAGAAAATGCTATTTGTGTTTGCGATTTCGGTATTTGGAAGGGGAGTGTTTATGGCATCCCTTCCAAATAGCCGAATCTGAATGGGATGTGTGAATGTTTTGCAATGGAATTACGGTCGCAAAACATTCATATCTTACCGACTCCTTGAAGTAGGTGATAACCCCTTCCCATTTGAGAATGGAAAACAAATATTCTTTAAGAGCATCCTTAAAAAATGAAACTGCAAAATTTCATTTTTACTTTTTAAACGCATCCCTAAAGTAAAACGGGTTGCATTAAAAATAAAAAAAAGACTGGTTTATTTAAAAGCAATCACAGACATGGTGGTCTGCTGACCTCAGCAGGCCGCCATAAGTGTGATGGCATCTATTCCTAATGGGTCACAGATTGCGCCCTACCTCATTAATATGCATGAGGTAGGTCTATTTGCAACCCACTACAAATTGCTAATGAAACTCAAAAGTGTACATTAGGAATACCGATTTCCTAAATGCGCTTCAGAAAGAATCGCAATTTGGAAATCGGTATTCCTAATGTTGGTACATCTGGCCCTTAGTTATATAAAACAACTGTGTGTGGGAGCCCTCTGGAGAGTTTCATGGACTAATGCTTATTAGACTAAATTGCTTCAATCATGGGAAAGAGTAGGCCCTCCTATTGGCTGCCATATTTCATTATGTGTTCTTCTCTGTGCGCAGGTGCGAATCAGAGTATTAACCAGCAGCCGGCCTTCATCTCGGTCACTGAAGATGCAGCGATCAATATAACCTGCGTGGTACCTTCGAATCGGACTGCTAACACGATGAGCCTGAGGAGAGGTGTCCGGGAGCTCCTGCACTTCTCGGAGGACAGCGGATTAGTCAGCAGTGTGGGCAATGAATTTGCTGAGCGCGTCCAGGTTTTTGGAACAGCAATGAGCATGACAATAACACTGCGTCAGCTGCGGAAAAGTGATACGGATTGGTACATGTGCGTTGGCAGCAAGACAGATTCGCCCTTCTCCGATGTGTATGGGCCAGGCACAGTGCTGATTGTCACAGGTAACAGGATTTAATTTCAAAACTTTTTCCTTAAATTTACATATCCTTTTGGTCCTCTTAGGATCCTGAAAAGAAAGTTGCTTTAAACTGTTTATGGGCAATTGGAAAAGCTTCTGTGTAAAACCAAAGCTACAGTAATGTAACAGGCACAGAATCATGTACAGCTGAATGGCTCCTAGCTTGGCTAATTAAATCCTATACACAGGGCTCACCGACCACAGCAATGCAGGAGGAAGTAGTAATGCTCACAAGGAGAAACTAACCGAGCCTTCACGGACTAATATTCATGTCTGTATGATATGAAATACGAGGTTGATGGAGGAACTATCAAGGGCTATTTTAGAACCATTACTAAACTAGCAGGCGGGAAAACACCAGGAACTGAAGGCGTGCCCTCCGAGTTGTATACCAACACATGCGTATCTTCTTCTGGGCTGAAAGCCCGCCCATTGACTGCCCATTTGCTGGCACCATGGCCACTCCATTTTTCGTCCTACCTATTTGTCAAGGGCATGAATACGTCACTCCTCTGTTGGTGCTTGGCCCTCCCGAGTGCACTGCCCAACTACTTTTCACATACGCAGCGGACATTGTAGGGCATTGTTTCGGGACGACTTTTTTTTTATTTGTGGAATAGGGTGACTTGTCCTGCCACATGTTAGGAGCGCTCGACAAGCATAATGCAGCATTGCACGGCATGCTCAACAGTTATCTGATTCTTCCCCTGTGCTCATTATTATTATGTGTTCCCTGTCTACTGTAGTGCTCCCTGGGGTTGCTTAGGCACAGGCGTGCAATGCCCATTGGGCTCAAAGGGCTTCAGCCCCCCGTCGTGTGTGTCAGCCTGGCTGAGACAGCTTCCCGGGCACACACACAGCCTCACATGAGTACTTAACAGGTCTTTAAAAGACCATTTACTTGCTAACAAGGCTTTGTTGTTTTTTCACCCCTTCTTAGAGCCCCTGCATCTCCACTCTGCATATTGCTGGAAGAATCAGCCCCCCCCCCCCGAAATTTTTGGTAGCCCACCCCGAAATTTGGCTCTAGTTGCGCCTCTGGTTAGGCACCTTCTTGGATTCCTAGGTAGCTGCATTTTTGTTTTATTTTACTTTATTACTATTAATTGCCTATTGGGAATTGCAGCTGCTTTCTCCTTCATGGTACTGTTTACTTCGGGAGACGCCTCTTTCTTCATGGCGACCTCTCGAATAACGCGTTCCCTAGATGAGTGCGGCTACTTGGGCATCACATTATTTCTCAGAAGCAACTGCTTGTGCACAGCAGTTATTCTTTCCTAGTACCTAATCGGTGCCTCATTTTTTAAGTCAGAGTGGCTGCTTAGGTGCTGTATTCTGTTTTACTTACACTAACATCGCAGCCTCTTCCACTACCACCCAGAGATATGTCTGGCATCAGTTCTCAGTGCTGAACTACACCCCCGTCACTGTTGCTCTTTCTCAATCAGTTCACTTCCTTTGGTGATGGTGCTGTGTGGGGACTGCCCCGACGTGAGTGTGAGGGCCAGCAGAGGACATTGGTGGAGGCCCTGGGACCCCCACCTGAGGGAAGACTGCAGCGGAGCAGTCCCTGGGGGCCAGTCTGAGGGAATACAACACACCCAGCCTGCCAGAGGACACACCCACTGCTAAACGGAGGAGCAGGAGACCCGGTTTGGAGTTGGGAAAAATTGCGGTGAGTCTGGCCCCTCAGGAGAGAGAGTGCTGCGGCCCAGCTGTGTGTTTCCCATGGGAATGACCAGCACTACATATTGAGCTTAGAGAGGATGGCCAGGGCTCTAAATTGGCCTTCCAGAGTGGCTGCCCTTACAGTGAATAGTGTGCTGGGGAATTGGGAACAACCCCCTAGTGAAGGCTGAGAGACTCCCTCCCACAGATGAGGAACAGTAGCTTGGGTTCCTGCATGGTGCACTGGTAGACTGCCGCTTCTGTGGACCAAACTCCTTGTACCGGAAGGACAATAAACTAGCCCTCTGACACTAAGGAAGGTCTTCTCCTACACCTCCTAAGTCTGCTGCTTCAACTTACCTCTTCCCGTGTCTGGCCCTCTGACACTAAAGAAGGTCTTTCTTCAACACCTCCTAGGCCAGCTGCTTCAACCTACCTCTTCCCATGTCTGCCACACCCCCTGTTCCGGTGACTCATTGCCTTCTACGTTGTTTTCTATACCTTTCCTCTTCTTTCAAATGTCTTGATTAATGCCCCCAGAGTTATGTGCCATCTCCTCCTAGTACTTCTACTGACCGTCGCTACCCTAGTGGCGCTTTCCTCCTCCCCCCACCATCCTCTCCCTCTGCATTTTTCAACTATGTTTTCTATCCCTTTCCTCTCCTTTCACATTTCTTGATTAATGCCCCCCAGAGTTATGTGCCATCTCCTCCTAGTACTTCTTCTCACCGTCGCTACCCTAGTTGCGTTTTCCTCCTCCCCCCACCATCCTCTCCCGCCGCATTTTTTAACTATGTCAACCAATCGAGTTAAGTCTGTGGTTAACTGCTTCAAGATCATTTATCCCCCCAATTTGTCCAAAGCTTCAGCAAAACGGTTCAAACATAACACCATTGAACAGTTTCCTGATTCCCTCTTCGTTGACAAATTCCATAGTGGTCGCTATGGGAGGCTTAAAACTGACTTTATTTTCTTCACTCACGACATCCCTTCCTGGACCTCCAGCTTCAATAACTCCTTCAACGTCACCTCCTCCTCCTCTATCCTGCACGAGCAACAGCTAAAAATCTCCCACTCTATTTGTTTTGATAGCTCACTCACTGTCTCACTCTATAACAATGGTACTGTCTTGATTCAAGCTAAACACACTTGTCTCTCCCTTTTTGACCACCTCTTTCCTTCCTTACTCCCCACTCCTCGGACTGTGATCTCCTTTGATTCTTCAACTATCTCCTCCCTTTACTCCCTCTCTCCTCCCCCGACCCTCCTGAACTCCAATAGGCTGCTCTCCCCCCTAGCTGACCCTTTGTCCTCCCTCTCCCCTGCTTCCCCATCTCCCATTCTTCCCCCTTCCAGATGGGACGCTACCCTCAACACACCAACCATACATATGGTCAGCAATCTCCTATTCCCCTCTGCAGCATCCTGGAATTCCGAAGGTACCTCCCCCCCCACCAGGCCTACCACCCCCTCATTTAATCCATCTTTCCAACAGCCTGATCTCCCAGATAACTCTGCGGATTCTCCTCCTTCTCCCCTCCCTTTTCTTACACCCTACCTGCTCTCCCCCCCTCTTTGGTTCCTGAATCCTGCACAAACCCCTTTCATCTCTCTTCATCCTTCCATCTCTCCAGTAACTCTGCTCAACCCACTATCCCCCATGGCAATCTCTTCCTTCTCCCTCCTCTCTTCAACTACCCTCTAGGTCAATCCTCCCCACTCTGCCTGTTGCCAGTCCCCATACACTCACTACTCCACGTGACCTGTCCAGCCCCTACTCCTCTCTTCTCCCCTAACCTTCTGCCCTTCTATGACTCCCCTCTTTGCCCTCCCCGCATCTCGCCCTCACACCACATCTCACACCCGTCTCCTCCTAAATTTGAACTCAATACTTCTCCTCTGTTCAACATCTGCCCAGATAATTTTCTTTCCACCTCAGATGCACCGATAAACTCTACCAACCACCATCTTCCTCCACCTTTTACTCCTGCACCCCATTACTCCTTCCCCATCCCCACCTCTCCGTGCCCTCCCTTGCTAATTGCACTCCCTCCGGTACCGATCGAGCCACCTAACTTTCCGTGTTCCCAACAGCTCCTTCCGTACATTCGAATGCCTTTCTCTGGAGCTTCAAGTGCAACACTGCTCCCCTTTCAGATTTCATGCCATTTATCACCGGCATGGTGACTGCTCCTCCTTCTTGGAGGAATTCACCGACTTTGCCAGCGACCAGTACTCTCAAAGTGACAGACAGATTTTTCTGGGAGACTTTGATCTTCACTGGGGCGCTTTGGAAGACTGAGCTGCCAATAGGCTTGCCACTTTTCTCTCAGCAAATGATCTTATCCAACACTGCACGGAACCAACACACTCTAAGGGCTCAATTCTTGACCTTGTTATATCCAAAGCAGATACGCTAACTATTGCTGACCCTATTCAAGTAGACTGGTCCGACCACTTCCTCATCCCCTTCTCTCTGCACCTATCTCACTCTGTAACTCTTGGCCAACCTAAAAGGATTACTACCTGGTTCTGTAACACCCAAAACATTGACCTTGACACTCTTTGCAATTCTGCTATGCTATCTCTTCCAATGTTAGACCCTAATTCTGATGTCAGGGATCTTACCTACCAATGCCTCTCCAGTCTTGCAGTCAAAATTGATAATGTTGCTCCACTTCAAAGCAAAAAGAAAAGGCCTATTCCTTCTGCACCATGGTTCAATAAATCCCTTTATGAAGAAAGGAAGAACTTGAGATACCTGGAGAAACAATGGAGACAATCTCCATCCACCACTAATCTCTCTAATCTACGTTCAAGATCAAAATACCACAAACACATCTTCCATGAAAAAGCGTCTCACTTCAGAACCCTCCTTGACTCAGCCAAAAACAGACCCAAAAAACTTTTTGACCTCTTTAAAAATACAAATGTCTCTCCCTCAACCATCAAGCCTGACGATCCTCCAAAGAAAGCAGCAGAATTCGCTATATTCTTTGATGAAAAAGTGAAACTACTGGTGGATCAGGTCATTCACCCTACCCCCCTAGAGGAGCGCAAATCCTCAGTCATTTGGCAGAACTTTGACGTCATCTCTGAGGATGCCCTCCTTAAAAGCAATCTCATAACAAAACCCTCTAACCATTCTTTCAACCCCATCCCTAGTGACATCGCCATTGACTTCTACACCCACACTCTTTCCTATTGGACCAGTCTGGTTAACCTCTTCACAGCCAAGGCTCCCTCCCTGTTGCCCTTAAAACAGGTCAAGTTACCCCACTTCTTAAAAAACCTTCCGCTGATGCGAATGACCTCAACAAGTTCCACCCCATCACCAACCTCCCTTTTCTTGCGAAAATCACAGAAAGATGTGTAGCGAAACAACTTTCCATACATTTCAAGGATAACAGTCTTCTCAACGAATTCCAATCTGGCTTCATGCAAGACTGCAGCACTGAAACAGCCCTGCTGCAAGTGATCGACGACGCCCTGCATGTTCTTGACTCGGGGGAGTCTTGTCTTCTGATTCTTCTAGACCTTTCTGCAGCCTTTGACACTGTTAATCACAACACTCTCCTGAACACCTTAAAACAGAGAATGGGCTTGGAAGGCACAGTGCTTAAATGGTTTGCTTCATTCCTCTCGGATATATCTCAAGTGATTAAAATTTCTAACAGCCTTTCGTCTTCAATGACGGTAGGTCAAGGCGTCCCTCAAGGATCTATCCTCGCTCCCACTTTGTTCAATGTTTATTTGGAACCCTTGGGAAATCTCCTTAGTAAATCTGGGATCCGTTACCACCTCTATGCTGATGACACCCAAATCTACCTTAAGGTGTCTTCCACACACGACATCTCAATCCTCAACACTACGCTCAACTCTATCCAAAACTGGATGTCAGCTCATCAACTCATTCTGAATCCTTCCAAAACTGTATTCCTCCTTCTCTCTACCTCACTTTCTCCTCCCCCTGTTCAATCTTGGATGGATAAGCTGAACTTACTTAACAACAAACCTATCGTTGTCGACAGCGCTAAATTTCTTGGTGTCATACTAGACAAAAGGCTCAATCTACACTCCCACATCAATTCCATTGCAAAGAATGCACGTTACCAACTGCGCCTTCTCTGGGGGATTCGACGTTTGTTTCCGGAGCAAGACCTAAAAACCTTGGTCCAATCTATGGTTCTGGTTCTGGTATTTGACTATTGCAATTCTCTCCTTGCTGGCCTACCCAAATCCCACCTCTCCCCTCTCAAATCCGTTCTCCATTCAGCACCTCGTTTTGTTTTTGGGGCAAAAAGAAATGATCACATCTCACCCATACTGTTTTCTCTTCGATGGCTTCCTGTTGAAGCAAGGTCAATCTACAAGACTGCCTGTATCACCTACAAAGCCCTGCACACTTCCTCCCCTCGATACCTGGCGAATAAATGTAAAATCTCTGGAGGCTCTAGACCTTCTCGTAATGCTGAAAACTTACTGCTTGAGCCCCCTACCTTCAAAAAAGAAAGATCGATGGCTCAATCCTTCTCAGGCAATGCAATTAGAATCTGGAACTCGCTTCCTCCATTTCTCCGTACCACCACCTCTACCTGGACTTTCAAAACAGACCTCAAATCTCTTCTCTTCCAAAAACACTTCCAGAATTAATACATCCCTTTTCAGTCCCTCAAGGCCGCTTGGCATTATCTTGATGTTCTAAGTTCTTACAATGCTGTAAATATGTTTTCTATGCTTGTGCTAACCTAATCCCAATGTTTTTGTTTTGTTTTGTTGCTGTGATTGCCACCTCTTATTTTATTTTACTTTTTCAACTATCCTGTTTGTACCTGTAACGCATGTAAGTTTGTAAATCTCCTCATGTAACGTACTTGATTCTATTGTAAAGCGCTCTGACACCATTGGGTAATGTCCGGGCTAAATAAAATTGCATACATAAATGAATTCATTATATCTTCCAGAGCGGCTGCTGGGCACCACATCCTCTATCCCAGAGCGGCTCTTGGGACTCGTTCTCTCCCACAGTGTGGCTGCTGGAATATTGCACGCTTACCTGAAGCGGGTGCTCTGGCGCTGCCTCTTTATCTCTTGGGTAATTTATTTCCCTTTAGATGAAGGTGCCCTGGTGCCACATTGTTATTTTATAGCAGATGGCAGCTGCCCCTCGAGCTCTGTCTTCCTCTGCTGTGTCCCTCTTCTTCTCCCCCTGTTTTCACTCATCTCTTTTCCCTGCATTCATCTCCCAGCAGTAGTATTCATTTACGGGCAGTGCCCCCCGTCCCAGATGCCCACTTTCGCAACTGTTTTCACCTGAACCTAAAAAATTCACAAAATAGAAATCGGGCATTTTTTGTGTTTCAATTGTGGGTTCCCTCATTTAAAATAAATTCACAGTTCCATTCCTAGTTTTCTTATCCTCCTCCATGTCTCATGGAGCGGTGCTCTCTCGTGGTTTGAACCCCCCCCCTCCCTCATCTCATGGTACCGTCCTGCCCCTCTCTCTGTAAGCCGCCCCAGTTTCTTCTCCTCCGCTACCCTCTTCCCCTCCTCGTTCAGTCTATTTTTGTGTATAATTGGCCAGCCCTCGTTCACTCCCACTCGCCTCCTCATCCTCTTTTGGTGTCCTCTGTGTATATGATCAGCTCTCTTGCAGTGCTGCTGCACGCTGCAGCACCTCTGTCATCCAATGAAACCCAACGTGTGGTGTTCACCAATCTGATGTAGCGTGTTAGTAGCTCTATGTAAGCAGCAGAGAGTTGTGCGGAGGAGAGCATTGTTATTCCAACAGGAGTAGTTCAACCACGAGGAACTGTACTTATAACAGTATGGTAGAGCGCAGATCACACAAACCAGCTGTGATGAGGTCAGGGGGAAGAGGGTGGGAAGATATAATTAGGACAATATGGCAGAGTAGCCTGAACAATTTATTTGTTTACATTTTACACACTTAAGTTATACACACTTACATAATTGTAAACATTCTTGTAACGTGTCATTCCCCGGTCGTTTGACCTCGCCGAGTTTGATACCCACACAAAGAGACAAAGCTAAAATCGAGATCCTGGAAGCACTTTATTACTCATACTTAGGGTCACTGGAATTATGTGGTTCTGCGATGTCTTGTGCATAATTAAAGATTTGCCACATAGTCCTCGTGAGGTGCATAATTTGAAGATTTACGAAAAAAATCTGGCTCACGTGGCTCACAACATACCTAAGGAAATGCTAAATGAGATGGCGTCCTACGACAGACTTTGGGCAAAGGTTAATTTGCCTCTGTTTCAGTTGCTGATTGATATATTCGGGTGTTAAACTGACACAAATAAGGAGAACCCTTTCCCCAAACAGTGTTAACGGGTCTTAAAAACAGACAATACTGGCACAGAATATGCCACATAATTTACAGTTTCTTGTCACATAATTAAACCATGCTGCCTAACTTGGTACTCCATTGCCACATAATTCCACACATGACCCTATTTATACTACATGGTAGCTGGATCTGGCCCGGTGCAAGCTGGAGTCATAGTGCAGGTATTGTATTTTGCTATTGCCCCACATCATTTTAAGATTACTATTTACACTTCTAATCATATTTTTTTTGGCGTACATCTGGATTGCATCTTCATTAGTTTTGAATCATAAGCTTTAGTTGAGGGGTCCCTTCAGCGTATTATGTTTGGGGGCCTTAAATCAAAGCAATTATGCTATTCTTTATATCTTTGTAATGTGTCTCTCTCTTTATCCCCCTCCTCACCCACCGCCCTCACTTGTATTTCTTTATTCCCCCAAGCACCTTTCTGGACAGGAAACCAAAGGTGAATTTCTTCTTTTAATGGCTGCAGATGCTCGTAATTCAAAAGGGCATCACTGCAGACAAGCAGCTGCTGCCATGGTTTAGCAGGAGGAATACAGTAACTTTATTTTTGCACCTCATGTCAATGCACATTTAAAATAAACAACATCGTTTCATTTCCCATGAAGGCTGCTCCCTCAGCATTGCAGTAGATATGCTACATGCAGCAATTTAAGCCCCTCAGAGATCACTGCACAAGCTGGAGGGTGAAGACAACAACCATTCAACTTCACATAATTCAACACAAAACCACACAATTAAGTGTCACACAATTCCACAACACACAAATCCACACCACATAATTCCACTACACACAACACATTTAAACATCTCATAATTCCATGCCACACAATTCAATTACCACAAATCTACTCCACCTGATTCCACTGCGTGCTACACAATTACAATCCAACAAATTCAGCGCCACATATTTCCACTTCGCTCCATTCCACATGATCCCGTTTCACAAAATACCACGCCAGGCAACACAATTCAACTCCAGATAATTCCATTACACATAATTCCACTCCTACCTACATAATTACAGTTCACTCCACAAATATACACTCCACATATATCCCCTCGATTTAAAAACACATAAGTACATTCCACAAAATTCAACTCCGCAACATGCCACATATTTCCACTCCACATCATGCCACATAATTCCACACAATACCACACAATTCCACACCACACAATTCAATTCTACACCATGCAACATAATTACACTCCACATAATACCACTCAACACCACAAATTCAACTCCACAAAAATACACTCTACTCCATACCACATACACTCTGCATTAATCAACTCTGTCCCACATAGCAACACTCCACATAAATACACTCCACACCATCCCACATAATTCCACTCAACATATTTTCACTCTGTGCCACACAGTTCCATGCCACACAATTCAATTCCACATAATTTCACTCCACAACACATAATTCCACTACACACCACATAAATCCACTACACATCCCAGACATCCAATCCACACCACAGAATTCCCAATCATGTGGCAAATTCAACAGCACGCCACATAATTCCACTCCACTACATGCCACTTAACGACACACAATGCAACTCTACATAATTACACTCCATGACCCACAATCCCACTACACATAATTCCACTATACTCAATACCACATAATTACTATCCACATAATTCCACTGCACACCATGCCACATAATTTCACTACACATAACTCCACTCAGCACAACACAATTCCACACCACATAATTCCACTCCAACCCACACAATCCCACTCCACACCATATACATCCCCTCCACTCCACTCCACTCCATAAAGCATCTCTAAAAGAAATTAAAATTGACAACGTTAATAGCCCTCAAATTGCCGTGACCCATTGGCATTGCCAGTGCTTTTTCACATTTTTGCACCCAGATTGGCTGTGGTACACAACACTGCTAAATGACAGGACAGATAACCACAATCAGGAAGGAAAAGAAAGGTTCCATTTCAAAATCTAGAAGCGACCCTTTGACCAAAAAAATCTTATTTCATATTAAATATTGAGTACAAAGTACTAGTGAAGTATCATTTGACTGTGTTGCAGATGCTATCCTTGGTATTGGCCACCCTGGCCAGAGTGGATTTACAATGAGGCAAGATACCTCATCTGGGTTGTGGATGAAACCATAGATACTATATTGCTGCCTGATGTGCTGTCCATGGATCTAGTGAAAGTGTTTGATACACTTGGATGGCAAAACCTATTCACAACATTCCGAAACTAGGTACTCGGCAAGAAATGATGGCTTGAATCTCTCTACCATATGCTGACCCCACGGCTAAGGCGCGTGCTGGAAAAGTAATATCTCAGACCTGTAGAGTGAAGAGAGGGACCCTCCGGGAATTCCCCCTGTCTCCGTTATCATTCAAGAAGGTACCAGAACCTTTGAGCAGCATGATTGTGGGAGGTTTCTCTTCTCTTCTCTTCTCTTCTCTTCTCTTCTCTTCTCTTCTCTTCTCTTCTCTTCTCTTCTCTTCTCTTCTCTTCTCTTCTCTTCTCTTCCCTTCCCTTCCCTTCCCATTCCCATTCCCATTCCCCTTCCCTTCCACAATATCAGGTGTTAGTTTGCTAAGATGGACAAAGATGCACACAGAATATTTGTGCAGTGCAACTGTCCAACTACCAAATTTCTGTGTTGATATGTGTGGATACAAGAGAGAAAACACTCAGGGCATATTTTTTTTTAAAAAGTCAGATCGCGGAGCTGTGCCAAATTTGGAAGCGTCGTGCTCCGACATTTTTAAAGCGCTGGGATGCGCTGTATTCACAAGAACACGGTGCATCCCTGTGTTGGTGCAAATAAAGCTGCCTAGAGCCAGTGCAGGCTCCCTGCTGCCATGTTGCAAGGGTGCCTGCGCTGCAGGGGCGATTGTTTATGTGCAGGAAGGTATCCCTTCCTGCACATAAACAATCAATAATAGTGATTTGCTCTTTGTATGTGTGCTGCAGGAGAGAGCAAAAACTGAGGAGAATGTAATCATTTTTCCTCGTATCGCCATTCTAACGCCTGGTAATCGGCAGACTCTGAGGACTGCAGCTGAAAGGGGCATATTATCAAGGTGGCGTTAAGCCACTTTACATAAGAAATGGCATCACGACACCAGAACGTTAAAAAAAGTGATGCTGTGGTGGCGATAGGGGCTTGTAAATATCCCCCTCCCTGTGGAAATGGGGATGCCTTCAACCCACTCTTCAACACCTGTCCTCTTCTGCACTGTGACTTCGCCTACATTTATTTCTCCGATTAGGAGTCTCATCCTCAGTCTGATTAGATTTCTCAAGGCTGTTTGTTTATTCATAGGAAAACGTTCTGCACCACATATCTTTCACGAAGCTTACGAAACTAATACGTTATTGAATATATAAATAGGGCTTTTTCTGACATTTATGAAAAAATTTAATGTTGGGGAAATTCACCTCAAACTCTTTAATGACCAGGTCGCCTTTTGAACAAAACTCTTGAGATGTTTAAGAACATTCTTCTATTTTTCAGGTGAAATGTCGCAGCAGCAGTGCCAACTCTCTGAAGCCTGGAAGTGGGAGAAATCTTTGCTCATTGTTTTTGCGCTGGTGACCTTGGCCTTGTGTACAGTCATTATTATGAGCAAGGTGGAGGTAAGAAAAACATGTGATATCTCTACAGTGATGTTTAAGTGGGTGCGCAAGGAGGCACAGATGACAGTGGTTGACTATCTATGACACCTGCCTATGTGTCTCTTTATGTATATATACAATCTATATATAAACAATGCATCCTGGAACACTTTTAAAATCTTTGACGAAAATGACATCCTCAAGTTAATAACAACACTCAAACCGTCAAACCACTTCTGCGATCCGCTTCCAGCCAACATCTTCAGCGAGATCAAAACTGCTCTTATACCCATCTGGACAAAGATAGTGAATGCATCTCTATCGCAAGGAACCCTTCCAAGCTGCTTAAAAGAAGGACAGGTAACCCCTATTCTTAAAAAACCCACTGCTGACCACACAATTCCAGATAACTACCGTCCAATATCCACTATTCCTACACTAGCAAAACTACTGGAGAAGTGCGTCCACTCCCAACTATGCAACCATATAGCCCAATTCCACCTCATTGACCAGTTCCAATCAGGCTTCAGGCAAAATCACAGCACGGAAACGGCCATGACCCACATCGTCGATGACGCTCTCAGAATACTAGATCAAAACGAATCCTGCCTCCTAATCCTCCTAGACCTATCATCAGCCTTCGATACGGTCAAACATATTAGTCTCCTAAACCTACTTGAACACAGAATGGCTTTATCAGGAGCTGTCCTGAAGTGGTTTGCCTCCTTCTTAGACAACCGAACTCAAAGAATCAAGATTGACCAAATCGCTATCCTCGAACACACCGGTCACCCTGGGAGTCCCGCAAGGTTCTGCCCTATCTTCTGCCCTCTTCAATCTATTCATGGAACCCTTATCCGAAATTCTGAAACTCTCCAATATCCACTACCACATGTACGCGGATGATACCCAACTATACCTAAAAATATCATCGCCAGATGACATTCGCCTACTCAACACAACTTTACAAAAAAAACACATCTGGCTAACAAAAAACCACCTCAAACTCAATGCGCTCAAAACTGACTTTCTCCTAATCTCCCCACCACAAGGACAAGGTGACATAGTAAACTGGATGAAACACCTATCAGCCCTCAAATGCAAACCTCACATTATCAATTCCACAAGATCACTGGGAATAATACTGGATAAGAATCTCAACATGAGGGAACACATCAGCACAGCCACCAGAGGAGCCAACTTTCATATGAGCATTCTCAGAAAACTAAGGGGTATATTCACAAGAACGTGCGATAACTACCGCAAGAGTAGCGTAACGCAACTTTCAATATCGCAGCCTGCCGCGGGAAAATAACCCCATGTAAACGTGGAATTCACAGCAAGGCGGTAGCATGCGATGGTCACCAGATAACGCGTCAAATGTCAGCGTGCAAATCAACACCACGCCCAAAAAATGCGAAACGCGAACACGAGAAACCATGCGATGAGGCCAATTGCGGTACAAAAAGCAGCGAAAAGCAGCCACAGGCCTGCAAATCCCACGCGTCTGGCGGGAAATTGCACCATAAAACCCACAGAAACAACACACCAGAAACAAGCCAAAGCACGTAGTAACATGGATGCCCCCTGACCCAGCACAGAGGTAAACGCGAACCCCTCAACCCCCACAGACCACCAGCAAGGAACAACGGGGTCGGGGAAGGCCAAGGAGAAAAGGGAGAGGAAGACGGGGTGCAGACCGCAGGAAAACAAGACCAGCGCCACGGAGTCACAGAACACTACCAGCAACTGACCCACTAGCAGACCACCTGGAATGCAGTCGGAGTGCCAGGAGGCCAATCCAGGAGGCCAAGAGGCGCCACCAGGACGTGACAACCTAAACCAGGCACAAACCCGCTGCCAACAGGAAGGCAGCAACGGCGACAGCAGGTGGCAGTCCAGCACCACAGGAGGAGCTGGAGGAAACCAAGGCCACAGTCATCAGTGTGGAGACGGTGCAAGGAGGTGGGAGTACGGACACAGCTCGACAGGACCCGACACAACAACAACAGGGTGATGATCTAACAGGGACTGGAGGGTCGGGGGTGATGGGCACAATGGCACACATGAACAACGAGGTGTAGCACACTGCACACCCACAATTACACAGGGACATGTCCCCCATCCCCGTGGCACACTGCAGCACACACACATAGCAATCACAGCACATACCATGACAATGTGACACAAAGTGCAACACCCACACTGCAGAACAGGGGACACAACTGGGTCCGCCCAGGCACAGAAACAGAACAATCACATTGGACAGAGCAGGGAACTGTGAGATGCATATCTACGGCTACAACCCTACATCAGCCATGTAGGCCAAATGTACACTGTCCCAACTCAAATAGCCACCACCGCCCAAACAGTCACAATGTACATTGTCACACAGTCTGCATGTCGATAAGAACAAGGCGCCAACATAATGCCAACATGCACCTCCCCTTCACAATGCAGAGGGACAAACAACACCTCCAGCAGGTCAGAACAGACAACCCATCAGTGATGCCGGAGACGAACACCACACCTTTGAAACCAACGCCCTACAACAGCCCATGGACATCCCACACAACCCACCACCAGGACCAGGGCAGACAAGCTACTCAGAGGAGAACCCAGCCCATGCAACAGACCACACAGCATGAATCACCCGCAATCACGGCTGGCTCACAACACTTCACCGACCCACACATGACACCCCAATGCCTGGTGTCAGAACGCCAAAAGGAGGTGGCCCAACATGTGCGGGTGTTGCCGAACCCATGGAATGCGAACTAGAACACATACATGGGTGTCCAATACCCTTCAGGGACCACCTACACCCCACAAAGGAGACCCATACTGCCATAGACACATGCAGATACACATACCCAGTACAGAACCACGCCCAGGGGCACGCACATATCAGTCACACACCCACGTTGGCTCTGCATACGACGGCACAGTCCACTCCCCATACGAATTGAGTGGGTGACGACAAAGCTACATGTCCAGGTTCTAGCCAGCTGCCTGCGGTGACATGTCTGCATCCGCTGTACACAGCACAATGTAATGTCGTAGGGCCCAGGGCCCCCATGCATACAGCAAGACCACAGGGACACATGCACACATCATGTTGAACTTGCTACGGGCACGTGCGCCCGGCCCCTTTATTGGCAGGGCCACATGTACAGTGATGCCTGTGCTGGATGTGTGTGGGGTGAGTATAAGCCAGCCCGCACGGAGTGTTTGGTGCTGCCAACAACCTGAACAGTGGACACCAGTGTAATGGAAACAGACACCAGCATAACAGAGTCAACTGCAGAGCAACATGGAGGGATCCGGAGTAAGGACAGAGGTCACCCAATATTCAGTCAGGAGGTTCCGTGAGTTGCAGTGCACTGAGGCAGGGGCACTAGAGAAGAGCGCGCTCATGTGAAGAAATTGCTAGGATTGTGTCCCTTCGTGTTAGTCCTGATGCAGATGCAGTGGGGTGTGTTACACCTGCATCAACTTCCTCATCAACGTCCCAGGTCTCCCACACTGCCTGAGGTGACAGTTGCGTCCGCAGTCCACAGCGCAATACCAAGTAATAGATCTGGGTGTGTAGCTTGACTACCACCACCAGTCTGCATTCCTGCCTTGGGGCTGTTGCCTCCTGCCCTCCCATTGTCTGTGCCTTCTCTCGTCCGCACACTTGACACATCTTCCTCATCATAGTCCCAGGTCTTCCACACGGCATGAGGTGACATTGCTGCACAACCTCACAACAGCAGAAAACTCAAACAGTAACGGACAATGGCTTGCGGTGCACTGAGTCACTGGCACCTGGAGTGCAGAGCAGGGTATCAGGCCGATGATGGCATCCACGACAGGTTTGAGCAACTCCCTAGGTCTGTCAGGACCACCGTTTCGACTCTGGCAGATGGCGGTTGGAGGTGGTCCTTGCGGTGGTGGCGTGTGCCTCCTGTGGTGATGCGACGTCCGGGCCGGTCAAGACTCGCTGCTATGTGTGGGCCCTGGTGGCCCGCAGTTGAGGCCGGAGGATGCGGACAGTGCAGGGCCACAGACACATGGCGTTGATGACCCCAAGACCATCGCTACAGAGGCCATTCAATGTCTCAGAAGAAGGGGTCCCAGGCCTGAGTAGCACAGAGTCAATGGCCCCGGATGCACTGCGGCCGGCACAGGCACCCAGCCACGGGATGGTGACTTGCGGTGCAGTCAGATGGGCCATGCGACCTGAGCGGGTCCCCATCAATGTCCGAGGTGTATGTTGCGGAGGGTTGCGGGGGATAGTGGAAGGTGTCCTCCAGGGCATGATGCGGAAGGTCTGATGTTATCTGGAAGCAGCAAATGGAGGAGTGGAAAGCGCAACCCTCGTTTTCACCAACAATTAGGTATCAGCTACATGAGGATGAAAACTAGCCCCTATTCCATAGACTCAAACGCCACCAATGTACGACCAGTGTCCATGAATGTCGGGGAACACACTTAGTGGCACAGGTGCTGTGAGGGGATGCAGTCTGCGATGATGCCGGTACACAGATGTGAACTCCAACATTGCCAAAGAAAGACTCTGTGGCCTACTGGACCGCAGTGTAGGCCGGAGGCAGTGGTCAGCATGGCCCACAGACACGTGTCGTGCGCTTGTGATGCATTCGTTTGCTTCACTGATAGCAGGGAGTTTAGTGATATCACCCCTGCAGCAGACATCTGGTCACTGCCATTCATGACTCAGGACACAGTTTCACACATGGGACCTACTGTACCGCAGTGTAGGCCGGAGGCAGCGGTCAGCAGTAGCCCACAGACACGTGTCGTTGGCTCGCGAGGCACAGAGTTAGTGACACAGTGGCAGTTGTCGATAGTGTTCAATCACCTCCGTAACGATGATCCTGTTCCCTCCGGACTGCAACGCGTCATCCTCTTACGCCTCTCCGTGCGTGCGATGTAATGTATTCTGCCTTTAGAATTACCGATGTTCAGTTCCAAATCTGTGATCCCACTCGTGCGCAGCGTAGGCCGAGGGCAGTAGTCCGCGTAGGCCCACAGACACGTGTGGTTGTGATGCCATGCACAGACTTGTTGCTACCACATTAAAGGGTGTATAGTGAATTGTTCTCTGCCTTAAATAATGTTCACTGCCATGGTGTGATCAAGACTCAGTTCCAAATGTGTGACCTACCTGACCATGGTGTAGGCCTGAGGCAGCGGTCAGCATGGCCCATTCACCGAGTGTCGCCGGCATTGGTTGGATGGCCCCACCGGCCTGCGTAGTTCAGGTTCAGTGGCACCACGTGTTCGGTTACCTCGGTGTATGTGACCCGGCATTCGTCCGGACTGAGCCACATCTTCCTCTTACACCTCTCCGTGCGACCACTGGTGTGGACTCTGCCATTCGTGCTTTGCGACTAGGTGCTGGATGTGTGACCTACTGGTCCGTAGGGTAGTCCTGGTCCCTCAGCCATGTGTCGCCGGCTGGCGTTGAACAGGGTTAGTGGCACCACGTGTCGCCGGCTGGCCTTGAACAGGGTTAGTGGCACCACGTGTTGCCGGCTGGCGTTGCACAGGGATAGTGGCACCACGTGTCGCCGGCTGGCATTGAACAGAGTTAGTGGCACCACCTGTTGCAAGATGCCCATATGGAACTATGCCTCACAGTTTGGGGGGGGGGTCTGGTGCTGTGGCCGCTGGCCCGGATTTGGGGTCACTGCCATTCATGACTCAGGGCACAGTTTCACACATGGGACCTACTGGTCCGACGAGTAGGCCGAAGGCGGCAGTAGAGTGCGTCAACGAGAAAGGAGTAAGGCGGGCCTGTGTCGTGGAGGCTGTGGTGGTCTGAGGAGGCTGCCAAGCTCGCGGGCCTCGGGCTTGCGCCGGCACGTGGTGGGCCCTCCTTGACACACGCCGGTGTCGGCAGGTGATCAGTGTGGCCTGGCTGCGCAGGGGCGGGGCTGACGGGTTTGTGGTCCAGCGTGCCGGGGTCCGGCAGGCGCACAGCATCGCAGGCAACTCCGCTCACAGCCTCGGCCTCGTGGTGGGGTGGGAGGCGCCGCCCTGGCAGAGACGTGGGTCTTTCCGGAAGAGGACCACGCCCAGGCCCACGTGCTTTTTATTCACACCCCTACGCTGGCGTGGCGTACGCCGGGCCGTCCCACTCCGGTGACGCTTAGGGGGGGTCGTAACAGGCAACATTTCGGCGACGCCCCCCACTGGCTGGGGTGACATGGTGGCATCCACTGTTCACTACACTCCATACACCAGCGGTGTATGTCGCCATGGATATGGGTGTGTTCTGCATACTGCGGTGTGTCCAGCACATCTCCGCCACTCTTGGCATTGTGTACTTTCCCAATCATGGTTCTACTCCATCCCTCACACATGCCTGGTTGCCACCTCTCCCCACATTCGGCTATTATGTGGCTGAGGTGCCATGCCGTTGCTGGCTCATGTTCAGGGCTTGCCCATGTGTACATTGTAAGTTGTTCTGTCGTGTCTGGTGGGTGGGCATATTGTTGTGCCTGTTGTATGTGATTTTGTGACGTGTGCATTGCCAGAGTTGTGAGTTGCATGGTTGTGGAGTTGAGGTGTGTGGGGTGTTCATTTGGATATTGCTAAGAGGCTGTGCATTTCCCTTGTTGCCATCCTGGGAACGCTGGTTGATGATGGACTGTCGGAGGATGAAGGTATCATGCACACTGGCTGTGTAGTTGAAGGCAACATTGTTGGGGGTTCCACGGTGTTCTGTTGTTGCCTGCACATTGATGTGAGACGTGTGCTTCCTGTTGCGGTGGTTGTGTGTTGTGTCACCAGGGGGCACAGGTAGTACATGTGTGCTGTGTATTGCCCCCAAAACGTGCATGCATCCTGCTTGGGCGTATGGTCCTTGCTTGGTCTCCAGCGGATCCTGCGCATTGTGTTGGGATTCCCTCCCAAATTCGTCGCAGCCCAGCGCTGCAAAGTCAAACAAAAATGCTCCTCTCGTTCTGGGGCAAGGAAAATAAAGATGTAGCACTCACGAGGCGCTGTGCCCCCAACAGTCCCAGGGCAAGGGCTGGCCCAGGCAGGCCAGCACACAGGGCCCTCCAGCAGGGAGGCAGTCCCTTGTGGCGGTTCCTCCTGGGGCCCAGCAGCAGCAGGTTGCCTGGAAGCACAAAAGCACAACACTTTCATGGGGTCACAGCCCCAATATTTATACCAATATTCTCTTTGTCTGCCCTGGCACAGGGCTTGGGGGAACCAGCCTAGACTGGTTCTGGGTGGTTTTGGAGAACTTTGTTGACAAGGCTCCTCTTCCCCTTTGTCAGGTGGGGGCTCGTCAGACACACCACAGGGAGGTGGAGCCAGCATTCACATAGGCAGGCACAGACCTATTCAGGGTCAGGGGACTACTCCTCCCACTACTCCAAATGCAGGTGCCCTATTCAGCCTAGCGCTGACTCACCCTGCCCCTCCTGGAGCCACACACACCTCACCAGCCCCTGTCACTCCAAAGCTAGACATGCAATCCACATCAGGCACGCAGACACATAGCACACAGAAATGCCAACTTCTAAAAGTGGCATTTCTAAAATAGTTATAATAAATCTGCGCACACCATTGCGTAGCATTTATTATCACTATTCCAAATATACCAAACTTGACCACGCTGCTCCTCTCATATCAGGAATTACCACTGAAACACTTATCAGGGAATTACCAATGCATTCCTATGGGAGGGCAGCCTCACAGTAGTGAGAAACCAAAATGGATGTTTGTCACTACCAGGATATGTCACACACTTAAGGTACATGTCCTACCTTTTACCTACAATGCACCCTGCCCATAGGGCTAGCTAGGGCCTACCTTGGGGTGACTGACATGCAGTAAAAGGGGGGTCACATACATGGCACACACTTTAGGTGCCACGTCACAGGGGCAGTAACACTGCGCGCACAGGCCCTGCAATGGCAGAGGCCTGGGATAGGTTTCAAAGGCTACTTTGGTGGGTGGCGCGATCAGCGCTGCAAGCCCACCAGTAGCATTTAATTTACCGGCCCCAGGTATCTGAGATACCACTTTACAAGGGACTGACAGGTAAATTAAATAGGCCAAACAGGTGTAGACCAATCTTACCATATTTATCACAGAGAGCACACACACTTTACACTGGACAGCAGTGCTAAAGTGCCCAGAGTCCTAAAACCACCAACACCATGTCAGAAAAAAGGCTAGGAGGAAGGCAAAAGGTTCAGGGATGGCCCTGCAAAAAGGGCCAAGTCCAACAGAGAGAGTTAAAAAAAAATACGTCCACAAATTTGGATTGGTGTAGAGAACCACTCCACTGATCCACCAATTCCCATGCTTGCTTTAAAAAAAGAAAAAAACTTTTTCTGATGTTCACCAACATTGGGAGCTATTTAACAAAACTGTATGGTAGTTGAATATAAACTACATGGGGAGAGTGGTATCACAGGCCTTTCCCCCATTGCTCTGCCCATGCTTGGTGGGATTATTTGATAAATACTATACTCTCCTTGCCCAAAGTCAGGAGTAGTATGTGCCCCAAATCTTTTGATGTGGTACCTGAATAGCCATAGTACTCAGTATAATACTTGATATTGTGAAACAATATGATGTACAGAACGGATCATGTTTTAAATGTGTTTTCTGGTTTTATGTACAAACTAACCGCATCCAGGGTGTTTTACACCATTGGAAACCATTATTGAGATGCGTCTGCTCTCACCCTTTGGTTTCAGACCCTCGGATGCACATAAGCTGATTAATTGTATATTTAATTTTTAGATCTTGCCTTCAGACAGCTAAAGGCCAAAAGTCCTATTGTGTACAATACCATCACTTTGTGTCAGCCTATTGCTTATAACTGGTTGGCTTTCTTATCATTCTCATTTGCTTGCTTGCTTATTCGATAGATTTCCTTCCTCTTCATGTGATTGTTCCTGCCCTGGAGTATAGCTTCTTTGCCATCGTTTAGATTGGTTTACTTATATCCTTCCAATGTTTACCTTAATTGACTACTTTTTAGGTCGGGCTAGGCAGTGCACATGCGCTGTCTACAAGACCTGCTGTAATCAACAAAAACAACTGTATTCCCCCCTGCTGCTTACTATAGGTTCTCTCCTGCATCGCTCTTCTTTGCTGCTTCGTAACTCTTTCATGCAGCTGATTCCTCACTTCCATTTAAGGCTGAGGAGCACCGGCCAAGTACAGGTTCCTTACACTGGCATTCTTTAGCTGTTGTTTTGGAAGAACTCTTTTTCAATTCTTGCTTTCTGTCCCTGCAAAGAGCCTACGCTCCTCATGTTTTATCTGTCGATCTAGTGTTTTCCTGTTCAGCGCTTTCCTCGTCTCTGTGTCTCCCGCCTTGGAAACAAATGCTTGCAGTGCCAGAGAGGAAACATCCTTTGGTTTGACACCAGTCCGCTTAAGTGATGTCTCATTCCTAAGAAATTTCATTTTCTTCGTGAGGGCCATTCTGGTTGAGGCAGCAGTAGAGGTAGTATTGTTGTGGATATGCTCCCCTCCCCACCCTTTCCACCCCAGCTAGGAAGCTGTTCAATGAATGGCGCCCTGTTTTACTGACCCAAGTGGCCACAAATCAAACACACACATGAAAGGCCTTCTCTGATGCAGCTGCTGCACAACCCAGAGCCGTTTCAGGAAACACGCGTGTTTCAAATATGGTCGGCTACAAAGTCCAGTGTCACAGAGGGTGTATTCCTGCTACTCGCTATCTTGAGTAAACATGAAATGGGGGCACTTGAGTTCGGGTACAGCTTGGCCAGCTGCCTCGCACTCATATCTACTTTCTCAGTCACCTATAACCTGCAGTGCTGAGATCCCGCACTCTCAAGGCGCCTTCACCTTGACTGCTAGTTAGTGGTACATCCACACTGAGATCCGGAGACTCACCATTGAACGAGCAGCTGTGTGGTTAGCATAAGTTATCCAAAGGACTGAGAGTCTCCATGGTGGCAGTGCACCGGTTTTTGTTATTGAATAACCAAGTGCACTCAGGGATTTGTAAGCTGGTTCACCTCAGCTTAGTTTACACATCTGAAAACAGTGATTTGGAAATGAAAAGCCCCGGACTGATGCAGCCTGTTGTGGTGACATGAAGTCATGGTCCTAAGGCTAAGTGTAGGAAAACCACTTATAGACAAGTATCAAGTTTCTGCACTTCTCATGAGGGTTTCAATGCTATTAATGGCCGAGTACCAATACTTCTCAGAAGCACACAGGTACCCTGGTATCGTGGGTGCCAGCACTTCGATAATTCCATTTAAAGCACTACTTACAGGACTCTACTATAAATAACCGTTTGTTTCAATTACATTTGAATGCACTTCGATGGCACTTGCACTGCTGATGAATGATGTTAAACTGTAAATCCAGAGTTGAAGAGTTAACTCTGTGCTGACAGATAAAACTGCAGTGCACGCAGCCACAGCCCGTGCAGGTAAGAGCGGTGGGGTGGTGGGGCCAGGTGGGGGTGGAATTCGAGAAACGACCACGAGGGAAAATTAAATAAATAATTAATTTTCCCTCGTGGTCGTCTCCCGAAATCCCCCCACGGCCCCACCATCCTTACCTGCACAAGCTGCGGCTGAGTGCACATAGGTGTTAAAATAAACTACTTTCCACATTGTACTGACCTTTTTTCCTGTCCAGCTGGGTCATACTGCTTTATATAGGCACTCTTATAAGAATCTTCCAAGACTGTCTTAAGAGAATCGACAATCATCCAATATTTCACAATCTTCCTGTATTTATAATTCACACCCGAAGGAACCCACTATGAATCATACAAGAATCAGCCCAAAAAAACAGGCAAGCAGCCCTAATTGTTTTACTCGACTAGTTAGCCACCTGCCAGCCTCCGACCTTCCACAGTGGGTCATCACTTGGCAAAAGGTGCACCCTGGCAACTCTGCCAGATAACTGTCCATCACAGATTTATGAAAGGATGCTACTTATTTTTGGTTGTAAAATATAAATATAATCATTTAGTATCAGGAAAACTGTGACTCACCCACCATGCTGTAGACAAGGCACAAATACTTTTTTAAAACACATGTCCTAGCCATTATTTGAAAAACTGCTTTTAGGTCGAGCTTTGGACCTCTTGTGTATACTTTAGTCACCCAACGCCCCAGGTCCTGGGATTAATAAGCAGCTTCTAAAACACGACCTTCAGATGCCACCTCATGTGCCAGGTGCTCTGACTACACAGTAGTTTCTACAGCTCGCCCCCATCTTAAGGCAACACACCAACCTTACATTTTACCAGCCCCCAAAAGGGCAAGGATTATCGAGCAGTTTCTGAAAAACAGATTCTTATTTGGAAATCCTGAGTGCATTCAAATGTAAACAGTCCTCACAGGGGCTGTGATTACCGAGAAGGTTCTAAAAAAACAGGTCTCCACAGTCTCTGGGGCATTGTAATATGAGGAGCAGCCATTCTGTGAGCCTGGATTCATCCATCCATCCATCTATCCAGCGTCCTCCTCCTCTCTCTCCATCCATCCATCCATCCATCCATCACCTCATCTCTCCTCTCATCCACACAATGACAAACTCCCCATCCATGCATCACCTCTCTCCTTCTCCAATTCATCCAACGCCCACCTATCCATTCATCTATCCATCCATCCCCTCTGTCATTCTCTCATCCATCCAATGTCCACCTCCTCATCCATCCATCCCTTCTGTCCTTCTCTCATCCATTCAACATCCTCCTCCTCTCGATCCATCCATGCATCTCCTCGTCTCTCCTCTCATCCATCCACTGACATACTTCCTGTCCATCCATCCCTCTGCCCTTCTCTCATCCATTCAATATAATCCTGCTCCCCATCCATGCATCACCTCGTCTCTCCTCTCATCCATCCAATGACAAACTCTCAATCTATCCGTTCTCTCTCCTCATCCATCCATCCACTTCAATCCATCCTCTTCTATCTGCTGAGAACCATCCACCCATCTGATCCATCCATCCACCCATCTGATCCATCCATCCACCCATCCGAGCCATCCATCCATCCGATCCATCCATCCATCCATCCGATCCATCCACGCATCCATCCGATCCATCCATCCACCCATCCGATCCATCCATCCATCCATCCTCTTCTTTCTGCTCAGTACATCCACCCAACTGATCCATCCATCCATCCATCATCTCTATCCTTCTCTCATTCATCCAACGTCCATCTCCTCTCCCATCCATCCGTCACCTCTGTACTTCTGTCACCCATTCAATGTCCACCTCTTCTCCATTCATCCATCAATCCACCCTCCGTTGTCCATATTGCCCCGACTCCACATTCCTCCCTCCTTGTTACCTGACAATCGGCCGCGTCATAGCGCTTTTCAAATATCAGCCACATTGCACAACCCACTCTGGAATGTTATCTACTGGGGAAAGTGGCAGTGAGTCCGCAGCCAGAGCTGCATTCCTGTAATTTAACGGGTGTTTATTCATTCACTGCCCTCAGAAACATACTCGCTCTGAGCGGATCAAAAATATTCTCGACTGTTTAACCATTACAAAAATAGGATTCCAGCCTGTGTTACAATAACAATGCTCATTCCCTGTTAGTTTAGGCACGCGGGTATGTGCAGATTTCTAGATATTCACATTAGTAAAAAAACGTTTACATTTGCAGCGAGAAATAGCTCTACTCTCGCAAATGCGACACTTATTGCAACGCAAATGCTTGTTTCTTTTGCTTTCAGCACCCAGTGGGAGTGTATTTGTTTGCTCTTTCCCCTCTCTGCTGTCTTCCTGTTAAGCTGCTATAACAGCGATCTTTGAAGTAGTTTTCTGTTACTCCTTGCTCCCTTGCACAGTAGTGTTTTTCACAAGGGATTTTAATCGTGCTCAATTGTCACTAATACATGTACCTGTGCTCCTAACTTTTCCAATCGATATGTAATTTCAGCCGGGCCGGGCCTTTAGTTTATCGACTTTTCTTCCAGTGCAAAACAACTGTGTTTGCTGCAAGACCCGCCATAAGTCAATTTACGCGCAATGTCTTACTCTTCTCTCACTGTATACTGCAGCGAAGAGCTCTGACCTCTCATATTCAGTACCTTTCCTTTGAACTCCGATTGGCTTGTGCTTTTTTCAGCTCCATGCTATAATGTGATTATGGAGTTACACGTTCCCAGGTATTTCTGTTGTGGCTCACTTTGTGTAGTCGGTTCGTTTCTCTTCCTGCTGTGATTGCTTTGTGAAGTTCTGTGTCTCTAGTCATTCTTAAGTTATTTTCCGAAACACTTGATCAAAGCACTTCATTAAGTTCCTGAGTGATTATATATCTTATAACATATGTATGTAATAACTATAGATTGCACCTCCAGTGTCTAAAGCTTTTTGTTTATTTTTCAGATAATACAAGGTAACCGGTCTCAAAAGAAGTGTGCCAACAACACAGTATATGAAGTTATGACAGGCAGCATCCGACGAAACTCCATGACGAGACCTCACGTCAACAATAGCCAAATTGTTACTGACAATAACGCCCTGGGCACTAACACCATGGGCAACGGGGCCTGTCTGATGCAGCCTCCTATGGGCAGATATTGGAAGTCAGATAATGCCTATAGTACCACACCGTTCTGATGAAAGCCCAGCGCATCTTCTCCTGTCCTTCTCAGTCCTGTGACCTTAGGGTTGGGGGTTATGGGATTCGGGGTACACTGACAGATTTCAATTTAAAGATGTGGTTCGAATTCCCTTTGGAAGGCCAACAGGGCTGTGGCAGAGTGAATCTCATGCTATCTGTATATTTTTCTTTCCAGGAGTCTTATGAGCCAATTTATATCTTGTGATGCCCTCAATGTGAATTTTAGGGATCGTAATTCCCTGTCTCCAGTTTTGCAGGCTCCTTCGCTAAAGATGTAGAGCGCACTTAAGGTATATCCTTATCTGAACCCCAGAAATGACAAATTGAGCCTTGTTTGTACTTTGAGGGACCTATGTATTTTTTCGAACTCTTTGATTAAGCTCATTCTTAGCAGCTTCATGACTGCTCTCTCAGACCATTCTGGGAGCAGTGCCATCTTGCCCCCTTTTATGGAATTATATGCTGCTGCCAAAAGCCATATAATTAAACCTTTTAAACCCTAGGAAGCTGTCCTCCCTTAGATGGTTTAATGCACCCTGTTCAATAGCCAATAGGTGCTTGAGGAGTGCTTTGTCCTAGAAACCAAGGGACAAAAACGTAGTTGCGACTTGCAGTTTTGAATGTATATCATCCTTAAGTCTTAGACGCAAAGAGATCAATGAAAATAATTGTCAGCAATTGATTCTTGCCACTAATTCTAAATATTCCAAAGTTTACTGAGAAACTGTTAATTTGATTAGAAATAGTCAGAATTATAAGACCAGCATTAGCTCCCACATAGCAGCGGAGCAGAGGGAAGTGCATAGTTCTAACATTTACTCACTACCGTCTAATAGTAGCCTCAGCAGGAACTCTATAAGTGGTGTCCATCATTTTTCTAAGCTTGAGATAGAATTCCATGAGGTTGTTTCCGCACTATTTGATTACCCATCCAATAAGACACCCGGACCTGGTGGCATCCCAATAAAACTTTCTAAACGTAACAATTTATGGGCTCTCCTGCTTACTCACATCTTCAATAATGTAAGTGATACTAACTTGCCTTGCGCCTGGTTCAACTCGACTATTGTTCCCATCTTTAAAAGATGGACTGAACTAAGATGTTGTCGGCCCATTTGTCTAATCAACTTGGCAGTCAAAGTTTTGTGCAGAGTCGTTTTTATAAGGATCAGATCATGGGCCAAAGAACAGGGCATCTTGAGTAATTGTTAATATGGGTTCAGAGAGAGCCTAGGTACAACGGAGCAGTGCCATCTAATTATTAGCAAATATACTATTTCCAAGCACTCTCTAGAGTACCTGGCCTTCATGGACCTCTCAAGCATGTTTGATCAGCTCAAGAGATCAAAATGATGGCTGATGCTTCTGAGTATGGGGCTGGGCACATCGCTGATCAATTTTCTCTGTGCTCTGCTAGGGTTAGTTTTGGGCCAATGGGAGAATGTACCTATCCTTTTAGTCTGGAACAAGGAGTATGCCAAGGCTGCATTCTGGCTTCTTTTTTATTCGTATTAGATATAAACAACTTGTGTACAGTTCAGGTTTGGCAGCATCAGGATGTACCAATTATTAACTCCCTTGTTATCCCAGCACTCCTATACGCGGTGATGAGGTCTTGCTGGCATGCACCCCTGTTAACTGGAATCTGCATTTGATTCTTTCATGACCAGTTTGGATCAGGATATTAATTATTGCAAGTCCCACATTATGGCTTGCCGGAAAAAACTCCAAATATGTGCACTATTTCAATTCATTAGAATTAGCTTTTAAGCATCTCTAGTTTAACCTACTTAAGGGTAATTTATGATTCTATCTAAAGCTGGCACATTAATAATTCCGTAAGGAGGCAAAAATAATCACAATCAGTGGAGGTGCTATTTAATCTTATTCCCTCACTGGGCAAAAACCTCATAATGCCTTTCCTCAATATTTATAAAACACATTTCCTAACCTATCGCAACCAATGATGAAATATGGGTATATAACGACGATATGTCTATACAAACTGAGGAAAATCACTTTTACAATGTTTACTTTCTATCCCTTCCAGTAGCTCTTCTTACCTGTATTATCAAGGATCTGATTGGGCTCACCCCCTTGCTGCATTGGCTATCAATCTGATCCAATGGATGTGCCACCTTCAATCATGAAGTCATCAGGGACTGCTTGCAATGCTCTTATTGACATAACATTCCGTGGTTTTCCTATGTCAAGCAGTCCTATATATCTATAGGAAAAATGGATTTCTTTGATAACCCCACCTCCATTTGTAAGATGGACAAACTTTGGGCCAAGAGTACTTTTCTTGCTATGAGATGATCTGATCATGAGTGTAATGAATTCAGCAAGCCCAGCATACGTCATTACATAGAGATGAAGACCATGCTTTTTACTGACTACGCAACATTGGTCATCGGGAGCGGGATTGGTTATTTAGGTTTGGATCAGGCACAGTCTGAAACCTCTTGGTCTTTACCCTGGACTAATATGCAAATGATATAATTGGTACCTGTAGTTGGGATGATGTTGCGAAACAGACGCTGCTTCATTTTGCGTTTTGTAGATGTTATGAATTCTACCAAAAGGCTTTTAGGGGCACATTACGATACCCGGCGTAAATAAATCCGCCAGGCATGGAAGCGGCAAAAATCCGCCCGCACACACCGCCTGAACACCGACCACGCCATTATGATTACACAAACCGAAAACCGCCATCGGCGGAAAAATCACACAAAATACCGCCCGCCATCGTCCGAGTCGGAGTCAAACCGCCCGCCACGGACGGAAACACGCACGACAACACAAAACCGCCCGCCCACACGGCCGACACACCGCACGTGAAATTACAATCGCACCGCCATGAGCGCGGAAAAACCACAAATATACCGCCCGCCAGCGCAAACAACGCCGATGAGAATCGACACGGCAGAAGCCATGGCGCCAACGTACCTGCACAGAAACCATCCGCACACAAAACCAATAGCACACAACATGGCCAACAAGTCCACACAGCAAGGCACGCACAAATACACAAGCACAGTACACATCCCGAAAACACCCCCGGACAAACAAAAAATACAAAGGCCAGAACCCCAGACACAACACACCTGAAAACAACAGACCATGAGGACACACCCACATAGGTGAGTACAAAAGCAGCACTCCCACAGACCACAACCCCTTGCTACATTGCAAACCAGAGAGGAGAGGAGAGGACACAGTGACACAGCAAGGACAGCAGCACACCACAGAAACGCACACATCACTACCACCACCACCACCACCACCACCACCACCACCAAACACCACCACCACCACCACCACCACCACCACCACCACCACCACACCCCGGCACCACAAACCCCCTGCACATTACACAACACACACCGCACCAGCACCACAAACACCATGGCACCACAAAGGATGCCCAAGTTCACGCCCATGGAGCTGACGGTCATGGTCGATGAGATCATCAAGGTGTACCCACAAATCTATGGGAACATGGTCCAGCACACACCACTAGCCACCAGAAACAGAATGTGGAACCGGATCGTAGACCAGGTCAATGCAGTCGGGACCCTGCCCAGAAACAGAGTCGAGATTAACAAACGTTGGAATGACGTAAAGAGCCTGGTCAAGAAGAAGGAGGGCAAAAACAGAGAGCTGGCTGCCGTCACTGGCGGAGGGAATCCCGCGCTCTTTAAGACCTTCAAAGCGTGGGAGGAGAAGGTGCGAGTCGTAATCCATCCGGAGATCCTCGCCGGAATAGCAGGGGGAGTGGAGGCTGGTAAGTACAAACTAATGTATACCAGCACACCGCTATGTACTCACATGCGCAACTACCATGCCACAGCTCCCAGGGACAAACACCCCCATGTCCAGCACACAATACACAACACATCACACACACATGCAACAGACACTACCACACACAGCCCAAACCGAACAACTGTAAGATGCGTGGGGACATGTGTACACTAAGCCAGCCACGTAACCACCAACAGGTCCCCAAATATGCCAGAACCGCCACAACGAGCACCCACCACACCCATGTGTCCGCCACAGCTGCACTAACCGACAAGTAACAGGTAAGTGGCAGGAACACAAAGTGCAGTGGGTGGGACGGTGGACAGCCCAAGTACAACACACACCAGGCCCCAGTCCCACAGCACAGCAAGGAGGAGCATCCCCCACACCCCACAGCCACGTGTCAGCCACCGCAGTGCACAACGACAGCCGAAAGGCAGACATCACGGTCCACAGCAATCGGTGTCAGTGGGTGTACAGCCACCCCCACGACCCACAACACCCCCCCACCCCCACAGACCTGCAACATGGAGCACCCCCGCTTAGAGCCATGTGGCATCCAGTACAGTGCACGCACGAACAACTTGCAGGTGGGAAACTGGACAGGGCTGGATTACTGGAGGCATGAGGACCATAACACCACCAACACATGGGACATGTCACGTAGCAGACGAACACGCAGCACCGCCCACCGTCACGAACAAGTGAACAATGTGCACACGGACATGAACAACAGACTCACACCCCACATGACCCATCACAGACATAGCAACACCCAAGGAGCCACGTCTGCATGCACAAGCCACACTGAATATAGTCCCACACGGCAGCCACTGTGCAACTCATCACACACAACCGAAACACCATTGAAGTCCTGGCCATGTAGCCCCCACTGCCTGTCAACCCCACACCCCACAACTACGCCTATGTAAGACAAACAACACTAGACGCAACAGAGCGGAACAACATAAATGCACACGAACACCACTGAACCCATCAAACTCACAGACACACCATGCACATACAACATACCATCCATCCCATCCGTCAGCCCCAGTCTCATGAAAGGCATGTCATCCGCACAGCTGCCACACATACAGCAGTAACGCTAAGACACATGCCCATGACCAACCATGTGCCAGAAGTCAATTAAGCGCACGACACACTGTGAGCAACAACACACAACATGGGCCACACCCCCCGAGCACTGCAGTGATGCACATGGCACAGGGCAGCACGCACACCAAGGAGATGGGACAACTGCAATACGTTGGCTGGCACACAACTATCACTCACTCATAACGATGCGTCCAATGCCATGTCCAGTAATCACAACAGACAGCAAATATGCAGGGCATGTCAGGCATGCACACACCTCAGACCATGCACTGTCATGCTGCCACAACACATGTCACGTTCGGCACCCATGGCTCACAGCATGTACCCCAAAAGCATATCCCCTCCCAAATGCGAATCTGGGGCATGGCCCCCATGTAGCCATATGCGTTCCTAAGCGTTCCATTTGAACCCCAAAAGCATATCCCCTCCCAAATGCGAATCTGGGGCATGGCCCCCATGTTGCCATATGCGTTCCTAAGCGTTCCATTTGAACCCCAAAAGCATATCCCCTCCCAAATGCGAATCTGGGGCATGGCCCCCATGTAGCCATATGCGTTCCTAAGCGTTCCATTTGAACCCCAAAAGCATATCCCCTCCCAAATGCGAATCTGGGGCATGGCCCCCATGTAGCCATATGCGTTCCTAAGCGTTCCATTTGAACCCCAAAAGCATATCCCCTCCCAAATGTGAATCTGGGGCATGGCCCCCATGTTGCCATATGCGTTCCTAAGCGTTCCATATGAACTCCAAAAGCAAAGTACAAACCAGACCCAGGATGGGCCAGGAGCCCGCATACACCAGAGTCACAATGAGTAGGGGCACAGCAACACACCCATCGGCATGGCCAATCCGTCCCATGCCACATGTGCACAGCACACAGTCCCATTGCCTAGCACACACAACTACAGATGCCACAGCCACACACTCGCCTCCGGGAAACCCATGTACGAGATTGCACGAACTGCCAATGTCAGACGACTAATACATACTTCGCCAGGTGCAACACAATAACAAATCTCATTCTCTCCACAGGTGACGAACTGCCGGATGCTGGGGATGGAGACAGCAGCCAGCACAGCCAGCCCACAAGCCCCCAACGAGGACACACGGATCTGGAGGATCTGTCCTCCTCTTCGGACACGGACCACCAAGCTGGCCCATCTGGCGTGGCAGGGCCCAGCCGCTCCCCAGGACCCCTCCTACCCACCAACCCATCATCCAGGGATGCTGAACAGTCCCAGTCCCCTGCTGCCACTGTCGTTGCGGCCACACCCACGGTCATTGCGGCCACTACCACTGCCGCAACCGCCACCATCGCCGCACCGACCACCACCGCCTCCACCACCACCACGTCTTCGCTGGCACCAGCCCCAGCGCAGGTGGTGGCCCGGCCGACTGGATCCACCCTGGGAGCCACAGCGAGGACCGTGGTGTGCAATGTGGCTAGTGGGCAGGCCGGTGGCAGCAGGACTGGTAGGAGGAGCAGGGTCAGGGAAACGCCAGCCTCCCCTGGGAGCCATGCCCTGCCTCAAATGGCCAGAGTCCTTGGGGCCTATGAAGAGGCCCAAGGACAATGGGCCAGGTCTGCTACTGACACGCGGGAGGTGCTGGGGGTGCTGAGGTCCATGGACGCCCATATGGGCCAATTCGTGTCCCGTATGGACCAACTCGTGGACCTCATGGGCCAGCTGGTGGTGGCGGTGGGGTCACAGGCAAGGCCAGCAACACCACCTCCGCCACCACCTGCTAGGGCGCAGGGTCGGGCAGCAGTGTCCACTTCCCCTGCGTCCACAGCCAGTGAGCACACCTCACCCACCACCAGCAGGTCGCCACCACACCCCCCCCCTCCCAAACGTGGAAGGGGCCGTCCGAAGAGGAAACAGATCTCCCGGGAAGACTTCGCACGCTCCAGTCGCAAGTGAGGCAGCCAGCCAGCCTTCCGCCAGACTTCCTTGACCAGCCACTGCATTGACTTGCTCTACGATCCCACTCCACACAGCCAGCTGGATGGCATGTGTGTGTTGGACTATGGACATAGAACCAGTGGGTACACCCTGATCATCACGCAGCCATGACCGACAGCTCATTGTCACTGCACGCACCACTTTTGTCATCACCTTACACACAATCACATGTCACAGTTTGTAATAAATGCACCTTTTTCACTAACTGCTGTTTGTGCCCTGTGTTTTATTTGTACGGAATACAACGGCCACCTTGGGCGGAAAGGCACCTGATGCGTGGCATGGCAATGGAATCCGGAGGGCCTGTAGGGACCTAGGGGTGGGAGACAGAACAGGAGCACATTCAATGAGTGTGTCACACACCCATCACACAGTACATGTCAACAACTACAAGCAATGTACACACATCGCACAGAGCAATAGGGCACAATGCCACAGTCACCAACAGTGGCATACTACCCTGGCCATGGAGCGTTGACACACTGCACGCAGTGAACATACGGCCACCCTGACACAGCACACACACACCTGCACAGATACAGACACATCATCCGTCGTACATGGACACTCACCGTCAAGTGAAGTAGCGGGCGATGAGCTGCTGGCGCACATTCCCAGCTTCCCCTCTCCGCTGTCCACCTCACTCGAGCTGTCCTGGTCTGCGGGCTGGGGCCCTGGTTGATCTCCGTCATCCACAATGAGGGGGATCTGCTTCCGAATGGCCAGATTGTGCAGCATGCAGCACGCCACCACTATCTGGCACACCTTCTGTGGGGAGTACGCCAGTGCACCCCGGTGCGGTCCAGGCACCTGAACCTGGACTTGAGGAGGCCAAAGGTACGCTCGACCACACGTCTGGTCCTCCCATGTGCCTCATTGTATCGATCGTCTGCTGGGGTGCGAGGATTCCTCAATGGACTGAGCAGCCATGCCCCATTCGGATACGCAGAGTCACCTGGGTGTGAGGGACACAGAGAACCGTTGCTATTCCAACTGGACAGGGGACAGCATCGCACAACCAGCACGCTACACCACTCCACATACTCACCGACAATACAGCCACGATCCTGTTGCAGATTGGCCATCAGTCGTGGCAAGATGCTGTTGCGCATTATGTGTGCGTCATGTGCCGAGCCTGGAAACTTGGCACACACGTGGGTGATCACCATGTCCGCAAGGCACACCACTTGCACATTCAGGGAGTGCGTGTGCTTCCTGTTGCGGTACAGGTGCTCAGTGGCCTGTGGTGGAACAAGGCCAACATGTGTGCAGTCAATGGCTCCCACGACGTGTGGGATTCTGCCAAGGGCATAGAATGCACCCTTCACTGCCGCCAATTCACGAGCCCTGGGGAATCTGATGTACCTGTTTCGGTACAGCATCATGGCTGCCAGTACATCCCTCAGCACCTTGCTAAACATGGGCTGGGACATCCCTCCTCCACTGCCCACTGTGTGCTGGAATGACCCAGTGGCGAAGAAATGCATGGCGGCCATCACCTTAGCCGTGGGGGTGACAGCAGTCGGATACACCCTGCGGGGACGGAGATGGGGCTCTAACATGGCACACAGTCGATGCAGAGTTGGCCTGTCCAGCCGAAACTTCCTGATTACCTCTGTATCGTCCATGTCCGCCAGCAATTGGTATGGGCGGTCAATGTTCGGTCTCCGCCTGGGTTAAATGGCAGAGGACACATGTCAAAGCAACACGGCACATAGCAATTTCGCATACACATCACTGACATGACTGAGCAAGCACATGAGCCACAGCCCAGCTGTCAAGCTGGGACGGCACGGCCACAATACACTTACACAGGTCTCCCAACAATGGCAATGGCAAGTGAGACATACCACTGCCATGTGCATGCACATGGGGATCTAGGCCCCAATGACTTGCGGGGCGTGCTGATGGGGACTGACTGCATATTTGTCAAGCGGCAACGCCACGGCAACATGAATGTCTGCTGAGCATGGAACTGCTTCCGAGGCTGGATGAGTATGGCACACGACGACGACGATGTGGGCACGGGCTGAGCGGCCAATACAAGTGGGACCTGTGGCACGAGGGGATATGAGACAGTAGTAGGTGTCAGCACTGCACCCTATGTACAGCACTGTACGGATCACAGCTCCCGAAACATTGACTGGTGTCCACATTGACAGCCCCATGCCAAGACGGCTGTGTGCTTGCAGTCACACGTCACAGGTGAGAGGTTACATTGCACGTGCCAGGTGGCAGACGTACATAGTGGGAGCTGGCATGTGTGTGCATGTGTCTCCTGTTCAGGATCCACTAGATGGGCGCTGACTCTGTACTGACCATTGGACACAGCATGTTCCGTGGAAGGCTTGTGTGTGTGGGATGGTGGCACTGGATGTGCCTCCGTTGGGTGGGGGGCCATGCACAGGGCGGGTACGTCGATGATTGCGCATTGTTGGTCACGGTGGGTGCACCAACTAAGATGTGTTGCCCTGTGTTCAATTCCTATGTCCGCATGATGATGGACTGTGGATGTGAGCAGACTACACATTGGTCGATGTGCTGTCTATATGCATGTGCCTTCACACCAGGCACAGCTGCCCCTGCACATGTGACCCCTGCTGGACTCGCTGCTGGGTGTGTGGAGCTGATGCACCTTCTGCGCGTGGGGCGGACAGCTCTCCTCACTTCCCTCATTGCGCATGTCATGTCTTTGCCGCAGGTGACATGGATCATGGAGGGCCCACATGTACGCGTGGGTAGGCTACACATGATTGTTCACTGGTCGCCACCCCCAGTCAGTGTTTCGAATGGGAAGGTTGTCGTGCTGGTGGTATGTTCGATGTGGCGGATGGGCGGGCCTAGGTGCGGGCTTACATTCCGGACATGGGGGGTAGTTGGATTGGCGACTAGTTGCAGTACACACGGGACACGTCTCTTCCTTTCCACATCTGGGTCATCCCTTGTACTAACTGACAGTGATACAGTCATCTTCGCCCCAGCCCTCATGTCCTCCCCTCGCCCCCCAATATGCATGCTCACCTGCGAGGCTAGCGCTTGCACAGGCAGCCCCAAGCTCGCACCAGAGAGGGCAAGGAGTGTATGTGTGGGTCCAGTTGCACGAGTGGGCTGTCTCAGGGTATAATGCGTGGCGGGACGCCGTCCACCTGCGTGGTGCCCCAAATGGAGACCCGGCCTGCATGGACTATGCATCACAGTCTTCGCCTTCCGGATCCGCCACCTGCGACACCCAGTGGCTGTGGCTGCCCTTGCGGCCAGGCCGCGTCTGTCTGTGGCTGTTGGCCCACACATTCACTCTTTGGCCTCTCTGGGGAGGGCTCGGGGGTGGTGGCGCACGCGCTTGCACTTAGTCGCAATGGCATGTGTCGTGGTTGGTATGATGGGCAATGGATGGGATGGTGCGAGCCACCTCCCGTGACGTCAGTGCTGCTCGTGCTGTGGTGCGTCCCCCTACACTTCCATCTGACTTGTGCCATGCTAGACGTTGAGGTTCTATTGCCTGCGTGATATGACCAGGAGGAGCGCGAGGAGACCTCACACACACCATGCTCCACTGCCATCCCGTGCCCTGTATCGCCTGTGCGGATTGACTATGTTGGGGTTACACCTGGTCGACTGGGGCTGTGTGTGCCTTGTCAAGGGGCATGGCGGGCGCACAACAGGATCCAGCTTGTCCACAGAGGGTGGGCTGAGGTGCGCCTGGTACCGCTTTGTACGTGTGCCCGGCTGCTGTGCACACACGTGTTCACTCCCCCCCGACAGGTGTCCTCTCACAATGCCCAGGGAAGCGGTGGTGTACTGTTCATGACCCCTCCCAACACGGCGTGCTCCAACTTGGCATGTGCGCATCTACCCGTCGCACCCACCCACCTGAGCACTGCGTCCATACGACTTCACACAACACATGTGTGTCTTCCACAGTAGTGCTACTCATTTGCGTTGACATCCAATACCAGTGGACTACATGGTCATGTCACGACTGCCGTGTACTTCACATACTCTCATCCTCTCTCATTCGTACTTGTGAAATGAGTCAGCGGAGACAGTTTTGGTTTCAAACATTATATTGATTCTTCTGTCCTCTGTGATGCAGTATAGTGGACACTACTGGCAGCGGGATACATGTTGAGGATATACTGAGCATGATTACAAATGGGATAGGATGTAGGGTTACATGTGATTAGCTGTTGCATGTGGGATGTGGGCTTCCGAGTTACATCTGCTTGGCCAAGGCTGTGCTAATGTACATTTACGTATAGCTGCGGAGCTGCGGACTTTGACACAGACGGTATACATGTAGCCTACCAGACCGCTCGGCATCATGGGCACAGTCCATCTCAGTTCCATGTGACAGGTTTGCTGCGGTTGTTCCTCATGCACGCGTGCATGTGAGATGACATCAGGGCATGTGCTTGCGTGCATGCAGCGGCGTGCCACTTGTTGTTGCACTGTGGTGGTTACTGGACATGTCACAGTCACTGGGGTCGTGTTGTTGTTGTATGCACTTGTCGTCCATGCAAAGGTCCTGGTATGGGATTCCCGGGGCGGGGGTGGGAGGGGTGCAGCACCCACAGACTCCAGGCGACCTATTCATGTCCACTGAGCGGTGTGTGTGTCCATGTGCGCTGGATCCATGTCGTGTCCTGGTTGTTCGTGCAGTTCCGTCCATGTGGGTGCGATACACAGAGCCCATGCCACTGCCTCCCACGATGCATGCGGTGTTCCTGGATGTGATGGGGAACAGTGTGCATGTCCCGGTCATATCCGATGTCATGGCGATGTTGTTGATGGTGTGGTTACAGTTGCCGGTCGTTTGGTATGGCTGTTGTGGTGGTGACTGGCCAGTCCGTGCGGAAGCTGAGCATGGGTGCGGGGTTGGACTTCATGGGTCACTCGGGGAACCTGCGTTGTGGTCCGACGTATTTACAGGTTGTCAGGTATGCGATGCCGTCCAGCAGGGCTTCCATGTCATTGGTGGTGTACATGTTTGCCAGCCAATGAAGCGGATGGTGGCTGTCAAGGTGTTGTTCGTAGGTTGTCCCTTGGAGGACCATGATGGGGCATGCTGGGTGACATTCGATGTAGCTGTTCTCGATGATCCGTCGTGTGGAGGCACAGTGGTTCCATTTCAGTGCGGGTGCGATGTTGGCCACATACGCCATGCCCCCATAGGCAGAGCAGGCCCTGTCGTGTGCGTCCAGAGGGAGGAGTAGTGGTAGCAGGTCCGCCTTCAGACATGCCGGGTTGGAGAGGCATATCTCGACGGGATGCTGGTAGGGACACCTCCGACAGTAGAAGACGGGCATGACGCAGCTGAACAATGTGATGCGGTAAGTCAGTCGGTAACTTACGTTCAGCAGGGACAGGAGATCGCATCCCAATGTATGTATCGTGTTGGTTTTGTACAGCTTGAGCTGTTCGGCGTAGTTGGGTAGGTGTGTTGCGGTTGCCATTTCGCAGCGGTTCGTTGAGATGGCGTGCTCCGGCTGTGTGTGCAGTCTGCAATGTGCACGCTCCGGGGTTGCTGTGAGCTCTGTGTAGTCGTAGGGAGACAGGACTTGTGTTCTGTTTGCTTGTTTGGAGGACACGGGCCCTCTTCCCACATGCTTCTCAGACAGTTCAAGGTCAGTGCTGTGTGACTCCTTCCAATTAACTTGCATGTGGCCGACATGGGGGAGTGTTTTCTTCTTTCTTCCCCGTCCGTTGTGTGCTTCTGTGATATGCGCTATCTGCCCTGTGGTCGGTCTCCTCGGCATGCCTGTGTTGGTCTATTCTTGGACAATGGCTGTATTCACCGGCTTCTGTCGTAGGGCTGTGGTTTCGGAGTTGGAATGGAAGGTCATTCAGTGCTGTCTGCTCTCCCTTGTGTGGGCGGCAGGCTGCCTTTCCGCTCTGCGTTGGGCCTTGTGTGTGGATGTTATTCTTGGGCCACCTGTTGTCGGTCCCCGGGCTCTTTGGTGTTCCGTTTCATATGTCTTGTTCATATGTGCAGGGTGGTATGGGTTTTTCAGTGTGGTACTGGCGTTCCTCTTCCCGAAGGGGCCCTGCTTCTCCTAGTTGGTGTTGCCGCCGCTGTGTGCTACGCCATGTTTGTTACACTGGGGTGTGTCCTGCAGTTGCGTGTCTTCACTGACATGTGTGCGTCGGTTGTGTGGCGTTGGGTGTTGTCCGTGAATTGGGCGTTGGGGACATGTCTGTGGCCGGCCTGTCACGTGTCATGTGCGTTCGGGGTGGGGCTGATGTGTGTGCTGCTTGGTTGTGTCCCTGTGTCTGTGTGCGACGCATGCATGGCGCTGCGGTTGGCCTCTGCGTTGTGCGCATGTGTGGCGGCGTCATCGGCGCTTTGGGGCCGTGACGGGGTGGTTGGTTCCTAGTCCCAGGTGGTGTGTACACATGTGTTCCGCGATGTTAGGATTTGGCCTGTGTGTCATATGTGGATGCAATGGTGGATGTGTAGTGTGCACGCGCTGGTGGGGGGTTGTCCGCTTTTTCCGCCCTTGCACTGTGTGCGCTGTTTGCGTGCACTTGTTGTGTGTGTGCCTACCTGCGTCTCCGCGGTACGTTGCGTCCTTGGTGGTGCATCAGCAGAAGCATGGGAAGGGCCTGCAGTGCTGGATTCATGCCCGGGTGCCGCTTCTTCGTTGTCCGTGCTCTGCGTCCGTGTTTCCGCCTCTCTTTCACGTGCGGTGTCTCTTTGCCGTGGGAGCCGTTTGTTTGCGGCATCGTAATTTATGCGCCGGGCGGGACGTGTTTCGTCGGACGGTGTGTGTCAGTTGTGCTGCGCCGCTACGTGTGCGGGCGCACTTTGATGGCGGACGGTGTTGCTGGCTTGCCGGCGGTGTTTGGCCTGCTTTTCGCATCGTAATTGGGCGGGCGTGTGGACTGCTGCGTGCCGGCGGTAACTGGTGGTTTTTGCATCCGCCAGCACGGCGGTTGTGCTTCCGCCCGCCATCGTAATGGGCCCCTTAATTCCTCTAATAAAAAAAGAGAAATTTAATAAGATGTATTCCAAACGTATGATTTCTGCGATGATAAAGTCTACTCGGTGGTAGGCTCTATTCTTGAATGCATTGTGCTATGTTGTAATTCTATGTGTGACTAACCTTTATGAAATATTGATTTTTAAGAATTTTATCATTTTTTTTGTTCTTTTAAAAATATCTAAGTCATAAAGTTTTTGATGATGATGATATGGGGCATTTGACTGCATGTAATTTCTCTAATGTTTATGATCTCAATCAAAACCAAAGTAGTGAAATGTGGAGCTCAGCTACTAAGAGCTGTGAAAACCTGCTGCTCTGGCTGTTGAAAAATACTTTCTTGGATATTATTATTTAGAAAAATGCTTTCCTCGAGGATTGGTGTGGGAGAATTACAAACTTGAAACTTTTTAAAAAGAGACACGGGCCTGACACTTTGTTTATGGAAGTGATGGTGGGTGAAGAAGTGGCACTGGGAGGTTAGGATTATGCTGGTAAATTTGAAGAGTGCTGCCAGTGTGAGTGGCTGAGGCACTGGGGATGTTGAGCGGTAGGCAGGGTGCGGACAGGCAATTTGCGTTTTTTAGGTCTTGCCTACTAGACAGCACAAGTGCTGTCTGTTGCGGGACATATTGTTAGCGTACAGTGCCCTTGAAGCCTGACCATTGCCTACCATTGGGTGGCTTTATAGTCACTCACATTTGCTTGATTGTTATTGTTTAGCGTGTGTAGGCTGTCCTTCCTCTTCTTGTGTTTATCCCTCCCATGAAGCATGGACCCAATAATTGTGTCCTTCCAGTGTGTGCTACTTTTTCTATTTACTTAGGCACTCCACATGGGTTGTATGACGGAACCCCACATGCATTTACCACACATGCCTTTACACTGCAGTTAGTACCCAGACTGCGACATTACCATGCATTCCTTTACCACTCAAGTTGTTACAACAACTTGGCTTAGTGGGGCACTGGACTTTAAAATAGTATACGTTACTATTCCAACTCCAGTCCGTGTAGCAATAGGGAAGATGTTGGACTTAAAATCCCACACCAGTCTAGCAGCTTATCCCCTAAAGCAAGTAGTTGAAATGACTTGCATGGTAAAGGAACGCTTGGTAACATTGCAGTCGGGGTACTGACTGCAGTGTAAAGGCACATCATGGTATTGACTGCATGGCAAAGGATATTTCCCCTCTACAAGAGTGCATGTGTTTTTTAGCTGTCTCCCTCATATATTTTTCACCTTTCCCACACCTTCAGGCGATGGTGATCTTCGCTTTCGCCATTGTGCTTCTCCCCCACTCTCCCTGTGCTGTTTTCTCAGCAGTGTGCTTCAGCTCACCAGCTCCACATTGCTCTTTTTTGCCCATTTGCTGTCTATCCCTACTGCTCCACTTTGCTCTTTCCACACCCTTTACCTCCTCCTGTGACCCGCTTCTAACTTCTGCCTGTGCCCGCCCATGTTGCTTCCTCCCCCAGAGTCACCTGTGTCACTTCTGCCCCATCCTCTTCTCCCCAGCCGCTTATGAAAAAAATGCTTTTGCGCTTTATTTTTTGATCCAACTTAGATTAGCACCTAAAAGAAAAAAACTGCAGAATTATTTTGTAGGCATGCACACTCATGGTGTGCATGCCTAAAAAATGATGCAGCCATTTTTTGAAAGCTTTGTTTTCTAATTCATTAACCATGTTGCACAACATCAGAGACGCTGTGCAGCATTGGTTAATGCCATTGGCAAAGCGAACAGGCACCAAAGGTGATACCTATTGGCTTTGCCAAGGCTTGTTATATTTTCACCCATGGAAACCATGATTACTCTCGGCTTGCTTGAAGCCTCACTCTATTTAGTAGTAGTAAAGTTAGGAATCCTAACTTTACTACTACTAAATGCCTTTTGTGAATACCGAAAGTCGTAAAGTTAGGATTTTGTCTCAGATTACTTTTGTGAATCGGGCCCTTAGAGACTGCATTCAGTGGTGCATTGAATTGCACCTAAGTGTGATCAAATTCCCCATTGACAAAGACCAGTCCCAGGAAACGCTGGCCGCACCAACAACAGCAGCAAGGGCCTGGCGCGTGGCACCATGGTACAGTACTATATTACTGATTTCTGCACACACAGCAAGTTTGTATATGAAAGCTTTCTATACCGCCCTGAATACACGTATTAAATGCACAGGGAAGTGTGAACAGTCATGTACCCTAATACTTAGTGACCTCATATGTGCACCATAGTCCATTATGCTTACGTTTCTCACAATACCTCGAAGGTGTATTGATTCGGATACATCGTGGTGATACAAAACGCCCTCAGAAGGTAGATAAATAAAATTGATCAACTTATAGAGCGTTTCAATAAGTAAGTTATTCCACTACTAAGGGTCCTGGTACACACATGAATTAATGTATATGAACGGAACACAGTAAGGATGCTCTGCTGTCGTTAATATATTTTAACTGGGCTTTTCATCTATAATGCTGCTAAACCTGGAATTCCATATAGGCTAGCAAAAGCAGTGAGTCAGAGTCCGGTCTGCTATTATGACATCATTAGGTGCATGCTTGCATTTAATTTGGCATTTTGTATAGTGCCCGGCCTGGCCAACTAGTTTACTCTTGGCCACTTTGCAGCGCCGACTTCAATATGACACGAGTTATACTACCAACATGCAGCAGCAGTAAGCTGGAAAAGAAGCAAACCATGGTCTATTGTCTGGGTTAGTAATGCTTGTTCCGAGAAGGCTACTGCAGAGCCAGCCCTTGCACTCAGTCAGTAAGTAAGTAAGTAGTAAGTACGTGTAACTCCCGTCGGCGCTAAATACTGTTTACTCAAACCCCCAGTCTGCAAACCACGACAGGCCCGGAGGCTCCCTTAATGTGCTTAAATTCATATGCGAATCAAAGCAGGTAACATTAATAACGTGTACTGAGTACACGTATGTATTATTCCACTAATTTAATTAAACTTACTTATTACTTGTGGAAACTGAACTCAGCTCTCAGGTTTGAAATGCCTGCCTAAGGATTAGCAACCAATGCCTGAGGCCTATCACTCTATGTGCCACACGAAAAGGCCAGGAGAGACAGAGAGACAGAGAGACAGAGAGACAGAGAGAGAGAGAGACAGCCTCCTCCCACCCTTGCGCTGCCTCAGGTAACGTGCACACATATTGCAGAGTCCAGAAGCCCCTGGTAACACCATCGCATCTCAGTCTAAGCCAATCCTGACTTTGCTCCTGCTGTTGCTGCTGCGCCAGGATAGACTGGGGCTGGGAACCTCACTGGTCATTACTGAGAGCCCGGGGGCTGCAGCTTTGAGTCAACCCCCAGTTCACTACTGTGCACCATTGCTGAGACTTAGAGAGGCCTAGTGCGCATGTCGGGCTGGCCAGAGAAAGGCAGCAGTCCAACCCGGCATTTGTGGTTAGGTCACTGGTTATAGTTACAGGTGTCTGATTGGCAATATTGCTGCAGTTTCAAGACCCACCCCTTCAGGCCTGCACTGGCTTGGCTTTTCCAAGACACGCCTTAGCAAGGAGCGCTCAATCAGTTACATGCCTGCAGAGTAGAAGCACTTTAAAATGTACTATTTGTATGTTTATTACTAGCATTTATTGGGGGGACAGGGGCCAAAATAATGAGTGGGCCAATGCCCCAATTCCCTCACGGAGGCACCGCCCCTGCACATATTATTAGATTTCACATCTGCTGAACTGCACTCAAAACCGATACCAGAAGCAAGGCCCTGAAAACAAAGAATGAAGAGAGTGGGGGTGCTGGAAACAGGATGTTGAAACAAAAGATCATGTTTGAGTCCCTCACAGTACCGCTGATCACTTTCCTTGAGAACCATTCTGTAGCATAGTGTTTCACCAGCAAGTTTCAAATAATGAAATTTGTAGCATCCACCCCAGGCTCTGGAGCACGTAAATGAATATGCGACGCCTAGAGCTCTGTAATACACGTCTTTATTCTTCAGCATGCAACAATTAACTGAACGCACTGTTTCATAGACTTTATTGACCACACCCAGATGCACCCAAATACATCCCAACTGATTACATAACTTTTGTAAGGAGTCTGTCTAGGACCACAACGGTCCGGCTGCACATGATCACACTACACTACATCTCCCCCTTTGTTAATTAAAAAAATACAGACAACATATATACATTATAGCTCCTCAATAAGTCGTCAAGGTGCTCTCACCAGTCTTCCAGATTGAGTCATATGAGGTGAAGGAGTTTCACTGTCATCTGACATCGTAGATGTAGACTCAGATGCTTGACTTGGGCACTCATGTGGACTTGTTTCACTTGTGAGGTCTGGAGCCGACGAACATCAAGACAGATGTTTGAAATGAGACGAGTCTCTTGTAATGGACTTCATGGGACATTGAGCGGTCACCATATGCCCTCTACTTGTCACTACTCTCAATAGACTATCATCAAACTGAGCGTCAGTCTTGCATTTCCATTTTTGTTTCACTAGGAACTAGTCTCCTTCTTCAAAAACCATATCCCTAGCACATCTGCGCAGGCCTTTATCTTCCTTTTGCGAGAAGTGTCAGTGACACAAATCTATCAGTATCTAGAACTCGGCTTGTGGTCCATTGTGGTAGCTTTGTCCCAGTAGCTCTCCCAAACAGTAAGGTGGCAGGGTTTTCATCTGTTTCAGAGTGGAGAGTTGATCGATAGGCACAAAGTGCTGACAACAAACCTGACTTGAGATCAATTCCTTCGAGCGCAGCGCACTGAACCATTTTCTTCAGGGTGCCCATAACTCGTTCAACAATGCCATTTGCCCTTGGCCAGAGAGGCATGTTTTTCTGATGCTTGACATTCAAATGACTAAGAAAGTCCTTAATCTCTCTGCTATTGCATGGCAGACCGCTGTCAGATTTGAGGATGGAGGGAACATTCCACTCTGCAAAAATATCATCCAGCCTCTTGATTACTTTATCATGTGTTGTCGATGACAAATCTTCCACTAAGGGAAAACGTGGGTACTCGTTAATAACTACCATGAGATGATGGCCATTGTTTAAAGGTCCAAAGAATCAACTGCAATTTCTCCCATGCTTGTTTGGGAAGGTCAGACATATTTAGCGGATGCTGTGTTATTTGGGAAGACAAGTAGTTACACAGGTGAAATTCTTTCAGTTCCTTCTCCAATCATTTATCAAGGTGAGGAAACCTCAGTCAGTCTCTGAGGGCACTCTTGGTGGCTACAATGTCAAGATGTCCTTCATGTGCCAGTACAATGAATGAATGTCTCAAGCTCTCAGGTATGACAATTCTTGAACCTCTCAGTATGATACCTTCTTGATTAACAGAAAGTTCTTTCTGCACATTTTTGAACTTCTGATATTCAACGTCATCTGTGAGAGGTGGAGTAGATTTCTCCATGATTGCTTTGCAATTATATCCTTGAGTGTGAGCATGTCTGTATTGGTTGCAGCAAGGATCTGCTCAATGGATAGAGCTGCAAGTGTGCTGAACTTTACTATGAAATTAATGTATGCTTTAGCCTCTTTAGACGTTGCACTGTGACGCTGTAACAGCACTTGTGAGAAATCATTTGCTGGGTTTTTATCCATCTCTGGCTTATGCACAATAGTGTAATCATACTCTTTCAGTCTCAACACCCACCTCTCAATGCAAGGGGGCAACTTGGCTTTCGGATGTCCGAAAATGGTGAGGAATGCCTGGTGGTCAGTTACAAGGGTGAAATGCTTTCCGTACAGAAACACATGAAAATGTTCACAAGCCCACGCTACAACCAGGCTCTCTTTTTCTGGCTGAGTATAGGCACGTTCAGTCTGAGATAGACTTCGGCTGGCGTATGCCACAATTTGTCTCCAAGCATTTGTATGTCCATTGTGATGAGCACGGATTGCACCCGACCCCACCGGGCTTGCATCTACAAAAATCTCAATATGTAACTCTGGATCAAAGTAAGTCATTTCAGTTGCATTTTTAATTGCATGTTTGATTTTCTTGAAACTTCGATCACATTCAGAGGACCATTGGAAGGGAACATATTTCTGTGACATCTCTCGTAATGGGGCACTCACCGTGACAAAATCACAATTGTTTCTGGAGCAATAGCTCGCTATGCCTAAGAAGGATTGCAGCACGGTTAAAGCTGAATAACAATGCTTGTACTTTTTCAGGGTCAGGATTAATTCCCCCTTCAGAGCAAATATGCCCCAAAAATTTGAGTTTGATTTTGTGAAGTTCACACTTTTCTGCATTTACCGTGTGACCTGCATCAGCGAGCAAATGACATACCTGCATAAGAGCTCAGTCATGTTCCTTTCGTGTGGCCCCAAACACTAATATATCATCACTGTAGTTAAAAGCATGTTTGAAAGATTGAATCTCTCAGCGAATAACATCCTGAAAGATTTCTGCAGCCGACGACACACCAAAACTGAGTCTTTTCTATCTGAACAAACCAACATGAGTTGAAAAAGTAGTAATGTACCTACAGTTCTCTTCCAGCTCGAGTTGATAGTATCCTTTGTTCAAATCAAAATGGGAGAAGACTTTGGCGCCATTCAAATGTGTAATCATGTCCACTGTGTGTGGACCCGGATGTCTTTCTCTCTCGATTGCTTTGTTGGACTGGCGCATATCAACACATATGCACACTATAACTTTACTCTCCTTTTTTGGCACTATCACTATGGGCGAAACACATGGCTTCAGACCAGTAGAGCGTTTTTTTTTTTTTCCCCGGAGTTATATATAGCATGAACTTGACCCAAAAGTATCAGGTATCAGAGTGCTTTTACATGAGCACCAGTTGCGTTACACAAGGACACATTCATTTTTTGTTAGGCACAGGGCTATTAAGTGATTTAAACAGAATCACAGGATGTTGAGTGTCATTGCCGAGACTCAAACCCAGTTCCCCAGATTTGAGGACGACCACCCTAACGGTTAGACCACATCCTCTCTGCATGGAAGATGTCATACTTTAATAATGTTGCTAGTTCTTTCTCAATGGCCTCCTGTAAATGAAATAAACAATCCAACTTGTCACTGAGCAACAGGATGAATGTCTTCATTAAGCGCAACCAGATGAATGCGCCTTCATTGCCATAAGTTTCTCTAGTCCATGAAATAATATCAGGAATTGACTTACTATTTCAGAATGTGCATTGAGGTTGTAGTTTAAGGATATCAGTCCCATGTCAGCAGCAGTGCTGAAACTGAGTAGACATGCGCTCGCCGAAGTACCTTGGAGAATATGAATTAGTGCTTGTAGTGTCATTTTCTTATGCCTCAAGGCTGCTACAAATGACCCTTGACTTTGCAATGGCCTAGAAGCAGCCCACAGGAACACCTTTGTTTTCGAAGACACTAGATAAGGTATCAGAGATAGTTTGTTGTATTTTTCTGCCGGCATGATATTGATCGATGCACCACTGTCTATAATAAAGTTGTAGGGCAGCCATTCACCTTTAGCGTGATCTTAGGCATCGGCCAACTGAGTTGGGTCTCTTCACGTGGCAATCTCTCTTTGACTTGTGTCCTTCTTTACAAGCAGCCAATCCGACATGTGCATGTTTTTCTGCAGTTGACATCACTATTGCACATCCATCTTCTTCACTATCGCTCGATGGTGACGCTGAAGAGCCTGTGAAAGATGAATTTGAAGACGCTTGACTTCGTTTAGTTTCTTCTTTCTTCAATTGATGTTGCTGTTTGGCCTTGTGGGCATGGTTAGAGTGCTTCTGGAACTTTCTGGCACCCATTTTCTCTTCTCATCATGACGCACTTAGTATCTCTTTTGCTTTGCAGACCGTTATGAAATGTTTTTTTCTTCCATAGCCTTTGCATATCTTTCCAATGGCGGGGCATTTACCTTCATGTGGAAATGAGAATCCACATCGGAAACACAATTTCGTTTTCTTCTGAGACATCGTCTTCTGGGCCTTCTCCTTGTGTTTCTGCTTACTTTTCATGATCAACGTTGATTTATTCTGGGTTTTTCCAGCTACCATATCAGCAGCCTATTAATCTGCACATTTCTCAGCTCTCACAGCCCTGAGTACCTTTTCTAGACTGAGTGTCTCTCTCAGCATACGTCGCCTGAATGAATTGTAGAGGCATCCATTGATGACTCTAAGACACGTGGCATCTTCATCATTAAACTCACTGAACTTGCACTGCTTGATAAGGGGATCAAGTCTTTTGACAAACTCATCCACCATTTCACTAGCTTTCTGTCTTGCCTGGTCGAAAATGCATCTTTCATAGTCGACATTTGGCATTGGATTGAACTTGACTTTCATCGTTTCCTTGATTTGACGGTATGACATTTAGTCTGCGTGTGATATTTTCTTTATCACTTCTTTCTCACCATCACATGCACGGTTCTTTAAGTATTTGATGATCTTTTTGCCTTCTATTTCTTTTAGAACATCTTTGAAGACATCAAACGTTTTGATCCATGCAGTCCTTCTGGTGCCAATATTCTGCTTTTTGGTGGTGTTGAATGGCGGTGGTGGTTTCAGGAATGGGGCTGCACCGTATTTGGCACTCCTTTCGGCAGCCATTGTAACATTTTACAATTCCAAAGGATTTCAGTGTATTGGATGCTGCTTGCCACTTTGCATTCATCGGCGACTCAACCGTGCTTAGTCGTATGGCACGTCCCTCGCTCATGCTGGTAAGTAGATTAGTAATTTTTGTACATGGTTGTCACTGTCTTTAGCGCTTTCTCTGTGCCTGGTCGTCTCTGCCTCTAGCACTTTCTTGCACCTGGATGTTGCTGCCTTTAGCACTTCTTTGTACCTGGTTGTCGCTGCCTGCAGCATTTCTGCTTTGTATGAAAGATGGCTCTGTGTTATGCTGTAGTGCAGTATCTCTTCATTTGGCCTTACCAGTAGGGTTATGGCAGGCTTTCTGATGGTGCTTCTTTTTAGGGCCTTCGCCTTCTTTGAGGGCCTTGTTTGAGCTAGAGCGTCACTTTGACTCCACATACGCTAACCGTAGCTTATTTTTTGGGGCGCCCATGCAACGCACAAACAGTTTGTTGGACCGTAGCAAATTCTCAGTGAGAGCAGTCTTGTTTCATCTGGGCATGTATCCCCAACTTGTTGCCAGTTGTAGCATCCACCCCAGCTCTGGAGCACGTAAATGAATATGCCACACACGGAGCTCTGTAATATACATCTTTATTCTTTGGCATGCAACCGTTAACTGAACGCACTGCATAACAGACTTTATTGACCAAACCCAGACTCCCAATACCTCCCAACTGATTATGTAACTTTTGTAAGGAGTCCGCCCAGGACCACAAGGGTCCTACTGCACACAATGACAACACTGCAAAATACAGCTTTCTTTCTTGATAAGTAACCGTTTTCACTGATTCGTAACATAAAATACAGTCAGAAAAACATCTGTTTTCCAGGCTGTATTTTTTTTTTTAAATATGGTAAAATACAAAAAATAGGTCTATTTTTGGGTGATTCTCAATATGGTCAATTATTAGTGACAGGTCAGTAGCTGTCCAGATTGAGGGGTAGGGAAGTTATAGAGAAAAAACGATTTCCTAATTAAGCTAAAATAAGAGCATGTGCAAAGCTGTTTAAGCTTTTCTACAATGCAGATGACTGTATTGTACTGTATATGGCTAAAACCTGTTGGACATTAAACATAAGTATACACTTGTCAGTTGAAAAGATGTGGAACTATCCCATTGCAGCTTCATTTTTACACTAATCACAAAATAAATATGAATAAATGCAGATAAACTGAGCAAAAAATAAATATGGATAATCAAATATGAAAATGTAATAAAAAAAGAAATACCATAAAACAGGTAGCCCTATTCATAAGTAAGACTGTTGTCCATTCCAAAACTTCTCTGATCTTGCAGAACTTACTATCTGCTTCAATTGAAAATCCTTGCAATTTTTGATGCAGTAACACAACACCTTGGATTTCACATACCACTGGGTGAGGAAAATTCTGGTGTGCTGTTGGTACACCATTTCAAGTTTTTGGCACTGGAATGAGGAATAACTCTGGGTGTCAGTATTTGTACACCAATTCCTGCATGATTTTCCATCATTCTAGAGCCTTTTCAGCCATAAACATTTTGTTTAATTTTTCCTGGCGCAATATGTTTTCAAGATGGGAATCAAGAGTTCAGTGTGCCCACACAACTTGTAGTCTAACTCGACCGGTAATGTTTGTTACCTGCTGAATCAAAATTACCTCCCGACTCATAATGCGGACTACATGAATAAACCTGTTTGTGGATCTAACTCAGATTCCCAGCTCATCTCTCATTGGTAATGCAAAATGGACAAGAAGGAGGAGTAAGTTCTATGGGGCATATTTCTAAAAAAAGTCACACAGTGCAGCACAGGAAGCCGCTTTGCTGTGCTGCGTGACATGGAAAGGGAGGAATGCACTGTATTTAACATTATACTGTGCATTCCTGTCTTTTTCCTGCCCTGGCGCACTGTCTGCCGCCTAGCACCAATGCAGGCACCCTTGCACAGCGGTGCAAGGGTGCCTGCATTGTAAGCAGGATTGTATTTGTGCAGGAAGGGAGACTTTCCTGCACAAAAACAATCCTCTGAGTCATTTTCCTCTTTCTATGTGTGCTGCAGCATACAAAGAAAGAGGAAAAACAATGAGAAATAAAGATATTTCTCCTCGTTCCGCCTCACCTGGGGAGGAGTAGCATTTTGACGCATTCCAAGTTCTACTACTAATCTGTAAATCTGGGAAGGCACCAAAATACATGGGTGGGTGCGTGGAAACACCCACGCTCCACCCATGGACCGCCTCTCTGGGGCAGAGAAACGCAACCCAGCAATTTGCGCTGCGTTGTGTTACTCTAGATTTATCAAGCCACTGAGGGCCACTCAAGGTGGCCTTGTGTGCCTTGATAAATCTTCCTTAGTAGTTGTGTAGCCCTTGCACCCCATTGTATGGTGCAAGGACGACACAGCTGCATGATACATATGCCCCAATATTCATAGCTGGTTTGTATCCCTTATGCTATTTAATTGCTGCAGCACATTTTGATACCAAGTATTGCTGCAGTTCAGTTTTGTGCTTGATTGACAGACATTTGGGTTATTATTTTGATAGGAAAAAGGGCTTGCACAGCATGGAGTTAGCAGCAGCACCCTAGGACTTGGTCCAAACTGCAGAGACTTTTGTCATGCCTAGCCAGGTTTGGCTGTGTGAAGTGAAGTGTGGCTACAGTGCCTGGCCTTTTATCGGGCCCAACTACCAACTACCAATTGCCTCATGCCCTCTCTGCCCACTGCAAATACTCAGCAGTGGTTGGCCCCAGGTCCAAGCCCCAGGTCCTACAGCTAACCTACTGAGTACCCAACCCGCTTCAGCATGGCCAAAGGTGGTCACATGACTTTGCCTTTGGCAAGGCCCTGCACCCAACCTGCAAGGTGCCCAAGCTTGAAGGGACCATCTACCAAATTCTGAAATGACTGCCAAACTGGTGATCATTTGTAATGCATTGGGAGGAACCACCGTCATAATGGTTCCTGTCAATGTATTTTTCTATTTGGTGTAGGGCTCCACCATCAAGAAGGTTCCTTTTCAAACAGGTTCCTTTATTATTTAAAAGAAAATCAAAGACGCTTGGCGCTATAAGGAACCGGACACACAGGACTACACTTTCTACTCCCATGTGCATCGCTCGCACTCCCGTATAGATTACCTTTTTCTATCCCACGCACTCATTCGCTCCCTAGAAACAGTAGGGATTTCAGATATCTCTATCTCGGACCACGCTCACTTAGAGATAACCCTGTCCACCTTGGGCCGTCCCTCGAACTCCGCCCCGCGCTGGCGACTCCCTCCGCAGGTGCTCCGCGATCCGGTGGATGTGGCCGAGCTCAGACAGGCTATACAATCATACTTTGTGGCCAATGACCTCCCGGAGACCATAATACCTATGCTGTGGGATGCCTTCAAGGCCACGATCAGAGGCGTGATCACTTCCATCTATATAGCCCGCAGGCGGGAGTCTCGCCTGGTGGAGGACAACCTCACCCGTGATCTTAAAACCATGGAACAACAAAATCGGAATGCGCCTACTATCGTCACAAGCAAGAGACTTGCCTCCCTTCGGGGTCAGCTTAAGGCTCTCCGGGTGAACAAAGCAGAGCGGTCTCTCTTGACTCTTAAGCAGAAGTTCTATGGGGGGGGCAACAGGGTGGGATTCATGCTGGCGCGTCGCCTCAGGACTCAGATCTCTAAGGGTCATATTGCAAAAATAGTCCAAAGTGGGGGGGCTGGACTACCTCCGAAAACGCTAAACAACAGGAGTTTCACACCTTTTTCTCCGAACTATATGGTCGGGGAGAGACTAGGAGAGACCAGATGGATCCCTTTTTAGCTGCTTGCGCCTGGACGCCACTGACCCCCTTCTTTAAGGAGCAATTAGAGGAACCTATCCTAGCGGCGGAACTCCAAAAAGGCCTTAAAAGGCATGCCAGTGGGGAAGTCCCCAGGGCCGGATGGCCTAACACTGGCTTTTTATCGCCTCTTCCTCCCCGAACTTCAGGCCCATCTATTGCGCCTATTTAACTCATTTGCGGAGGCGGGGTCGGTGACGCCGACGATGGCAGAGGCGGAGATAATCCTTATCCCTAAACCTGGGAAGGACCCCACGGCATGCGCCTCTTTTCGGCCTATCTCCTTATTGAACGTAGATGCCAAACTATATACCAAAATCCTTGCCCAAAGGATAGGCCCTCACCTCCCGGGCCTGATCGAACCAGATCAGGTGGGGTTTGTGAGGGAGAGACAGGGAGCGGATAATATTCGCCGAGTAGCCCACCTGGTGCAAAAGACACAGCATTATAATACACCGGCCTTTCTGCTCTCCCTGGACGCCGAAAAGGCTTTTGACCGGGTTGACTGGTCCTTTCTGTGGGCGGTCCTACATCGCGTGGGACTCGGTCCGACCATGACTGCGCGCACCATGGCGCCGTATGCGGCGCCCTCGGCGCGGATCCGAGTAAATGGTCTTCTCACTCCGTCCTTCCCCATCAGAAGGGGTACGCGTCAGGGGTGCCCGCTCTCACCCTTACTGTTCGCTCTTGTGGTGGAGCCCCTGGCGATCGCTATCAGGCAGTCGACAGAGATTCGGGGAATACACATAGGAGGAGTAGAACACAAAATTGGCCTTTTTGCAGATGATCTTCTCCTGACATTAACGGAATCAGCAAGCTCAATACCCGCATTACTGGACATTCTCTCTCAATTCGAACTGATATCGGGTCTTAAAATTAATCTTTCCAAATCGCAGGCACTCAATCTCACTCTCCCCCAGCTACAGCTGGATAACCTAGGTCCAGTTAACCCGTTTCATTGGGCCTCACATTCCATACGCTACCTAGGGATTAACGTTACTGCTACCCTAGACACCTGGACTGGAGCTAATTGGCCGGCATGCAGGACGGCTGTCCGGGCTGAGCTCCGACGCTGGAAATCACTCCCAATTTCGTAGCTGGGCCGCTTAAATGCAGTTAAAATGGCGATTTTGCCAAAGGTACTGTACCTTTTCCAGACTCTCCCCACGCCGATCCCCCAGAGAGATATCCAGAACCTCCAACGGGATCTCACGGCGTTCATCTGGGGAGGAGGAAGACCGCGTTTCTCCACACGGGTCCTGTTGCTACCTCGCGACAGGGGTGGACTGGCTTGTCCCGATCTGCTCGCCTATTACTGGGCCTCACACTTGCGATACATATCGGAATGGTCGGTTCGTGAAAGCGAAAAACACTGGTTCCATATGGACAGGGCAGTGGCGTGTCGCCCACTGTGGGACCTGGCCTGGATTAGAAGGGGGCCAGACATCGTAGTGCATACATAGCTACTCCAACCAAGACGGTCTTGGAGATCTGGGACAGGATTGCAGTATCCCGTGGTCTCACTACATTCCCCTCTCCCAACACATCAATAGCGCTCAACCCGGATTTCCCGCCGGCCCTACCCCTAAAGTCGTTTTCGGCTTGGTCGGCTGGGGAGTGCCGTGTCATAGAACAACTTTTTGAGAAAGGTATCTTTAAATCATTTGACCAGTGCAGACAGGACTTCAACCTTCCAAAAACCACGAGCATGGAGTACTTTCAGATCCGGCACTGGATCCGGGCCCCCTCGTACATGGAGGGAGCCACGAGGCGCCTAACGCCTTTTGAAACGCTGGTCCGTGCTTTTGATGGTTCCCGGGGGCTGATTTCCCGGACCTATAAAGTGCTTCAGCATTCACACTCGGTGCCCCCACACACCTACCAGCGCCAGTGGCAGACGGACACTGAAGGAGATATAGATTCAGACCAATGGGAACAGTTATGGCGCGATATCCCTCGTATCTTTAAAAGTATAACACAACAGGAATCGGTCTATAAAGTCATGACTCGCTGGTACTATACTCCTCTTAGACTCCAGAAGATGTACCCGGGCTTCGCCCCTCTATGCTGGCGATGCCAGGTGGCTCAGGGTTCTTTTCTTCATATATGGTGGACCTGTCCGCTCATTCTAACCTTTTGGAGAGAGGTGATGGGCCACGTTGGAGAGGTAGTGGGATTCCCCTTGCCAAATGACCCGAGGGTGGTTATACTGGGACTCCGACCGACGGCTCTTCGAGCAATGAAACACACAGACTGGCACCTGATATTTCACATGTTCACTGCCGCTAAGCAGGTCATTGCCATACATTGGAAGAAAACGTGCTCTCCCTCGTCCTTGATTTGGCTTACTCGCCTTTGGCATGTGATGGCGATGGAGCTCCTCTCTCATAGGCTGGCAGGTACGGATGCTAAATTCGACCGCATATGGCAGCCACTGGTCTCGCATCTCTCTCGGCTGGAGCATACACGATCTGTGCCCCCCAGGTTGAGAGCCCTCCAACTCTTTGCAGACCCCATACTTCCAAGAGGGGAACCCTATGAGGAAGACACACAGTAGGGAGAACAGGGATGCAGGCCCCTCAAATAAGCCCAAAACCACGTCACGGGAGAGCCCTAGGCCCCTTCCCTTCCGAAGAACTGCTGCACGGGGATATCTCCCCAGACTATCCTCTCATCTCCTCTTTTCTATCCTTTCTCGCTTTTCTAATCTCATCTTGACTATCCCTTCTTCTTAGTTGATTCTCCAGACATAGACAGAACAATGACCGTTTCAGCTCACTGGTCGCGGACACCGCAGCTACTACCTTCGAATGTAGAGCCTAGGTGAAGCCACATTGAGGGACATCCTATCTAGAGGGGGTGCTCAGCCGAACACTTACCGCGTCTTTAGGCGCCAAGATCTTGTGGCCCTGAGAGATACACTACCACACTATAAGTGCATACATGGGGAACAACGACCTTACTAAGTATAACAAATACAGAGATTAAGGGTTTGCGCTAGAGGTTAATTGTAAGAAGTAAACTGCCTGTTCCATGGTAGTGAAATATCTCTAAAAATTTAGCTGTTGTTTTTGCTGCAGTAGTATGTTACTTAAAATGGATCTCTTGCATCGCATCCGGACATTCGCTCTGGTAAAACGCCCACTATAACGGACACTGTAAGATTGGTCTTACTATTGGCAATGTTTTGTTACCCTGAGCCGTCATATATCATACCATGCTCGTTATCTGTCATATCAATGGCTTTTGTTATATGAAAATTCAATAAAAGAGATTTAAACAAAAAAAAAAGAAAATCAAAAATCCTGAGATAGGATTTTCTTTTTGAGAATAAAAATGCAATGCTCCCCTCTCCATGGCAGTTCTCTCCCATGGTGAGGTGAGATTGAGCAGTTTTCACTTCCCCTTATTACCAGGTATTTCCTGGTGGTGATGGGCACTGAAATCTGACCTGTAATTCCACCTATCTAAATTAGGTGGGCAGGACTTCCGGAAGGCAAGATGGCTGCCGACTGACCTCAATGAGAGCTGCTGCTGCTTCTCTCCTTCCGGGCTTATATGAAATTGCTATGACAGTTGCATAAAAACCACTTGGGAACATTCCCCCCCCCCCCAGCCAGGGCACCTACCTCTGCGATGATATGCGGCTGCTGGGCATCGGGGTCCTGCTGAAAGCAAGGTGTTTTGCCACAATTGTGTTTCTGCTGCCGTCAAGCCTCCGGAGCTGTTCTGGTTTACTTCGTGGGAGCCGCTGGTGCTTTGCAGAGAGTATGGCCCCATAATTAGATAAAACCGATAAAACGGCTAAAGTCTTCGGCAAAAGTAAAGATGCCCTGAGCACATCTGCGGATATCGCGGGGGCTGGTCCCCCCAGCTTCAGTAACTCTAAGTCTGCCTCTGGCTTGGTGCGAGGAGGGAGCCATGCACGCCGAGGAGGAGCACCGATGCCAAAAAAAATGGACACCACCGGGAGAGATATCGGCGCTGCAGGCGGGACCCGGCTCCGGGCAGCGGCTGCAGTTGCAGAGGGCGCAATGAGGCAGACAACGGTGGCAGAGGCTTTTGCGATGTCTTTGCCACCCGCCGTAGGTTTCCAGGAGGTATCGGCGGATGGTGCAGCGGGAGCTACGGGAGCTCGGGATCAGACACAGCTTACACAGCTGAATTCTGAGAACTCTGAGAGCGAACTGCAGGTAAAATCTGGACCGGAGCAGGGTTTGTCAGCGGACTGTATCCAGCCTCAGTTTCAGCTCGCACAAGAATCTCAAAGGGCTCGCATAGATCGTACTGCAGAGAATGTTGAACTTTCAGAGAATGCCACTACTGAAGCCCCTCACATGGTGGCACTGGAGGAGCAGGGTGACAGTGCTGTGCAGGGTGATGAGTGGGGGGACTGTGCAGAGCAGGGTGATCGCGCTGAGTCTGTGCAGAGAAACGACAACACATCTGAACCCACCGGGTTACCGGCTTCGGTGGCAAGAAATCGGATAGAGGCTAAGAATATAATTGGTGACGATAATGCCTGTTCAAGCCCTGTCTTAATTGAGGGGGTCTCCGCTACCACACTGGCAGACCAAGCTCCACGGCATCGTGAGACGACGCACGGAACTCCAGAGGGGGACCAATTTTATTCTCTTAACGATGACTCTGAATCTCCTGCCCTTACCGAATTTAACACCACTGAAGAAACTGATTCTGAAGAGTCTTCTACCGTACAAAAAGGCCCTCGTAGCAAAGTTGTACTTCAAAAGCGAAGAAACAGATCCAGAGGTAGCTCGGCTCAGACCGACATGGCTATGGCAAGAAAATTAGAATGGGATTACTCAGCTACTAGTATGGTTTATGAGAATAATGGGCGAACAGAACTAGATGGCTCGGCTGCATCCTCCGGGCCTCCTGCCCCACCTACATTGGACTTGGTATATTCTACTTTAAAACAAATGCAGGAAGAGGCCAGAATGGAAAGTAGAAGATCGTTACAAGCTACTTAAAAGCTGCAAGCTTATTTCCGCAAAGCAAATAAATTCTGTACAGAAATGGCCGAGCGGGTCACACATGTGGAGGATAGAACTGTGGCTCTGGAAGAGGAAGTCAATAAGCTACAGGAATTTAAGGTGCAGCAAGAAAAGCAAGCAGTGGATGTTTGCTGGAAACTCGAAGATTTCGAGAATCGCCAACGGAGGAACAATGTTCGCTTATTGGGGGTTGCCGAAAACGCGGAAGGGGCCAATATAGTGTCTTTTGTGGTGTCTTTGTTAAAGGGGGCCTTTCCGGACCTTGCCCAATGGAATTGGGATATGGAGGTCCAACGGGCCCATCGTTTCCCAATGGTGCTGAGGAAGAATGTTCCATCTAGGCCGGACATGTACCCGAGAGCAATCTTGATTTATTTTGGGAACTTTCTCCTTAGGCAAGCCATTATAGACAAGGCCAAGCCTGATGCCAAGAGGACTTTTGATGGGCACACTTTCTTTGCACGCCCCGATTTCTGCCACGCTACAGTGGAGCGCAGATGGAGACTTCGGCAACTGATAACAGCATTTCAGGGGGTGGGCTGCGAAGCGTACCTGTTATTTCCTGCTCGTCTTAAAGTTATAATTAATGGGCGGGTTCGAATGTTTTCCTCTGAAGTGAAGGCACAAGAATTCCTGACGGAGTTTAAGGAGGCCAAAGGAAAGGCGGCTACCCGCTAAGCTAAATCGGGCTTTGATGATTGTCTAATAGGACTATGGATTAAGGATTGTGCACACTTCTTCTCTTCTCTTTGTTTCGGTGCTAGCTTGTTACAAGGTTGGGTGGGGGGGGAGGGGGATGGGAGGTGGTGGCTTGTTTTGTGGTCTGTGGGGGAGAAGAAGGTGCGGCGGCACGAGAGGTGAGATTGGTTGCCACACATAGGTCATTCTTGACCTATTTGCCTGTATGGGTTGTTGGGGGGGGGGGGGGGGTGGTTGGGTTTGGGGGGGGTAGGGGTTTTTCACAGCATAGTAGAGCACTACGTATGAGGAAATTTTCAGGTAAAAGGTTTAGGAAATCCAGAAGTTGGTCTTTTTGTAAAGAAGAAGGGACGGAAGCGAGCCTAGCTCGGAGAAAGAGGCGTAAAATAAGTATTAAATTCAATGCAGGACGGCAATCATTTAAAGTTATTTTATGACTTTCATGAATCTTAAGATCGTACCTATCAATATCTGTGGGCTTAATGACCAAGCTAAGCGACAAAGGTCTGCAATAATACTGAAAGCTCTACGTGCTGACATATTATGCGTACAGGAGACGCACATAGAGCATACTAGAGCTGGGATTTTAGAACAATTAGGCTTTAGATTGTTGGTGGCTACAAAGCAAGGCACTACAACCAGAGGGGTAGCTATCCTTACTCGTAGGAAAGATTTAATAGTTAAAAGGACACTGTCAGATAGGTGGGGACGATGGGTTCTAGCAGAGTGTGGGTTTGCTGGGGAATTATTCACTGTGTGCTCGCTGTATGACTCAACAGCTGATGATCCTGAGGTATTGGAGTTTTTGGATAGGGATCTTGCCCAATGGCCTACTCCACTTATAGTATGCGGTGACTTTAATATAAATGGGCTAGGAGGACTTTGGGGTAATCCCGGTAACCAATACGTTGGACGCAAAAGAAGGGTTTTTAAGGCACTCACTAATTTGATTAAGAATCACGGACTTATAGATGTATGGAATTATTTAGAAATTAATGATGATGGTAGTACCTTTTTTTCTGCCCCACACAATGCGATTTTTCGACTTGACTATTTTTTTGTTTCACACTCTTTGGTGTACCGGGTTACAATTGAGAAACTCCCTAGGATATTGTCGGATCATAACCCTTTGGTTCTCAATTTGATCTTTACTAAAGGAGAACGGGCTGAGCGGACTTGGACCTTTGAAAGAGGGCTTTTAATAGATTCTGAGTATGTTTCTTATATGAAGGGGTGGATTACGGCCTTTTTCGATATAAATAGGCATAGTGCCAGCACAGGAGTTGTTTGGGATGCTTTTAAAGCAGGGGTTAGAGGCGAGACTCTTACCTTTAGCCTCTCCCGGCAAAAAAAAGAGGCGCAACATGAAGAAACACTCCACAAAAATCTAGCTAGAATTGAAGAGGAACTAGCCTCTGCAGTTAAAGCTGGCTCAGTCACTACTGATATTTTGCATCGGCTGGCTTGGGCAAAAGCGGGAATAGGTGAAAGGGCTGCTGTACGCTTTTTAGCGAAAAAAGAGCAATGCTATGAATTTAGCGAGCGGGTAGGTCATACTTTGGCAGTAAGACTCCGACAAAGATGTGCTGCCAGTGAGATTAATGAGATCAAAGATGATTTTGGAAATTTGGTTACTGACCCACGTGGGATTCAGGTAGTTTTTCGGTTATTTTATCAATGACTAGATATCGAATCTGCAGATAGGGAAAAGTTAGAGGTAATTCTGACGCAGGATGAGATTTACGACGCGTTAAGAAATCTTCCTTCGGGTAAGGCTACGGGACCGGATCAGATCCCATTGGAATTTTATAAGATCTTTGTGGACGAAATTGGACCTGTCCTTGTTGAAACGATACATTGTGCACAATTAGGGAGCTCAGCTCCTGCATCATGGGCAGGCGCTGACATCATAATATTTTTAAAAAAGGTAAGTCACCCCAGGAGCCTGGGTCATATAGGCCCATTACACTTATAAATAGTGATTCAAAGATCTTCTCAAAAGCCTTAGCGACTAGATTGAACACAATTATTGCTAAAACCATCCACCCATGCCAGCACGGGTTTATACCCGGGAGGGGTACTACCCAGCATATTCGACGTGTAATAACACTGTTCGACGCGGCAGAAGTCTCAGGGGACCCTATGGCTTTGCTGCTTCTGGATGCAGAAAAGGCTTTTGATAGGGTCTCCTGGGACTTTTATGGGAAGCAATGAAATGGTTCGGAGTTGGGCAGGGGTTTATTGTAGCTATTCGTGCTTTGTATAATGCACCAACAGCCCGATTAAGAATTAACGGGAAATACACAACATCTTTTGAGATTAAACGGGGCACCCGGCAGGGTTGCCCATGCTCACCCCTTTTATTCGCTATATACATAGATCCCTTAATACGGCTTTTAGAAGGTTGCCAGGAAATCAAGCCAATGATTTATCATGATATTCAAACCAAAGTCCTTGCTTATGCTGACGATGTGGCTTTAGTAACCCCCGATCCATCGGCAGCAATAGCGGCAGTTGAGAAGATTGCTTTAATATTTGGTAGGATCTCGGGATATGCCCTGAATAAACAGAAGACCCAGATAGTTATTAATCGGGGAATTAGCTTTTCTGACCCACGGGTAATAGATTCAGCGGTTTATCTGGGTATCTTTATAACCACTGATTTGAACTCACTAGTTGCAATGAACACGGACCCTATAATTCGGAAGGCAAGGAAAGATTTTGATAATTTTCATAATTTACATTTATCTTTAGTAGGTCGCTGTAACGTGGTTAAAATGGTATTTCTACCCAAAATACTCTATTTATTCAGGGCTATTCCTTTAGAATTCGGGAAGCAATGGTTTGTTGTTTTAGAAAGTTTGGTAAATCGATTTGTCTGGTCTCATGGCAAAACAAGGAGAGCCCTTCGTTATATGTCTTTGCCCTCGGAGAGAGGGGGTCGGGCACTCCCAGATTTCAGATTCTATTATTGGGCTGCGGCTCTCCACTATATGTGGGTGTTGTTTGGTGGGTACTCAGTAGAATCAAGTGCGGTGGATTCGCTGCCTGATGTTTATCGGCTATTGGTGGGTAAGGATGCTGCGAACTGTTTTCTGAAATTCAGTGAGCCGAGCTACTATAAAAGAACGAAGTTTAAGACCATGATAGCAGCCTTTAAAATCTGGGCTGCCTTTAAGAAAAAGATTGGTTTGGGCAGAATTAATTTTTATACTCAGATGTATGGTAACCCCATGCTCCCGGAAATTGTTTCAGATCAGATTATGGCAGAATGGGCCGGGTATGGTCTCGTGAAAGTGGGTGACTTGATGGGTTCCGAGGGAATGCTCCAATTTAAGGATATCCAGGACAAATTTGGGTTAAGCTCGAAGAATTTTTTTAAATATCTTCAAATTAGAAGCTTCTTGGGTAAAAAGCTAGGTGGTGGTAATGGCTTTTGTAGCAATAAAGCTATAGATGTTATAAGAAGCAGCAAGGGTTGTAATATAAAAGGAATTTATGGTGAACTTACATCACTGAAGCATGATGATTTAGAAAAGCATGGTGAAAAATGGAAAGATAGGTTGGGCACTGAACCGGATAACTTCTTTGATTCTTTAGAGTTGGGGCAGACTGTGCTATGCTCGGCTGGGCTTCAGGCACAGCACTTTAAGACGCTATTCTCTCTTTACTATACCCCGGCAAGGATAGCACAATGGGGAGGACAGGTGGGAATTAGGTGCCCACGGTGTAATTTATTAAAAGTGGATCTAGTTCATATGTTCTCCACCTGCCCGCGGCTTGACTCAATAAAATCTTCCATTACGGCTTTTTGTGAATACACCTTGGATATCAAAATTAAAATTACCCCAACCGTAATACTTCTGGGGACTGATAACTCCCAGGGGCAAGCCCCGCATTTTCGTTTTTTGTTTGTAGCTATGGCAGTTCTCCGAATATGTGTTGCCGCAGCTTGGCTAGATCAAACTGCCCCAACTTTCCAACTATGGCTAGCCAGATTACTCGCGATGTTTAACCTTGAGAGGGGAATTTATGAGCGGCGGGGTAAAAGAGGGAGAATTTTGGGGAAACGCATCTGGGACCCGATTTATAACTGGAAAGAATCCCAAACCTAATTTAGGTTCTGATTCCCGAAATTGGATTGACATGGGACATTGGATAAAATATATTTGGATTTTTGCTGGGGCTTGTTTTGTTTTGATTTTTTATGCTGGTCCCTTATTTTTTGAGAAATCACTTAAAATATATATACACGTCGGGAAAAAAAAACGTTTTAAAGTAAGAATGTAATCTGATTTTGTAAATTCTGGAAGATAAAATATGGAAGTATTTATCCTCATTCGTGTATGAATTATATATGTATTATGGATGCTGTTTATAATTTAAAAATCTTCAATAAAAATATATAAAAAAAATAAAATAAAATTAGGTGGGCAGAATGATAGGTCAGCCTCTGACTGCCCTTACTCCACAGGTTTGTCAGAGGGGATTAATAACGGTGGAGACGAAAAAGTCTCCTCCATGATTAATCCTTATTTCTTACCGCAATTAAATCCGACATGCGGACAGTATTCTCAGCGGCAAAGATACTTCATCACCTTTACGACGGAGTATTCTTACCACCAAGAATTGAATTGGCCACTACGTCCGAAGGTAAAACTTCTGACCAGGTCGAGCCTGGTTACTGTTTCTGACATGCTCTCCATTGTGGCTTGCATTAACCATCATCTATATACCAGTTAAGCGCAACCAGATGACTGTGGTTGGTACTTAATACTTTTTGTTGCTATTTAAAGTATGTAAATTCCGGTCCGAGCCCGACATATCCATAATAATCCTGGCCCTGGTGGACATCTGATTGCCGGGGAGCAGGTCTGGACAAGGGGGCATACACCCTGTGCCCCGATCGATCCATGTGGCGCCCAAATATGGGGTGGCATGGTAAAGAAGCTGGCCCGGGCCTGGAGTGGCGGCTGTGAGGAACGCGGCATGAGCCTGACGTAGCTCGCGCATGAAAAGCCGGGGCCTAAGCAGCCAACTGACGACCAGCATGCGACAGAGCTGGGTCATGGTGGATCAGAAGCAGTGTTGCCGGGGCGAGTGAAACTCGGAGCCACGAGGAGTGCAGGAGAAGCGGCCGAGCCTGCCGCCCCGAGTATCCACCAGGCGTGAGCTCGCAGCGAAGGGAGGAGCAACGCCGCAGCCTGGGACCATGGCGGAAAAGCATTGAGACCGCCGAGACCAGCAGCCAGACCGAGGAGGCGAGAGGCAGCGCGGGGAGGCAGCCAACACACACTCGGAGGCCGGGTCCCAAGACTGAGTGGCGGCGGTGTGATCGTGTGGCCCAACAGTGAGAGAGGAGCGAGGCCTATACAGCGAGAGGCAGCCAGTATCCTACTCCCTGGGTGGGGGTGAGCGGCCTACCCAGGCACTTGAGCGTGCATTGCCTCAGACAGAAAACTCTGTACTTACAGTGAAGGCCCGGAGTAAGCGTAGAAGTACAACCTGGTTGGAAGCAACTGGGCAAGGTTCCCGGCAATTGACGGACCAGGGGGACCCTCCCCTTTCATCCCCCGGCCCCCTCCCTCTTGTCTTGGTTCTCATCGGAGCCGGGGACCGGAGGACCGAGCTGGGGTTCAGGAGTGCGGAATAGACTACAGCTAGGCCGAAGAAGTTTGGGGGGGCACCAAGCGATCCATGAAGGCCTTGAGGAGGAGCCGGAGCACGAGAATGGCCCCCAACAACCGAAGCACCGGGAGGGCTGGGAAGTGATGGATCCCCACCCACGGAATCCTGGCGGCAGACAGAGGAAAAATGGGGAAGTCCAGAGGTGCTGGCCCCGTTCAATCAAACAAAATGGATAACTACGCCATCACAAAGCCCGCAACAAATCCTGAGAAGGAAGGGGGGCGGAGTAGCCCTCGCTGGCAGTCATAATGGTGACAATTCGAGATGTCAAGGGGTCCCTGGAACCCAAAATAGACTCGGTGTCCACAGAGGTTACCCTGATCAGGGCGGATCTCTCCAAACTAAGCGAGAAGGTGTCAACAGCCGAGACCCACATCACCCAGCTCCAGTCAAAAACGAAACGCCTTGAAGAACAGGTACATGCACTAATGCAGCAGGCCACGCATGTGGCAGCACGGCTGGAAGATCAGGAGGGGAGGGCCAGAAGGAACAATATATGGGTCGTGGGGGTTTCTGAGGGGGCAGAGGGGCCCAGTGTTGATATGTTCCTAGAAGACCTTATAGTCAACAAACTACAACCCCCACGCTTATCAAAGTTCTTTTCCAGTGAGAGGGCGCATAGGGCGCCAGTGCCCCCTCCATGACCCAGGGCCCCCACCACGCACGATCATTGCTAGAATATTTAACCATTGTGACAGGGACTCTATACTGCAGGCAGCAAGAGATAAAGGGACATGCAATATGAAAACACTTTAATAAGGTTCTTTCCAGATTTTACCCTGCAAGTACAGCGACTAAGGAGGAGTTTTGAACTGGTGAAAAAGGAACTGAGATCCAGAGACTTGAAATACATGATGCTCTTTCCGGCCTGACTGTGGGTGATAGCCGACGGGAAGACATGACACTTCGCAACTCCAGAGGAAGCCTGGGAGGGGCTGGAGGGCTGGCGCACAGTTGGCCAAGACAAAGGCAAAGATCCTAATCGGAGAAGTGGACACAACAATGGAAGCAGAGAGACCGGAGCAGGGCGAGCCCGGTAAGCCACATCCTCAAGACCCGCCAGTCCGCCTGGTGCAGAGGCAGCACTAGAATAGCAGGTGGTGAGGCCGGGGCAAGACTGGAGAGATTTGACTTTACCCCCAGTGACAATCTAGCGCTACACGCAGAGCACTGAGACTTTGGGATTGGCCCGACCAGAACAACCCGCCGAGACTCACAGAGGCTACCAGCCGGTAATGGGCTTGGGCGGGAGGGAGTGGAACAGAGCTTACTAACTTTGGTCCTGTTGGGCTGAGCACCCCCCAATTTATTAGTTAAAACTGTTATGCAAGTTCAGGGGTGAAAGGAGCTCTGCGGGTTGGAGAGTTGGGGTTTCCACAACCTTAAAAGCAGGGTAGCAGCGTGGGAGTGGAGGGTTGTTGGGGGGGCAAGTTCTTAGTTAGGTACGGTATCCTAGGTAAAGACAGAGGAATCGAGCAAAAGTCTGCAACTGAGATGAGGACTGCCCCAAATAAGGGGTACCGATCTAGAATTCACTCATAGATGGCGAACCAAAAACGTACACAGTCCTCAGTGAAAGTATGGTCCTGGAACGTTAATGGGCTCAACGGTAAATTGAAAAGGTCGACAGTCTTGAAATTCATTAAAAGGCACACAACAGTTGTGGTTCTCTTGTAGGAAACCCACCTTAAAGGCAACTACTGTAAAGTGCTGGATAGATATGGCTACACCCTGATAGCTCGTGTAGGGTATACCTCCGGTTCCAGGGGAGTGGGAGTTCTAACTAGAAGGACATTTCCCTTTATCCAGGGTACGGTATGGACGGACGCTCTGGGGAGATATGCAGCGGTAAGTGGTACATGGGACGGGAAAAGACAACTTGTGTTCAGTGTACTCCCACCCGGGTCTACAGACGGCCACACTTTATGCGTTGGGTCCCCTGTTGTTGCAGCTGCCAGAGGGCAGGTTGGTCCTGGGAGGCGACATGAATGACATTGTGTCAGCAGACTTAGATGTGGCCGGTAGAGATCCCTCGGGGACAAATACCACAATACAGGGAGGACAGATTGGGGGATTCCTCGAAGCAATGGGCCTGGGCGACATTTGGAGACATCAACACCCTGCAGTGAAGGAATACATCAATTTGTCCGCAGCGACAGGAAGCCTCTCTAGGCTTGACTACCTCATTACACAGGGTCCTAGGTTGGGGGAATTTACGGACGCCACACATGTGGCGCGCGGGGTATCCGACCACTCCCCGGTAGAAGCAAAGTTATCAGGCCCAGTAAGGGGCAACACACTGCGGCAGCGAATAGATCCGTGGTTCTTCAGGGACGAGGACTTCAGGGAGAACATGCGGGAAGGGGCGGAGCAATACTTTGAGGACAATGTGGGATCGGTTGATTCCAAGGTGACCCTGTGGGAAGCATTTAAAACTGTCCTTAGAGGAAGAGCCCAGATGAAAATAGGAGCCATCAGGAAAGAGAAAAACCTCAAATGTCTTGCCCTTGAGAAAGATATATTACAACTGGAGGCCCGAGCCACAGGAACTGACCGCCAAGCAATCATAGATAGGCAGCACTTAAAGGTGTGACAGAAAGAACTCTGGGATCTACTAGTGGACAGCGCCAGAGCGCAGGCACTGGCCACGCAACATAGACTATACGACATAGGAGACAAGGCAAACAATCTGCTGGCCTGGTTAGACAAGAGACGAACGAGTGGAGGTTGGCTCCCAGGCCTGTTGGATGTGGATGGGGGCAAGTAAGAAACTGGGGCAGAGGTAGCAGAGGAATTTGCCAAATACTACGAAGGGATCTACACATCCTGCTCGACATGTACAGAAGATGACTGTACAGAATTTCTGAGGGGCATCTCTCTGCCACAACTCACTGAGGAAGACAGAGAGATAGAGGAGGGCGACCTGACGGTCGAAGAAATAAAAATCAGCGTCCCGAGCCCTACAATATGGGAAAGCAGTGGGTCAGAATGGCCTGCCAGTAGAAATGTATAAGGCTATGCTGGATGTCACAGCTGAGCACTTGTTGAACATGTTTGGGGAGGCACAACAGGAGGGCATACTACCCTCGGACCAAAGGACGGCAGTTATAACGGTAATCCCAAAGACAGGTAAACCATATAGACAAGACGGGTCATATAGACCAATCTCACTACTCAACTATGAGGTAAATGTTTTGGCCAACCTTTTGTCCATGCGCTTAGCTGGAGTGATTGCCACCCTCATGCACCCGGGCCAATCCGGGTTCATGCCCCATAGGGGCACCAGGTTAAATCTCCGAAGGCTCTTCGGAATACTCCATAAGATGGAAAAATGCCCAGAAGAGCAATCAGCACTTCTGTCCCTAGACGCCAGAATGGCGTTGGATAGCGTGGAGTGGAATTACCTCTTCACATCCTTGATCGGTTAGGCATGGGTCCCAAATTCATAAAATGGATTAAACTTCTATACAAGCAACTACTGGCCAGAGTGCGGGTTAATGCCACGGTGTCTCGAGTGTTCACCCTACAGAGGGAGATTGGAGACAGTGTTGCCCTCTGTGTCCAATCTTGGTCGTGCTGGCCCTAGAGCCACTCGCAGCATGGGTACGTCAAGACCCCTTGATCTGGGGGATACCGATAGAGGAGGAGTGGGACGACCGAATTTCACTCTATGCGGACGACATCCTTCTGTATGTGAGGAAGCCGAGACACTTAGTAGACCGAATTCTGCAGATCTTCCGCATATATGGGGAGTTCTCAGGATACTGAATTAATTGGGACAAGTCACCGCTATACCCCCTATCCTGAGAAACACCCACCCTGACATCCAGATGTGTTGTGCCAATAGAAAAGCATGGCTTTAAGCACCTTGGGATCTACATAACAAGGGACGCCCAAGAGTTCTACCGAAAGAATGTGGGCCAACAGCTTGACAGACTCGTAGTAGATGCCAAACACTGGCATGCTCTGCCCCTGACTATGATGGGCCGGGCAGCAATGTTCAAAATGATGGCTCTCCCCTGAATATTATATGCACTGCAAAACACGTGACATGGGGGGCCCCCCTCCTTGTTCCAACGAGTGAACTCGGAGCACCGCGCGCTGCTGTGGTGCTGCTCGGCCCTGCGAATAGCCCTGGGTAAACTTCAAAGAGGGATATATGACGGAGGTCTAGCAGACCCGATATCCGAAATTACTACTGGGCAGCCCAGCTGGTAACTGTGAATGGATGGATGTTTGGAGAAAGAATGGATCCAGTATATAGGGTCGACAGGTTGGCCATGGGAGAAAAAGGTCCACGGGCAATACTATACACTAAGCAAGTAGGCAGGAACCTCCCAACACACATCAAAACAGTGGTCAATGCATGGACGGCAGCGTCAAAATATTTGCGATGGGAGGGCAAACTCACAGAGCTGACACCCTTCTGGGCAGGCGACCGTATGAAAGGAGAATGCAAACTAGGGGGCTTCGCCAAATGGGAACTACTGGGACTGGAGACACTGGGAGACATATGAAGAGGTCGGGCATATAATACGTTTACAGACCTACAGATGGAATACAAGTTGGGGAAGGGGGAGTGGCTGAGATACACCCAATTAGGACATGCCCTGCGGGAACACACATGAGGAATGGAGAGACACTGGAAGCAGCCTCACCACTAGAAGATAGGATACTGACAGAACACTTGCAGGACGTAGCCATTTCCCTGCTATATAAATAAATAATAAATAATTCCCCAGACCCCCTGGGCACTCTAAGATCGACCTGGGAACAAGACGTAGACCCCCCTGGAGGAAGAGGAATGGGCGGGGGTGCTCCAAGGCCCGAGAGAAGTAGCAATACGTGCAAGGTTCTGATTGATACAGTTGAAGGTGTTTCATAGGGAATACTATCCCAGATCAGTGCAACATTGTATGGGAAGGAGAGAAATTACACTGTGTCACAGGGGATGCAGGTCAGACGGGACCTTCTATCATCTGATATGGGAATGCCCGGTCCTGCAAATGTATTGGCGGAAAATAGCCAAGGCAATGGCTGCAGTGGTGCGCATGGAAGTTCCGCTAGCACCTAAATGGTTCCTGCTGGTAACTGCAGGAGAGGACGATTGGCCGAGGCATATACAACAGTGGCTAGCACTAGCAGCAGTGGTGGCAAAACGGAGCGTAGCAAAGAAATGGGGGGCGACCACCATCCCGACAACGGAAGAGTGGGAAAATGATCTGGATTGGTGCTGGCAAGCAGAACTCACGATATATAAGAGTAGAGGGTGCCCAAAAAAGGGGGAGAAAATCTAGGGGGGCCTGGCCGACATACAGGGGTTTATAAGACAGACACTGTGATGTAACATGATTATTGCTAGTCAAGATTGACATAAGTTGTAACCTGAACAGTAAGCAGAAATGGGAAATTGTAATGATGTCATAATATAATTGCTCCTTGTATGTACAAATTATCATATACATACCAATAAAAAGAGTACAAAATAAAAAAATTAATAACTCCAGTTTCCCTGATTGGATTTTAATCCTTTCAGTGCCATTTTATTTATTAAAATGTATTCTAATTCTTTACGCCAGTTCCAGATTTTTCTTGTGTTTTGTTTTGCCTTTATTACTGTTTTGGTACTGCATCAGTACTTCACACCTTACCTCTAATATAACCCTGTGCCATTGTTACTAAGGGGATTAGATCAGGTTAATTTAGTGACTTTAAGTGATCACTATGACAAAGGTGGTGGTTGTTATTACTTGAGGTAGGTACTCACCCCCTCAATTCATACCTACATTTCTTCCAGTAATCCTTGAAAAAACGGCAGTGTTCTTCCGTTTCTCACTTCAAAATAAGGAACTTTCAGAGACATTTTTTGGACATGTTGCACCACTGCATCAATAAGGTTTTTCAAGGTTTACCATGAAGATGAACATGATAAAGTGAGATGCTGGGCATGTTTGAATGGAAAACATTGCAATTTATGATCATATTAAGTGATCAACAATGCTTCCATTTTAGGTCTGGCTTAACGGCACAGCTGTTGCCAGAAGTTGTGTGATCAACAGAAAGAAAGAGATTTCAGGAGGACTACACAGAGAGGGACCTGGGCTCCTCCTAGATGTCTTTTATTTCTGCCATGGGTGGAGTGAAGGGTGGAATAGAACAGAAAGACAGCAATACTTACTTTGTTTTTTGGATCTGCCATAAGCCAAAACCTTTTGATTTTAGTAAAATTATATGTATAATGTACTTACTGTTAGAAATTAGGTTGTTGGTTGACTAGGGTGTGAGCCCTGGTCAAGCAATAACAACAATTCTAGTCAGGGTAAGGCACAAGCAAACCCCAAATTAACCTGTACTCACCCCCTGGTAGCTTGACACAGAGCTGTCAGGCTTAACTTAGAGGCAATGTATAAAGTATTTGTGCAACACTTCAAAAAGTAAAACAGTGACAACACCACACACAAATGGATCCTACCAGAATAGAAAAATAGAGCTTAGTTTAGTAAATAAAACAAGACCAAAATGAAAACAATTCAATTAGTAGAACTGGAGATATTTATTTTGAAAGTATTTAGTGAAAAATAGCACCAAAAAGCACAAAGCGCTATTGAGGATATTTGGTTGAGACAGACAGGGACAAAGTCACAAGTTCAGGCCAACCGCAATGGAGCTTGGGCTAGCTAGAGGGACCGCTGAACAAAGTACCTTAAATCCTGTTTGCGGAGTGTTGCTTGGATCCGGGTCGAAGATGCACTGTGCAGCTGAAGCGATGCTTTGATCCCGTTATGTGGCGAGGATGCGGTGCGAGGTTTTGTTGCGTCTTCATTGAAGATCCTGTCGACAGGGCTTGCGATGCAAAGTCTGGTGTCGGGGATGCGGCGTGCAGCTGATAATGCATCGGTTCTGAAGAGCTGTGATGCAGAGTCCGTCATCGTTGATGCTGCCGTCAACGAGAGATGCGAGAACCTGGGCTGTGGATGCGCTGCATCGCCGGGCGATGCATCGGTTCTGAGAGCTGCGGTGGCGAGGCGGATCTTTACAATGGGATTAATCCACGCAGCAGCGGCGATGCGTTGGTTCTGCTCGGTGATGCAGCGTTCAGCAGAGAAGATGTGTCGGTTCTGCTGGCAAGCACCTTAGGCCCACTTCCAGGGGTCCAGGAATGGGGTGGCATCACTTGGCAGGGTAGGCTCAGAGATGGCCGAGTCCAAGGGCAGGTGCAAGGTTGTTGGAAGCCTGTAATGTCCCTGAGGCTCAAAAGACCAGCCAACTCGCCCTTGGACCCACACTGGGTTCAAGAGATGCAGGCCCAATCCCTCTCACCCAGGCAAAAGGGCAGCAGTATAGCAAAGCAGGAGTCCAGAAGAGTGCAGTCCAGAAGAGTGGCCGTCCTTCAGCAACACAGCAGTCCTTCTTCCTGGCACAGTATCCACAGGTCCTGAAGTATACTGAAGTGGTGATCTCTGAGTTCCTTCTTTTATACACAGTTGTGCCTTTGAAGTGGGGAGAAGCTTCAGAGACATTCCTTTGAAGTGCACAGATGCCCTGCCTTCCCTGGCTCCAGACTAACTACAGGGGGTATGCTGCCCTTTGTGCAGAGACAAAACACAGCCTATTTAGGTGTAAGTGAGGCTTGGCCCAGTTCCTGCCTTCCATCCTGTCAGTGATGGCCCATTCAGTCAAACCTAAGCCCCATTGTGCGTGGCAGTCTAGGAGGAATACACAAAGCTTGACTGCCAACTACACCCAGTCATGTGACCAGAGACAGGCACCAAATGACAAAGGAAGGAAAATGCCAACTTTCTAAAAGTTTTTTTTATAAAAAAGGGGGTTGGCCCAAACAACGGTCAGGAAGGGCCTATACAAATTTTTATATAAAGAAGCTCCTAACTGCTGACTCAATGAGGCTGTTTATTAATTAAACAGACTAAGACCATTTTATAATTCAACTGGTCTGAATTAATTTATTTACTTCTATTTACATCTTTTTTTGCATATTCAAACATTATTGAAACATGTCCTTCAAAAAGACAGACTACCTACAACATTTAACATGTATACCCAAAGTTCAACAATGGATTAGACTAAACATACATTACAAAACATACATTATATACAAAATGCAACCTAAATCAATTTGCAATCTAACTGCAACCAGTCAGTAATGAACACAACAGCCATTTAGATAGTTATTTCCACACCATTACTAACAAAAAACTGTGGACGCCCGTTGCCCACTGGGTACACTTTTTTAGAGGTCTAACAGGGCAACATAACTTTCAACCAATTGCTCGGCATAGACAAGTATTGATCATTAGTGTGTTATCCCAGGGGGAGTTAACGCCGATGCGTTTCGAGCCCCTCAACAACTTTCTGGGTTCTCTTCAGGGCTTATGACTGGATGAGATCTGGAATAAAAAATCCAGAAACATTTTAATGTGACTTGCTGCTCTCTCTCAGTTATTTAGTGAATGCTACAATTTGTTCTTCATGGTTAAAATAAGTACCTGTTTGAATTCTTAATGAGGCCAATTCAGATTTAGTATGTGATTAAGTAGATTGCAGATTCAGAATCATTATTCTGCAAAATCAAGGAAAAGACGGATTTAAAAATCATGGATTATTTGAAGCTAAAAGCGATAATGAATGAAATGGTGTCGGTCAACTTACTTCCAAATGCTTTCTGTTAATGTAATTCACACCATGAAAGAGCGTGGTGAGCCGTAGCTGTTTTCGGTTTAATTCTGGCTCTTTTACCTCCTTTTACTGCCCAGAGAAACAAACTGTGATCTGTTTTTACATTGTCCTGCAATGCTGAAGAAAAGGCAAACACGCTATTATTGGTGCATTATCGGGAGCTTGAAGACTGATCAGGACAAGATGGAATCGCTCGACTCACTTTCAAGGCTTTCTTTACGTTTTCGTTATACCATTCTTCTCCGAACGTCCAGCGTCGGGGAGACGTGATTAGTTCTTGCGTTGTTTTCAAAATACTGCAACAAAAGCAGACGCACTGTTATTGAAACATTGTAACCACGTTTGCTAATAGTGTTCCGTTAGCATTTCATGCGGCGATGAACTCACTTGTTTCAGAGGCTTCTCTCTTTTATGGTGGCTTCCATTCTTCTGATCAGCAGGAAGCCGGGTTTCCGGTGCCGATGCTTATTTATGTTTTGACACAGCATTGTATTATGGGCATTGTAGTCAGCAATTGATGTAGTGTTTCATTGCACATTATTGACGGTGCTGAATTTTGGCAAATAACAAATTATGTTTTTTTTAAGATGAGCAATATGATGATGTGAAACAAACTTTATTGATCCAAATTGATGATGAACTCTTGTTTAAGGGCTCAAAAGGTTATGTTCTCCCTATTTTGGACATCTCATTGAGGCCATGTACTGTGCTGTTGAATATAAGTATGCCTCTTTCCTCGAGAGTGCTGTTTCAGTTTCACCACCCCTTGGGTTAGGTTTTATGACACTTAGTACTGTCCATTTAAAATCCTGTTCGCTGTGGTTCATTTCGATAAAGTGGCTGACCATGGGGGCAGTAACTACTTTTATTTTGATCCTGGACCGATGTTGTACCAGCCTTTGTCTTATTTCCTGGTTTGTTTTTCCTATATATAATTTGTGACAAGGGCATATCACTGCATATATTACGTTCTTCGTTTTGCAGTTAGAAAAGTCTTTCTGGGTCCATTTGATGTTATGGTGTACAAATTCTGAGCCTTCAATCCTCGTGTCACACACTGAGCAGTTGCCACACTTATGGTGTCCAACAATGGGTTTGAGATTCCACTGGGCTAGTAGGTCTTTTTTCTTGGTCGTTGGGGTGATCTCTGCCCGTACTATTTGCTGGCCTATGCTGGTATTCTTTTTCATATGTTAAAGAAAACAGTGGTCCCATACACGTTAAATTAGTACAATACCACAATTTTAGCAATCAAAATTGGGATTACGAATGTATCAATGGAAAAATAAAAGTTTTATTAACAATTAAATTCAACGCAAAGATAATGTACGAAAAAAGTGAGTGAGCAAGACGTGACAGGGTAATGGGAAATCAGCCGATTTCCTTACCACAGGCAAGTGACTTAAAAAGTGACTTTTCAATTAGTGAAAATGTAGGTGAGTAAAAAGTCACAATCAGAGTTACATCTCATACTCCACAATTAGATACAGATTACAGTATAGAGTTGAAGATGTATGTGTCGACAACGGTTCATTTATACTAATGGCTCGCTGAAGCCATGAAGATAACACAAAGGCCTGGAATGACAAGAATTGAGGACAACTGGGGTCAAGTGAGGGGTGGAGTGGGAGTGAGCTAGGTGTGAGCGCGCAGAGGGAACGGAGGCCAAAATTGGTATTCTAAAATCAACTTGCAAAACGGCAAATTAGGGGTGATTATGGGTGGTGAGGTAAAAAATCCCAGTGCAGTGAAACAAGCACGGAAATTGTGATAGATGAAGAATGAACGAAGACTTACTGGAAGGTAAGTCGAATTCAGCCTCGGGAGAATCCTGAAGGATTAGAGGCAATAAGGGGCGAGCAGCCTGGGAATAAAGGGAGAAGAATTTAGAGACCCAAGGGGGGATCGGATACCCTTGTGGAAGAGCAATTAAACCATCGGGGTCTTACCGGAAAGGATTTGAAATTAGGGGGCCTTGGTCCGACGGCAAGTCGGAGGCAAGGGAGAATGGGTATGGTCCCGTCTGGGAACCATAGGACACGAGGTCAATGAGGCAATTAGAAATCCAAGCCTAAAAGGGAAGGGGATGAGAGTGTTAAAGGGCAAGGGTGCCGGTCAAACCAAAAAGGGTCGGTAAATTAATAAATTGCGCTTACCTGAATAGGCAGTGTTAAAGGGATGAGAGGCAGCCAGCCGAGTAATCCGTGTGCTCTACGCGCAATAAGGGAACCGAGTGCTTCGTGTACTCTACCAGTGTTGGATCGATCGAGTAAAGGCGGAAGTTGCAACGAGCTCTAAATGGGAGCGGCTCCAGGATATGACGTAAGCCGATGGCGCGGCCGAGTCTCATAGAGGGAATGAAGGGCATGGGCGGCCATCTTGGAGAAGAGTATAGAGTAATAATAAAGGTAGAGGAAACGGAGATGGGCATGGCGCTAGGGCGGCATAGTACACCCAAGGGTGCGAGGAGAGGAATTATTAATTGAAAATAAAAATTATACAATAGATGTATCAAGAGTAACGAGGCTAATGTATAAGGTTACTGGACAAAGGGATAGTAAAGTGCAGATAGCAATTGGATAAACAAAAATAATTAAAATGACGAGAGTCCGCGAAAAATAGAGTTAGAACGGAGACAGAATCGGAGAAGGTAAAAAAAAAGAAGGAAGAGAGAGAATATACAGCAAGGCAAGAATAGATAACAATAAATAGACTGATAGAGGTACTGAGAATAAGGATTCCTAGCGACAACAGTCTATAGCAAGAGGGCACGTAGGTTTGAGGGGGTTAATATTGAGACAGGGGGGGTGATCTTAAGGCACACAGTTATGCAGTTGTACAGTCGGTAAAACAGTGGCTCAATATTTGGAATACCCAGATTACGAGGAAAATAAAAACATGAAGAAGAGTGTTTCCGTGACAGAAAGCCTTGATTGGAAAGTGCGAGTAGTATTGTTATAATAAATTGGACCAGTCCTCCAAGCGATTAAGTCCTGTATGGAGGCTGTCTGTTGGTATGATCCATTTTAGTTCCTCTATGTTGAGGATGCCCACAATGTTTGTACTTCTGGGGGGTTGATGAATCCCTGTGATCACTTGCCACCTTATGTCATCTTCAGTGTGGTTGAGGGCGGTAAAGTGTTCAACAAGTGGTGCATTCGGTGTTCTGCATCGCACCCGGCTTCTGTGCTGACAAATCCGGATCCTGATCTTTTGTGTCGTTTGACCAACATAAATTAGGTTGCAAGGGCAAACAATAGCATATATAACATTGACAGTGTTACATCTGCAGTGAGGTGGCAGACGCTACATCCACCGCATTTGAAATGGCCTAATACAGGTGGTAACCCCCAAACCTCTCTTAATGTTTGATTCCTTTTGGTGCTGGGGAGGGCAGATACAAAAAGATTTGTGCATGCAAACATTGATGTCACTCTGACTAATTTCTCTAACTGTAACACTGTCAATGTTATATATGCTATTGCACAGAAGCCGGGTGCAATGCAGAACACCGAATGCACCACTTGTTGAACACTTTACCGCCCTCAACCACACTGAAAATGACATAAGGTGGCAAGTGATCACAGTGATTCATCAACCCCCCAGAAGTACAAACATTGTGGGCATCCTCAACAAAGAGGAACTAAAATGGATCATACGAACGGATAGCCTCGATACTGGACTTATTCGCTTGGAGGACTGGTCCAATTTATTATAACAATACTACTCGCACTTTCCAATCATGGCTTTCTGCCACGGTAACCCTCTTCTTCATGATTTTATTTTCCTCGTAATCTGGGTATTCCCAATATTGAGCCACTGTTTTACCGACTGTACAACTGCATAACTGTGCGCCTTAAGATCACCCCCCCTGTCTCAATATTAACCCCCTCAAACCTACGTGCCCTCTTGCTATAGACTGTTGTCGCTAGGAATCCTTATTCTCAGTACCTCTATCAGTCTATTTATTGTTATCTATTCTTGCCTTGCTGTATATTCTCTCTCTTCCTTCTTTTTTTACCTTCTCCGAATCTGTCTCCGTTCTAACTCTATTTTTCGCTGACTCTCGTCATTTTAATTACTTTTGTTTATCCAATTGCTATCTGCACTTTACTATCCCTTTGTCCAGTAACCTTATATATTAGCCTTGTTACTCTTGATACATCTATTGTATAATTTTTATTTTCAATTAATAATTCCTCTCCTCGCACCCTTGGGTCTACTATGCCGCCCTAGCGCCATGCCCATCTCGGTTTCCTCCACCTTTATCATTACTCTACACTCTTCTTCAGTGGCGGCTGGTGAAGTTTGAGAGAGGTGGGGCTGGCATGCGCGGGGGGGGCGTTAGGGTGCCCTGTAAAGTAACGCAGCATTTTTTGGGAGGCAGGTCGCCTTTCCCAGTGCAAATCTATTTTTTTTAAACAATGGGATAAAATTATGCATTTTCCAGCAAATTATTAATGTTTTATTTTAAAAGGGGCATGTGGGCTCAGTTTCCCTGTTAGCATTAGGGCAGCAGGGAACCCAAAAGGGGAACCTACATGCGGGAGTTCATTTTTTTCATAAAAGAGCAGCGAGCCTAATAACACAATCCACCACTAGAAACTAGAGGAAATGCTTCAGAATCCTCAGAGCACAAGAGTAATCCCATAACCAACAAATGTACAACAATATTAAGCACTAAACTAACTACTACCTTTATTGTGGGTAACATGGTACTCAGCAACCCCAGAGCTTTAAGAACTCGTAAGGGGTATTAAAAGCTATATAAATGCAATTACAATACAACTACTTTTCGTTATTAAGTGCTCTTTAAAAGGCGCAGCTCTTAGCCTGATGTGGTGATTCCACTCATTCACGGCGGAAGCAGGAAACATCCTCAATTACCAGAATTATCGAGAAGCGGAATTAGTTTATGTGGTATTATCACCAATATATTACAACTTGGCAGCAGTAACTCCACCAGGAATAGTTCCACCAACAATAATCCTGCCAAGAGAAGCTTTACAGCATCCATTACATATCAGCAATTTTGACCTCACTGCCAATCTGTAACTCAGGCCCTATTTCTTGCATGCACTCCGACTACTTTTATTAGAATTAGATGACCTTTCTGTTTTGCACCCAATTCTGACTCTCTGCAGCCATATTCACTGTATAGAGGGATGTTTCAGAGATACTCACATGTCATGATATAAAATGGATGCATGCACCCAGATTCCAAGATAGGCAGGAAAGAAATTACATTTGTGAAAATCATGCAACATTACATTTTGTCATGTCATGCATGCCCAATGTAGCATTCTAATGATCCTTAATATATTTACTACAAGCCAATACTGCTTTAATAAATACACAGACATGACAACATTGTTGCTGACTTTTAACTTGTATTAATTAAGTGAGGTCAAACAATGGATGCTCAGGTTCTGTAAAAGGACCAATAGCCCCAAACTACAAAAAAATAACCATTGGTGTCTTATGTGCTGTCTTGGACCGTGAACAATTTGATGAATGTAATGCAGTTAAAGAAGTGCTTCATCTACCATTATGAATTTTCACCTGTTGCAAAGATCTGAGTATTCACTCATACTCACTCACAGATTAGTTTCATTCTTTATCATTCAAGCTACTGCCTTCTTAAAAGGAGTCAATGATTAAAGTCCCTACAGGTAGTATGGCACTAACAAAATGTATAACAGAAATATAGTGTCCTAAATACCATTTATAAACGATGTCCCATTGGACGTGATAATAAAAAAATCTACACTTTACTAGATTATATTTTTGTATATTATAAAATATAACATGACAGACATTCTACTGACACGTACACATCTGGGTGCCATCAGCTTTTGGCTCAACCATGGAGCATTGTTTTCTCCTTTTTTTTTTTTACAGTGTTTTATATAGCGCGAACTTGACCCGAAGGTTTTGGGTATCAGAGCGCTTTACATGAGCACCTGTTGTGTTACACAAGGACACATTCATTTTTGGTAGGGAACCTGGCCTCCCCATTGCATGCACCCTGCCCTCGGAGCCCTCTGGAGCGGCTTGTTAGCTGAAGGGACGAAGTCAGGTTCCTGGTACCAGCTGTTGAAAGCAGAAGACAAATACAGCTCATTAAGGTTCCGCCAAGGCCGCACTAATGAAAACGGAGTTTTTACCAATTATCTCCAACAGAGAACAGAGTCAGACTGAAGGAGTCCCTCACCTGATTCCGGACAACTGGGCCCTCTTTGTCCACCTCAGCACAGGTGTTTGACTGCTTTTCTCTTGCCTCTGCTCGAACTAGAAGCAAGTGTGCTAATTTGAAAAGTGGCTGCAGCGTCGTCCCTGGCAGCTCTCGTTAGCTCTCGTTAACGCGGGTAGAAGAATACTCAGGATTTCGCCAGCTGCAGTCGGACCTCTTACTCGGCACTCAGGAGCACGGTGACTGGGGCCTGAGGAGACCCAGGGAAGGGCCTTGGATGGGTAGAAAGAGGCGGACGTGAGAGGGATGAGGTATGTCATTGAAAGAGAGGTGCGCCTTCTTAAGCATGTGGCCAGAGCCTCCCACTGAAACGCCGGAGCTGCAAATAAATGATGGCGGCCGTTCACACGGTCCTGTAACAGCAGCGCGGGAAGCAGACATCTCGAGTCTGCGCAGTGTGTCTTAAAAAGTCCTTATGACAAACTGCGCAGACTCGGCTTCCCACCTGCAGCCTCTACCACTCCCTTTCCCAGCTTATCAGAGGGCAGGACCCACCTCCCTGTGACGTGTTGGGAAAGGGTGGGGTGCCGCCCTCTCCACTCCCTGACTGACATGCAGCCCCTGGCGCTACAGGGCTTGAGCCTGAACCGCCCGGGGCGAACTTTACCCCAACGTCATTAGTGGGTGGAGACTGGTCCTCGAGGCTATGTCTGTTCCGAGCTGATGACCTCACAAACCTCAGGTCGGTGAGCTCGTCAGCCCGGCAAAGTAGACTCAGGGCCAAAACGAAAGGCATAGGCTTCGCTGCCAGGGTCACGTTACATGACACTCGTGATCACTTATGATTGCAGCTACAACAGCCCTGAGCCCGGCCCCAAGCAATAGGAGGTCTGTGTAATTTTTTTTTTTTTACTGATTAAAAGAATTTAGTTGTACTTTTGTAGTAGCTGACCCAGGGGGTGAAAGTAAAGGGGGCGGAGCCCCGACGCCCTCACACAGAAACCGCCACTGCTCTTCTTCAAGATGGCCGCCCATGCCCTTCATTCCCTCTATGAGACTCGGCCGCGCCATCGGCTTACGTCATATCCGGGCGCCGCTCCCATTTAGAGCTCGTTGCAACTTCCGCCTTTACTCGATCGATCCGACACTGGTAGAGTACACGGAGCACTCGGTTCCCTTATTGTGGGTAGAGCACACGGATTACTCGGCTGGCTGCCTCTCATCCCTTTAACACTGCCTATTCAGGTAAGCGCAATTTATTAATTTACCCACCCTTTTTGGTTTGACTCGCACCCTTGCCCTTTAACACTCTCATCCCCCTCCCTTTTAGGCTTGGATTTCTAATTGCCTCATTGACCTCGTGTCCTATGGTTCCCGGACGGGACCATACCCATTCTCCCTTGCCTCCGACTTGCCGTCAGACCAAGCCCCCCTAATTTCAAATCCTCTCCGGTAAGACCCCGATGGTTTAATTGCTCTTCCACAAGGGTATCCGATCCCCCCTTGGGTCTCTAAATTCTTCTCCCTTTATTCCCAGGCTGCTCGCCCCTTGTTGCCTCCAATCCTTTAGGATTCTCCAGAGGCTGAATTCGACTTACCTTCCAGTAAGTCTTCGTTCATTCTTCATCTATCACAATTTCCGTGCTTGTTTCACTGCACTGGGATTTTTGACCTCATCACCCATGATCATCCCTAATTGGCGTTTTGCAAGTTCATTTTAGAATACCAATTTTGGCCTCCGTTCCCTCTGCGCACTCACACCTAGCTCACTCCCACTCCACCCCTCAATCTTGTCATTCCAGGCCTTTGTGTTATCTTCATGGCTTCAGCGAGCCATTAGTATAAACGACCTTCTCCTATTACACAACACGGTTGCCATATCACAGCACCCTGCCCGCGACTTTATCAATGCCTGTACTTAAATTGTATGAATTGTGTGGCTCAATGGTTAGAGCGGCAGACCCTGATGCAGAGATCTGGCCCGGGACCAGGGTTCAACTCCCGCCTCGGCGGGTCTTGGGCTCAATTTCCTCGGACCTGATAACTCTCGCCTCGGTGCCTATTCTAATCATGGGTCCCACTCTGCAACTCTGGGCAATAGCTTGCTTAATCTCCACAACGGCCCCAACAGCGCTGGGATGCCTGGCTTCACCCTGGGGGTGCCCAGGAGTGGACATTTCACAGGGAAAAGCCAGGAAGGGTTCCACAGCGGTATGCGTACAGCGCCTGGACACCCCTTTGGGGGTATGGGTGCGCTTTACAAGTACAAATTTCATTTCATTATTTAACCAGGCCCCTTCCTTCTACCATCAAGCGCGAACCCCCTTTTTCTGACTACTACTATGCCCCGTGCATAATATATTACAAACTGATGCCGCTTGTCTTATTTCTGGCTAATTATCCTTAGTATTGTTCTCCATTCTGGTACCTCAAACCCCGGTTATCTCACTGTTATCTCTGTATTGACACTTTTAACTATATATGACCTTGCCTCTTTGCTATACTTTACAAACTAATTTCCTCCTTCCTTTTTTTCACACCCCTTCCCTAAAACCCCTTTTCCCTTGTACCTATCCAGGCAACTTCCCAGGCACTTGTTTTATCACTCAGTCCTGATGAGATCCCTATACCCTAATTGGGATCGAAACGTCGTCGACACATACATCTTCAACTTTATACTATAATCTGTATCTAATTGTGGAGTATGAGATGTAACACTGATTGTGACTTTTTACTTACCTACATTTTCACTAATTGAAAAGTCACTTTTTAAGTCACTTGCCTGTGGTAAGGAAATCGGCTGATTTCCCATTACCCTGTCACGTCTTGCTCACTCACTTTTTTCGTATATTATCTTTGCGTTGAATTTAATTGTTAATAAAACCTTTATTTTTCCATTGATACATTCGTAATCCCAATTTTGATTGCTAAAATTGTAGAATTGTACTAATTTAACGTGTATGGGACCACTGTTCTCTTTAACATACATCCACCCTTGGTCCCTTCAGACACTCAGGGTCTCCTTGTTCTTTTTTTGAACTTAAGCGCAATCGCTGGATTGCAAGGAAAAATATTATTATTTTTATTCCTCATACTAAACACTTAGTGGGCTCTCCCCCTTCCCCTCCCTTCCCTCCACCCCCTTTTTTGTCCTCTTTTTGCAAGGCATGGCACAATACGCTCCTTTATATTCAGATGTATATATAAAAAAGATTTTAGAGGGTCCTTCCCTCTTTTCAGAAACATCTGAAACCCCGAGCACAACAGAAAGTTCAATTTTTGACCAACTAGAAAAATCCACCAAGTAATTCATTAGACTACAATTGATGGTCCATATGCTTACTGAATATCTTAAAGCAGACATAATCCCTGCAGGCTTACAAGTTCGTAATATTCCTGGAGTCTTCACTGACATCAAAAAATATCTCACCGGGTTTAGCTATATTGGGACAACCTGCTCAAGACATTGTATGGTCTTGGGCATAGACATAGCCAACAAGGAGGCTAACTAGAGATAGAAATAAAAGACATTGAAAGACAGATAAAAGAGAATAGCGGTATTAAAGACGCAAAGACCCTTTTAGATAAAGCTGAAAAAACCCTCTCTGAGTTTCACAGACTTGAACAGAACAAGAAAATCACTAAGGTTAAACAGGACGTAAAAAAACTACAAAACTGAGAGGACCTCCTTACCTAGTGGATGATTTCTATACAAATAGATCATACTTGGGCCCCAGGATACAACGACCTTGGGGGAGGTTCAACAAACAACAGAACATAGTAGGTTTCTCTGACACCTCTGCCGAGTCATCCGATAATTCAGATACTGCTGAAGGCCCTAGTACCTCTAGGAACAGAGGCAACAACCCCAATTTTTTAGGGCAAGATCAGGGAAGTCAGGCCAACCGGGGGACGACACGGCCCCCACGCTGGTACAGCGCGCCATGGGACAGGCAAACACGCCAGAGGTACTACCAATGGTAAGACACTTAAGAGCACATTCTGATTCTATAACTACTTCTAGTACTGACGACATGCCTGACACCGACTCTATCTCGATTTTCAACCTCTCAAATTACCAACTATCTGAGAAAGAAATTACATTACTGAGTAAGGGATTATCGTTTGTCCCTACCGTTAAACCTGACTATCTTCAACTTCAGATTGAACTGTTACGATTCTTCAGAAAGATACGTCTCCAAGAATTTTTTCATGACAAAACATATACCCCTTCCACAGCCTTTACTGCATTTCGCCCACCTTCTACCTTCTCCCCTCCACAACACAGCATACCAGCTGAGATCCTTACTTTCGAGAAGTTAGTAATTAAAGACATTACGGATCAGGAACAGGCACGTAGATACATTCCATACAACCTCACACTATCTGAGAAAAATGCCCTACATGGTCTCAAACAGATTGATAGTCTAATTATCAGACCAGCGGACAAGGGAGGCAGAATTGTTCTCCAGGGTATCGACACCTATACACAGGAAATCCTCAGACAACTATCTAGACCAGACCACTATCGGAAACTTCCGTCCGACCCCACCAAGGAGATTCAGAAACTCATTCTTGATATTACGGAGGAAGGGTTAGCACAGGGTTTCCTGAGCAAAAACGAATTTCTATACCTTAACACCAAATCACAGCGTATTCCGGTGATATACACCCTCCCCAAAATGCACAAAAATGCCACCACACCACCTGGCCGTCCAATTGTTTCTGGATGCGGCTCAATACTTGAGCCTCCCGGAAGATATATTGATTGCTTTATTAAGGACTTTGTACCTGACACCTTGTGTTACATCAAGGATACCATGGCCATGGTTAACCTTGTAGAAGGCCTCCCCTTTGATCCCCAGCAGTGCCTTCTATGTACCCTTGACGTAGAGTCACTATACACTAACATCCCCCTAGACAAAGGCATTGATGTTATTGGTATGGCTCTAAACTCCAGACCTCAACCCCACCCTGTCCCTATGTTGGAAAGTGGGTTATTGGTAGGGGCAAATGTAGGTCTGCCACTAGTAATAAGACCACAAACACTTGATAGGACTCAGCATAGGTCTCAGAAAATTATTCCTATGCTCAACCCCTGGTAACGTGGCTGCGAGCAGACAGGCTTAACTTCAAAGACAGGTATGTAAAGCATTTAAAAACACCAATTCAGTAAATAGTTAAAACACAACACATAATAAAAATCCAACACCAATTTATAAAAATAGGAAATATTTTTATCTTTAAAATGACACCAAAACGACAAAAATCCAATGTAGGGAACCGGAGATATGAATTTTCAAAGTTTAAATAAGATATAGCACTTAGAAGCATATAGCACCATATTGGGACATAGCCTCGCGATAGACCGGGCCAAAGTCAAAGTTTAAGGCCGACCGCGATGGAGCCCTGAGCGGATACCCCACGCGGAAGGTCCCGGTCAATGTTTTTACCTTCGCACTTAGAAACTTTTCTGGAGCTTTTCTCCTCGAGGCCCCTCGACGCTCTCCGTCAGTCCGGATCCGGTGCGGGTTCGCCGGATAGCCTTTCGACGATCTCCCGGTGAACTTCCCTGGAGCGGACTTAGAAACTTTTTCAAGATCGCTTCAGCGGGGCAATCCAACAATCCAGGCCGACACGCGGTGGAAGGCAGGCGGATTGGCGCTCGCGGTTGTTCCCGGTCGACTTTCTTACGAGCGGACTTAGAAGCTTTTCTGGAGCTTTTTCTCTTGGGGTCCCTCGATGCTCCTCATGTAGCCGGATCCGGTGAGGGTTCGCCAGCTTCAGATTTTCTCTAGTCCCGGTCAATCTCTGGAAGTCGATGCGATGGAGCTTTTAGCGGGACGAACCTGGTGGGCTTGGCCGACTCGCGGTTGAAGGCGCAAGGCGGCTTGGCTGACCAGGATGAGTCGGTCCCCCTATGGAGCTTTTTTTCAAAGTTCCTCCAAAGTTCCCCAAACTTCCTGAACTTCTTCCTGAAGTTCCTCAAAGGGTCCCAAAGTGTCTCAAACTTACTCCAAGGGTCTGGAAGCTCCAAGATGGTCCTTGAAAGTTGAGGACTTCAATTCCCACAATGCACTGGACGTCACCCTTACAAATCCACTGGTAGCTCCCCAGGTTGGTGATTCTTGGTGGTGAGGGTCCAGATGAGCTCTGTTAACCTGTAGCTTGCAGGGAGTCCACTCTTGACTTCTTTTACTCAGCACAGTTAGTCCACAAAGCTGTAGTTTCAGGTGGTGCAGTCTCCAGAGGTCAGGCCTTAGAAGTCTTTGCACAGCAGAAGTTCCAGCAGGGCCAGTCTTGCTTTCTTCAGTTTCAAGCAGCAGGTCTGAGGGGCTGGGCCTCTCTCAGATACTTATTCCACAGTCTCTGGGTCATCCAGGAGGTCAAGCTTCACCAATAGGAGTAGGGTAACTGCCCACTTGAGTGACTACTTCCTGCAGAGTGTGGCATTATTCTATCCCAGAGTGCAACAAAGCTTCCAAATCCATAATGGCTGATTTTCCAGCAAGGAGGTAAGAGCTGGCCAAACACTCCCACTGAGTTGGCTAATTAACCTAGCCTCTCCTCCCTACATCTGCACATACCTTCCTTAATCCTGCCATCTGGCTGGGGGTGGGGGTTCAAAGTTGTAAATGACCCTGCTCTGGGCTCTGTCCCTTTGAAGCTCATGGTTTACGACCCCTCCCCTGGCCTGGCATTCCTGCAGAGCAGCTCACTGCCCTCCCAGTCCATCTGGCTGGCCCCAGGGGATCTTTATCACCTCTTCAGGCAGGCTGGCTAATCCCCTTAACTCTGACCAATCAGGGCAGAGCACTGGCAGGCTGGATTTGGAACTAAACTAAGAAAGTGTTATAACTTCTTGTCTGTTCACTTTGGGAAAAATTCAATAACATCATATTGTAGGATTTATCAAGACCATTCTAGTGAGTCTTTGAATGGAATCTTTATCCCTGTCCTGTTAATAGTTATTGTTTAATAACTTTCCCCCATGTTAACCTATGGGCCATGGGGTTTGCAATGGGAAAAATGTAATGGGCCATTTTTCCAGCACCAGGACTTACAAAAACATATTTTATAACTACTTGGCTTATTTTCACAGGACCCCCACCCCATAGGTCCCCTAGGGGAGACCCTAGGGGTGTTGAATCTGTAAAAATATTGCAGATCCTCCATGCCCAGTGCCCCCAGCATCAAAGTCGAATTTGGGCAGCACTTTAAACAATGGGGAGAGTGAAATGTGAATTTCACTTAACCCAGGGCATATATAAACTCATTTTATAAGGGTCTACCTTATAGATACCTGACCCCCCACCCCTGGGATACCTAGGGGAGACCCTGGGGGTCATTATTATGCCAAAACATTTTAGGTTGACCAGTTTTAAGTGCCCCAAACCCCAAAGTCGAGTTTGGCCACAATTTGCATGTTTAAGAGCAGTCCTGGCACACAGAGCTGCTTTTAAACTGACCACACGCTACAGCAGGGCACACATGCAAGTGCAAAAAGGCTGCTGGCCTCTAAACTGCCATGCCCCAGGATACTGGGGACTTCTAGGTAGTTTCAATCCCCTGCCCTATTATATACTAGGGGCTTATGGGGTAGGTCATGCCAATTACAGGGGTACCCCAACCCAAAGTGTACCCTAGTGTATGTAGGTGCTTTACTGTTATCTAAGTGTTTCAGCATGGCACTGGCCTTGGGCCTGGTTAAACAGAGCCCAGGGTCAGTCAGAGTCAGTTACCAGCAGTTCCAGTCAGCAAAAAGTTGGGGGTGCCCAGGGCACAGGATGACTTTACAACACCCTACCTCCTTTATTCTCCATCTACTGAAAATCTGCCTTACTCGTAACTTCTTCCTGTTTAATGGCAATTTTTACCAGCAGGTTAAGGGTACCTTAACTTGCCATTCTATATATGGACTGGCTTGAAACTCAGAGAATCCTATCCCCCCACAATCCGTTCAGAACTAACTTCCTAGAATGGAAGCGTTACATAGATGACATCTTCCTCATTTGGAATGGTACAGACGATAGTTTGCTGGCCAGCCAAAACTGGCTGAACACACACTGCAGTGGCCTCAATTTCACCACTAACAAAAGCAAGCATGAGGTCGCTTTCCTTGACTTGACGATCATAGCACACAATGGGACACTGTACACAACACTTTACCGCAAACCTACAGAGAAAAATACATTGTTGGCATACAGCAGTCATCACCCGAGAGCCTTACGTGACTCCCTCCCATACTCACAATTCCTTCGCATTCGCCGTAATTGCTATCGCAAGGAGGACTACTTCACGGAAGTCAAAATCTTATCCAAAACTGACAAGTAGAGGCTACCCACGTAGATTAGTGAAATCAGCCCTCAAACGAGCCTGGTATTGCCCCAGGGAGACTCTATTGAGCCCCAAAGAAAGAAATAATGGGGACAAACTAGTATGTGTCACTACATTTTCACCCATCTCCATTGCAGTTAGGAAATGCATTTTGAAACACTGGCCCACATTGAATGCAGGCAGCCTCAATTTAGAACGCCCCTTATTTGCTTTCAGGAAAAGCAAGAGTATAAAAGACCACCTGGTAAGGGCAGCCCTCCCCAGCACCAAAAGTAATCACACATTAAGAGAGGTTTGGGGGTTACCACCTGTATTAGGCCATTTCAAATGCGGTGGTTGTAGCGTCTGCCACCTCACTGCAGATACAAAAAAAATTGTGCATGCAAACATTGATGTCACTCTGACTAATTTCTCTAACTGTAACACTGTCAATGTTATATATGCTATTGTTTGCCCTTGCAACCTAATTTATGTTGGTCAAACGACACAAAAGATCAGGATCCGGATTTGTCAGCACAGAAGCCGGGTGCGATGCAGAACACCGAATGCACCACTTGTTGAACACTTTACCCCCCTCAACCACACTGAAGATGACATAAGGTGGCAAGTGATCACAGTGATTCATCAACCCCCCAGAAGTACAAACATTGTGGGCATCCTCAACAAAGAGGGACTAAAATGGATCATACGAACGGACAGCCTCCATACTGGACCTAATCGCTTGGAGGACTGGTCCAATTTATTATAACAATAATACTCGCACTTTCCAATCATGGCTTTCTGTCACGGTAACACTCTTCTTCATGATTTTATTTTCCTCGTAATCTGGGTATTCCAAATATTGAGCCACTGTTTTACCGACTGTACAACTGCATAACTGTGCGCCTTAAGATCACCCCCCCTGTCTCAATATTAACCCCCTCAAACCTACGTGCCCTCTTGCTATAGACTGTTGTCGCTAGGAATCCTTATTTTCAGTACCTCTATCAGTCTATTTATTGTTATCTATTCTTGCCTTGCTGTATATTCTCTCTCTTCCTTCTTTTTTTTACCTTCTCCGATTCTGTCTCCTTTCTAACTCTATTTTTCGCTGACTCTCGTCATTTTAATTATTTTTGTTTATCCAATTGCTCTCTGCACTTTACTATCCCTTTGTCCAGTAACCTTATACATTAGCCTCGTTACTCTTGATACATCTATTGTATAATTTTTATTTTCAATTAATAATTCCCCTCCTCGCACCCTTGCCCTAGCGCCACGCCCATCTTGGTTTCCTCTACCTTTATCATTACTCTATACTCTTCTCCAAGATGGCCGCCTATGCCCTTCATTCCCTCTATGAGACTCGGCCGCGCCATCGGCTTACGTCATATCCGAGTGCCACTCCCATTTAGAGGTCGTTGCAACTTCCGCCTTTACTCAATCGATCCGACAATGGTAGAGTACACGGAGCACTCGGTTCCCTTATTGCGGGTAGAGCACATGGATTACTCGGCTGACTGCCTCTCATCCCTTTAACACTGGCTATTCTGGTAAGCGCAATTTATTAATTTACCGACCCTTTTTGGTTTGACCGGCACCCTTGCCCTTTAACACGCTCATCCTCTTCCCTTTTAGGCTTGGATTTCTAATTGCCTCATTGACCTCGTGTCCTATGGTTCCCGGACGGGACGATACCCATTCTCCCTTGCCTCCGACTTGCCGTCGGACCAAGCCCCCCTAATTTCAAAAATCCTCTCCGGTACGACCCCGATGGTTTAATTGCTCTTCCACAAGGGTATCCGATCCCCCCTTGGGTCTCTAAATTCTTCTCCCTTTATTCCCAGGCTGCTCTCCCCTTGTTGCCTCCAATCCTTCAAGATACTCCCGAGGCTGAATTCGACTTACCTTCCAGTAAGTCTTCGTTCATTGTTCATCTATCACAATTTCCATGCTTGTTTCACCGCACTGGGATTTTTTTCCTCATCACCCATAATAACCCCTAATTACCGTTTTGCAAGTTGATTTTAGAATACCAATTTTGGCCTACGTTCCCTCTGCGCGCTCACACCTAGCTCACTCCCACTCCACCCCTCACTTGACTCCAGCTGTCCTCAATTCTTGTCATTCCAGGCCTTTGTGTTATCTTCATGGCATCAGCGAGCCATTAGTATAAATGACCTTCTCCTATTACACAACACGGTTGCCATATCACAGCACCCTGCCCGCGACTTTATCAATGCCTGTACTTAAATTGTATTAGTTAACCAGGCCCCTTACTTCTACCATCAAGTGCGAATCCCCTTTTTCTGACTACTACTATGCCCCGTGCATAATATTTTACAAACTGATGCCTCTTGTCTTATTTCTGGCTAATTATCCTTAGTATTGTTCTCCATTCTGGTACCTCAAACCCCGATTATCTCACTGTTATCTCTGGATTGACACTTTTAACTACATATGACCTTGCCTCTTTGCTATACTTTACAAACTAATTTCCTCCTTCCTTTTTTTCCACACCCCTTCCCTAAAACCCCTTTTCCCTTGTACCTATCCAGGCAACTTCCCAGGCACTTGTTTTATCATTCAGTCCTGATGAGATCCCTATACCCTAATTGGGATCGAACCGTTGTCGACACATACATCTTCAACTCTATACTGTAATCTGTATCTAATTGTGGAGTATGAGATGTAACTCTGATAGTGACTTTTTACTTACCTACATTTTCACTAATTGAAAAGTCACTTTTTAAGTCACTTGCCTGTGGTAAGGAAATCGGCTGATTTCCCATTACCCTGTCACGTCTTGCTCACTCACTTTTTCGTATATTATCTTTGCGTTGAATTTAATTGTTAATAAAACTTTTATTTTTCCATTGATACATTCGTAATCCCAATTTTGATTGCTAAAATTGTGGTATTGTACTAATTTAACGTGTATGGGACCACTGTTCTCTTTAACATACGTCCACCCATGGTCCCTTCAGACTCTCAGGGTCTCCTTGTTCTTTTTTTGGTATTCTTTTTCATGGCAAATAGAGGCGGTTGTAACGGTTGTTCCATGTTTTGAAGTAAGTGCCAGTTTTTGAGTATAATACTGCGGAATTTGTTTGTGTGGGTTCCAAATGTGGAGACGCCGACCAACTCACCATCTTGTTGTTTTTCTTTCTTGGATAATAAGCATTCTCAAGGTGTATAGTATGCTCTTTTCATAGCATGTTTGAGCAACTTTTTAGGGTAACCGCGATCTCTCAATTGTTCTCGAAAAGCTCCTGCATGTATTGTGCAGTCTTCATGGCGTGTACAGTTTCTTCTAATCCTTAACAGTTGTCCATATGGTAAATTATCCTTCAAGCTTCGTGGGTGAAAGCTTTTATAATGTAGAAGGGTATTTCGATCTGTTGGTTTCTTATGCAGAGTTGTGATCAGAACATATTGAGCATTTTTAACTTCATCGTCAAGGAATGTTAAACTGTTTTTGTTCTTAGCGAGTGTGAATTTGATGTCTGGATGTCTAAAATTAAGCCATTGAAAGAAGCTGTCCAACTCTTGTTCAGTGCTGTCCCAAAGGCACCAAATATCGTCTATGTAACAAAACCACTGTTTCAAGTGTTCCAGATGGGGATTGTTATTAAAAATGTATTTGTCCTCAAAACGTGCTTCAGTCTATCTTGACTACTTTGAGCCCACGGAAGTCCACACAGAATCTAAATTCTGGAGTGACACCAGGAGGGGCAGCCTTTGGGACCACTACCAGTGGCCTGGACCAAGGGCTGTTTGAGGTCCTATTAACCCCTAGCGGCAGCATTTTGGAGACCTCCTCCTTAATGGTGGCTCTCATCATATCAGATAACCTGTAGATTTTACCCTTCACAGCAGCCACGGCCCATGCAGGTAAGAGCGGTAGGGTGGTGGGACCGGGTAGGGGGATTTCAACAGATGACGATGAGAGAAAATTAATTATTTATTTAAATTTCCCTTGTTGTCGTCTGTCAAAATCCCCCCCACCCGGCCCCACTGCCCCATCGCTTTTACCTGCATGGGCCTCAGCTGCTTCACAGGCATGCTGTCCCCAGTGTCAATTTCATGGGCACACCATGTAGTCATTCCTGGGGTAAGGGAGAAAAGAGAGGCGAACTGCCCCAACAACTGGTGGCAGGCTCTCTGTTGTTCTAGGGTCAGTGTAGGGGAGAGGCTGACACCCTCAACTGACCCATCCTGCTCCTTGGAAGAAAGAAGATTGGGAAGAGGTTCACTCTCCTGTTTCATCCCATCATCCGTGACCCGTGACTAAGAGCATGGTAAGCTCAGACCTCTCAAAGTGGGGCTTGAGGTGATTGGCATGTAGGACCCTTAAAGGGTTCTTGGGAGCCTTGAGATCCGCCAAGTAGGTGAATCACTCTTGAGTTCCTTCACCTCATAAGGCCCAGATCAGTTGTCTTGTAGGGCCCTAGGCTCCACAGACTCTATAAACCACACTTTTTGTCCAGGCTGAAACTCGACCAGAGTGGCATTCTGGTCATAATGCTGTTTCATGTACTCCTGGCTAGCTCCTAGATTTTCCTATGCTTGCTTCCAGAAGTGTTTCATCTTGTTATGGAGTGCCAATACGTAGTTGACCACATCCTGGGGTCCTTCCTGAGAGCTTGATCCCAGCCCTCCTTCACCAGACTGAGAGGTCCTCTCACAGGGTGCCTGTACAGATGTTCAATGGGGCTGAAGCCAACCCCCTTCTGCAGTACCTCCCTGTAGGTGAATAAAAGGCATGGCAGGAAGATGTCTCACTTCTGTCTCATGGGATCCGATAGGCTAATTATAGTGCCTTTTAAGGTCCAGTTGAACCTTTCAATAAGCCCATTGGTTTGAGAGTGGTAAGGAGTGGAGAACTTGTAGGTTACCCTACACTCTTTCTGTATAGATTTCATGAACCCTGACATGTAGTTGGTACCACAATCTGATACCACCTGCTTGAGGAAGCCCACATGGGTTAAGATTCTCATTAGTGTCCTGGCCAGGGCGGATGCGGTCACTGTTTTCAGAGGGATAGCCTCCGGATACTGAGTGGCATGGTCTACCAAGACCAGGATAAACCTTTTGGTCCATAGCTGTCTAGGGATCCAGAGACAGCAAAAGTTTGCTGGGGAGACTTGCATTTCCCTCCAGACTTGCCACTGGCCTGGCAAGTAGTACTGGACCTGCAGAATGCATCTGAGGCTCTCCTCATTTGAGGCCAACAAAAGTGGAGGACTAGCCTGTCCAAGGTCTTGTTCTGCCCCAAAAGTCCTGCCAGGGTACACAATGAGCCAGCTCCAGTAGAATGGTCCTGTAGCACTAGGATGCTACCAACACATGGGTTGCACCAGGCTCAGGAACCTTAGGCTCACTACACCTGAGACCATTTTCCCAGTAAATCAGGTGATCACCAGACGTGTTGTCAGCTGCTTGGACCGTGGCCTGCTGCCGTAGGCCCACATGGCTAGGGCATTCTCTACCTCCTTCTTTTATACACAGTTATGCCTTTGAAGTGTGGAAAAGCTTCTAGAGGCATGCCTTTGAAGTGCATAGATGCCCTGTCTCCCCTGTCCTGGCTCCAGATCAACTACAGGGGATATGCAGCCCTTTCTGTGGACACAGGACACAGCCTATTGAAGTGTAAGTGAGGCTAGGCCCAGCTCCTCCCTCCCATCTTGTCAGTGATGGCCCATTAAGTTACACCTAAGCTCCCATTGTGTGTGGCAGTCTAGGATGAATACACAAAGCCCAACTGCAAACTATTCCCAGTCACATGACCAGAGACATGCTGCAGACACCAAATGGCTAATGCAAGAAAATGCTAACTTTCTAAAAGTGAATAGCAACAAGGGGTTGGGTCAATTTAACGTCAACAAGGCTAGGTCACTATAAAATTTTAAGACCAAACAAGCGCCAGTACTGACTCTATTTAACCAGCACTGTGATTTCAGTTTGGGGTCACACAACTTTTTAATGTGATCACCATTAATTTCAACATTATTCATGAAGACCTTTAATTAAAAATTCAAAAATTAAATGGTGATCACAGGAATTTAAAACTTTCTAAAAGTTGCATTTTTAGAATTTTAATTTAAAATCCGACTTCACCATAAATTAGGATTTTAAATTGGTATTTCAGAGACACCAAACTTGAACCAGTTATATCTTCCCCTTTTGAAATAGCTCTTATAAAATGGAATAAGGTAATCCAAATGTTATCCTATAGGAGAGATAGGTCTTGCAGTAGTGACAAATGAACTTTGGAGTTTTTTACTACCAGCACATGTAAAACTTAAAAGTACAGGCTGTCCAAGGCCTACCCTAGGGGTGACTTATATGTGTTATAAAGGAAAGTTTGGGCCTAGCAAAAGGTTTATTTTGCCAGGCCGACATGGCAGGTTAAACTGCACACACAGATCTGAGACATTTTTAAAGGGCTACTTCAGTGGGTTGCACAATCAGTGGTGTAGGCCCACTAGTAGCATCTAATTGACAAGCCCTGGGCATGTGTAGTGCACTTTACTAGGGACTTATAAGTAAATGTAATATGACAGCTGGGTATGAGCCAGTGCGCAGAGTCCTAAGGCCAGCAAAAGCAAAGTCAGCAAAAACAGGAGGTCTGAAGGCAAAAAGTTAGGGGGGAACAACACCAAGGATGCCGGGTCTAACACTTACATATAAGTGCTTTCAGCTAGGCCTCTCCATTCATTCATCTGTTATTGTACTATTATCACTTTTTTTCCTCACACTCCAGGATAAGGCATGAAGCAGTGGGTCAGTTCACTTCAGACACCTGCTCTCTTCGCTGTGAGTGACGGCATTTTGCTAATTTACTAAATGCATGCACATCTAGAAAGGACAAGACATATATGTGAAGTAGTCCCTTTTTCCAGTCACCACCAGAAACCGCAGCCCGGCTTTCCAGGCAGCATCATATGTGTGGGCAGTCACTCTAGAAGCAGATTGAAGTTTGCCTCAACATGAAGCAGTCTATACTAATACACAAAAATATTTTTCTAAAGATTTATTTTAAAAAATACAACCCACGATAAAATATTTATATTTATTTATTATATATTAAACATTATCACATGAGTTATGCATATAATTATTTAAATGAATTCAATTTTTTGTTTAAAAATGATTAAATTTATTATTAAATTAAAAAGGTGCTTACATATCTTAAAATAAAATATTTATTTATTATATATATATATAAAATATATAACACTAAATAAACTGTTTTTTGACATTTTTGAGAAGTCAAAATTAATTTATTTTACCATTATTTCCTTTGGGTGTTAAGTCCCTAACTCCATTGTTTCCTATGGGAGGGTCTCGCAATACCAGTGGGTGGCCATGTGTGGTGGTGCACATACTCCTGGTCTGAGCTGGAGTACATTTATAACTCTTTTGGGTTCTTTTGACTGTAGTAACTATAGAATTGCAGTTTGTGAATACCAATAGGTTTACTCTTTTGTTGGTGGGTGCATGTCTCTCCATAACTACTCCTCACTCCTCACTCATCCCTTAACCCCTATCATTTTGTAGTAAGTATTCCTAATTTTCTAGCCACTGTCAGTCCCACAATTACTATTAAGATGTAGGTCTATGTGTGCTAAGATCTCTACAGTCGGAGTAGAGATCTCTACATAACAGACAGGAGAGGCAGAGACGGAGCAGAGAACACCAAACGTAAGTTAGTGTATAGTATTCTGCAGTACATGACTAGTGCTATTGTAGTACCAATAAGTGTATCAAAAATGTAGTTTGTGAATAGGTCCACAAGTGATTCAGGCTTCAGCCTTTCTCTTCTAAACTGATCATGTTATGTATTGATTTCCTGATGTGTGACAGTGACTAAAAGTCTATGTGCATTTGAAAATGTAGCCTTACCATTTGAGGATGTATCCTTACAGCTAGAGCGGTCGACCTCGAAGATGGGGAACCGCGTTCGAGTCTCGGCAGCCACGCTCAACATCCTGTGATTCTGGGCAAATCACGTAATCTCCCCGTGCCTAACAAAAACAAGGATTTGCAATGCAATAGGTCTCGCATTTACGCGAGTTTAAGCTATTGGCATTGTAAATGACAATGCCTATTATTTTTGTTTTTTAAAACAGATAATAATGTATCTATCTATGGATGCCTGTACCTGAAAAGAGACAATTTACTACATGCAAATAAAAAAAAAAAATTAAAAATTAAAAATGTACCCGGGGCAGAAAACAAAGCAAACAAGCAATGGCAAAGCCAACAGGTATGGCATGCATCCGGAGTTGTGAGAAAAACATTATAAAGACTGCTGCAGGGCAAAAACAAAAATTGCCTCCTGCATACAATATATCAATGAAATAAATAATGTAACGTGACCATTCAGAATACATTTGGGGTGTAAAACATTGCCTAAAACACTACAATGCAAGTACTTCACAGGCGGCGCAGGGCACACCAAACAACGGATTGCATGAGGTGACAGAGGCAAGCTCACTCCTGTGAGCAGAGCCAAAGCCCACCCTGCCCCATCAAGAAGACCTATAAAGCACAGATGACTGCCAGTATGCCTCGGCTTAGTGTGAACAATACTTCACTGCATGCCCATTCTGTTAGACGCCTAGACAGACACATTGTGAACGCTCAACCTGCACTGCAAGGTAGGCTTAGAGACGGTTGCTCAGACAGCAGTGAAAAAGTAAACCTAGGACAGAAAATAAAACAAACTGAGTTAATACGATTTGTCCTTTGGTGGTAATGGAAAAAAGAGCAGCAGAGCCCTTCCAGTCCTATGGATTACTCTTTGGCTTATTTACTTGTGCGGGTTTGTGATGGTTTACTCTAACCCTGAACTGTCGGATCTATGACTCGGCCGGCACACTTTTCTGCAGAGAACATGACAAAGCTTGAACTTTACACCGTGAGCACTGCACACTGCAGAAAAGCTCTGAGAGAGAAAGGGACGACTACAACCCTCAGTGAATGTGGGTGGGTAGTGAAACCAGTGAGCAACAACCGTCAAGAAGAAAGTGTCAAACTTTATAGTGGCTCCGCTTGCAATGAGTAAATTCCTTTACAAGACTGCTGACTTTCTAGAGAAGGATGCGACAGCTGTGCGCACGAAAGAGTTGTTTTGTAGTGGTAAATCAGGTTTCATTTGTGGATCATACACTTGGTTCGCAAGCATTAATGTCGTTTTTAAAGTGTTTAATGTGTTTTAATGTGGCAGTTACGCTTGACGTTCCCGGGATTGAGAACTGAATCAGGGATGAAGTATAACAATTTGGGGAGGCAGGAACCAGTGCAAAAATAACTACGTTCTGGATGCCTTCTCTACGGTTGTCAGGCTTCAAGTGGGCTACTTCAATTGTAGGAGACTAAGGGGTCGAATCCGATTCGGGCCGGAAAAAATACCGACCGACTCGGTACGGGAATTTAGTCCGACCGACTCGGACCGGCGCCGTACGACCCGGGTAGTACGATGAAATGCATGTGAAATCCGACCGACTCGGACGGAATAAAAAAAAAGACCGACCGAGCCGGACGGAAACAAGCCATCCGGCCAGGAAATCACGCGAAACGAACCGACCGACACGCACCCGGCTTGAACCCGAACGAAACGTAGCCGCGAACTCCGACCCGCGTAGTACGATGCTGTGCGTGCAAAACACGACCGACTCGCCCGGAGCACAAGCCGTACGACCGACACGCATACAAAACCCAGCCGAAGCAACCCAATACTCCGCGACCGACTCGTACGCCGCATATGAAACCTAGCTGACACACAGCGGGAACGAGTCGGACAAGATCGCACCAGACAACTGCAGCGTCCTACTCGGACACAAGAACGACTCCTACATGCACCAAAAACACCAAGGAATTTTTTTTTTAAAAAAAGGGCCAAACAAGCAACCACAAAGCCAATAAATACAGGGAGGAAAAAAAATGGAACAAGGACACACCTCCAACTCCACCTACATAAATGCCACAAATCCCTACCATGATCCTTTGCAAATTCCACTGACCTGCCAGCACAGAACACCATCACACAGCAACTACAGACACACTCACAGCTCATACATCACACAAGCCACACACCATTATCACACCTACAAATAGCACCCTCACACACACACCCAGCTAAACCTACACTCACACCCCCCACTTGCACACACACACACATCAATCACCACCACCACCCATCACCATGCCCCCAAAGAAGAACCATAAGTTCCTAGATTGTGAATTGGAAGTCCTGGTAGACGAGATCCTGAGGGTAGAGCTACAGTTGTTTGGTACATTGGTACAACAGACCCCCATGTCGCAGAAAACCAAGATGTGGGCAAGGATTGTCGACAGGGTGAAAGCACAATCACCATGTTTGCGCACAAAGGAAGACATCCAGAACAGGTGGTATGATGTGCGCAGGAGGGTCCGGGACCTACTCAAAAAGGGCTAACTCCTCAGCCAGCACACCGGCAGTGGCCCTCCTGCAAAACCAGTATACCTCAGGCCCTGGGAGGAGAAGGTGCGGGCCATCCTACCACCAGTGAGCGTATACGGACTAACAGACATCCCAAAGCCTGGTGAGTACACAACTAATATACACAATATGGTGTGACAACACACACACATCACAGTCAAGGGGATAGGCAAACCATGCACCCTTAGCAAATACACAGCAACCAAAAGATATTCATCCCAAGATGTGAATGCTAGTCAGACAAACACAATACCTGCCATCTCATAGTGATATGTAATTGTGTCATGACATGTACAAACCTAACAACAAATACAGCAAGGCAGTGGCACAAATAGAACCAACAAACACTCCCAGATATTTACCCACCACTAGAACACCATCTCACAGGGAAGCTCACTGAAAGGAAGGAATTCTGTGTATGCTGGTGAAGTCAGTGTAGCCAATAGCATGATGGGAGTGGTAGTCACAGATATTGGTCACACCCACAATTGGCCCATCAACACCACTCTGAACCATGCTCACATCACAGGGAGTGGAAAACAACTGACAAGATGGCTGACACTGGGTACTGCTGTGGGGAGCACAAGGCCCTGATGGGAACTGGGCACCAATAAACAACAGGACCACACTGTCAGCCATCTTGCCATTGCTGTCACACTCACACACAGTGAAGTCCACTCAAAAGGAAGGAAGTATGGGAATGCTGGGAAGGGGGGTGTAGGCAATAGCAGGATGGGAGTTGTAGGCACAGATATTGGTCAGCCTCACAATTGGCCCATCAACACCACTCTGAACCATGCTCACATCACAGGGAGTGGAAAAGGACTCACAAGATGGCTGACACTGGGTACTGCTGGGGGGAGCACAAGGCCCTGCTGGGAACTGTGCAACAACCAACAGCAGGACACCACTGACTGACATCCTGAAAGACAACTTGCACTCCCTGCAATGGAAGCACGTTCCATGGTGGGATATCTGGCTGGGTGGGAAGGAGGACTCACAGCACTGATCATAGTTACAAGCACCTCCCCTCACACACCCCCTCAACACTAACTCCACATAACCCACCTGGGAGAATGCAATGCCTCACATCCTAACTGAAGATCCCACAAAGAACCACCACCCTGGGTTATGCTGTGTGAGGCACAGGGACACTCTTGGGACTTGTAGCCAAACAACTGCCAGGACAACACTCCCAGCCATCCTGTCAGCACAGGCACCCCACCCCACAGGGAAGCAGAGTCAAAAGGAAGGAAGGATGGGCATGCTGGGAAGGGTGGTGGAGGCAATAGCATGATGGGAGTTGTAGGCACAGGAATTGGTCAGCCTCACAATTGGCCCATCAACACCACTCTGAACCATGCTCACATCACAGGGAGTGGAAAAGGACTCACAAGATGGCTGACACTGGGTACTGCTGGGGGGAGCACAAGGCCCTGCTGGGAACTGTGCAACAGCCAACAGCAGGACACCACTGACTGACATCCTGAAAGACAATTTGCACTCCCTGCAATGGAAGCACTTTCCATGGTGGGATATCTGGCTGGGTGGGAAGGAGGACTCACAGCACTGACCATAGTTACAAGCACCTCCCCTCACACACCCCCTCAACACTAACTCCACATAACCCACCTGGGAGAATGCAATGCCTCACATCCTAACTGAAGATCCCACAAAGAACCACCACCCTGGGTTATGCTGTGTGAAGCACAGGGACACTCTTGGGACTTGTAGCCAAACAACTGACAGGACAACACTCCCAGCAATCCTGTCAGCACAGGCACCCCACCCCACAGGGAAGCAGAGTCAAAAGGAAGGAAGGATGGGCATGCTGGGAAGGGTGGTGGAGGCAATAGCATGATGGGAGTTGTAGGCACAGATATTGGTCAGCCTCACAATTGGCCCATCAACACCACTCTGAACCATGCTCACATCACAGGGAGTGGAAAAGGACTCACAAGATGGCTGACACTGGGTACTGCTGGGGGAGCACAAGGCCCTGCTGGGAACTGTGCAACAACCAACAGCAGGACACCACTGACTGACATCCTGAAAGACAACTTGCACTCCCTGCAATGGAAGCAAGCTTCATGGTGGGATAACTGGGCTGGGGGGAGAAGGAGGCCTGGATGGCAACCAAATACCACCAATGCTGGTCATGCACACACCTCAACATTCACATTGACATGCCACAGGTTGGCAGGACAATGTGCTACACCAATATCACTCTCTGACTGTCACAATTTAGGAGAATGCAATGTCCTGGCCCACATCCAGAGGTACAGTCACAACTGTCAGGTGTTTGAACAATTGATGCCAGTAGAAACATAACATACAATCTGTGTCCCTCCCCAAAACAGGTGATGATGGGGACACAGCAGCAAACGATGAGGAGTCCCTGTCCCAGGCTCCGGGGAACACTGAGCTCACTGGTGTGGATCAGCCTCTGCAGTCCTCGGATGGAGAAGAACAAGCTGGACCCTCCGGTGTGAGTCATCATGCAGCACCAGCAGGACCAACATCTGCACCCCCTGCACCCACCCCTCCAACAACTGCCAACACACAGGCCACCCCTGCCAACACGGACAGACCAAGGACCACAGATGACAACAGCGCAGGGACCCAGGCCCAAACTGGAGCTGGTGACAACGAGCCCAGGAACAACACCCAAGTGGGCCCACGGTCACCTGTGCGTGCCACCGCAGGTCCTGCACGTGTCGCCAGGGGTGGTGGGAGGGTGGTAGACATAGGTCGCTCTTTGCAGAGGGGTCTGGACTGCATGATGACCCACAACTGGCACGCATCGCGGATGCGTACCAGACTAGCACCGGAGAGGTCAGCCAGGTAGTGGGGATCCTCAAGGACATACAACAGCAGCAGGCTGCCCATCATGCCCGCTTGGACTCCCACATGTCCCGTGTCGAGACACACATGTCACGTGTCGAGACACACATGTCTGGCATGGAGTCCAAGTGGGACACATTGGAACAACTGACAGCGGTGCATAGGGACATACTGACATGCCTCCGCCAGATCAGCACCAACATGGCCTCACCTCCCTGTGTGCCCACAACATCTGCTGCTCAAACAACTGCAAATGCCACAGGGAGGGAGGAGGACTCTGGCAGAGAGTCCCCTGCACTGCCGCAGCCTGTACCTGAGGGTCCCCCCCCAAGAAGAGGGGCAGTCCGAGGAGGCCAAACTGAGAGGCCGATGGCCATCTACATCCCCCAGGAAGCCAACACCTGTTCTGGAACTTTTCCTCTGTGTGCAAACTGCACGCCTTGTCGAAGCCAACCCAACTCTCCCACATGACATGGGAAGCTCTAGTTGACCAAATTTATCAGATGACTGTGGACTTTACTCTGGACATTTCAGCTACCAAGACTTCCAAATCACATGGGAACTTTGGATTCCAATTTCTATGTACAGAACCCACCATCCTGTGCACCATCCTCACACCTGTATGTAAATAAACTCACCAATACACCATATCTGCCTCTGTTGTGATTCCAACGTGCTCTCTGTCATGGAGATGGTGATCAGAAAAATGACACTGTGCATGCTAACTGCTACAGCAAGTCCAACACCGTCATGTCAGTCATGGCGACGTGACACATATGAGGGAGACACACCACTAGGGCCACACAACACATACACACCAGGGCCATCAGACTCATCACCTATACTGATGTTGCAACGAAATACAGTGGAATGCACAGACATACCACCTATTCACAGTCAGTGTCAACTAGACTACAGGTGCAGTAAGCAAATGTCAGTCAGATGTGTGACTACAGACAACG